>JAOXXN010000212.1:14815087-14826077 GCA_026770055.1 Myrmophylax atrothorax | reverse complement strand
GCTCCCTTCGGCTGGGCTCGGCTCGGCTCGGCTGGGCTCGGCTCGGCTCGGCTCGGCCCTGCTCTGCCCGGCCCGGCTCGGCTGTGTTGGGCTGTGTGCGTTTCGGCTGGGCTGGGCTGAGCGGGGTTCAGCAGAGTTCGGCTGCATTTGGCTTGGCTGCGTTCGGTTTGTCTGGGTTTGGCTTCGTTAGGCAGACTTTTATTTCTAGTTATTAAAGCCCTGACATCCTGGGAAACTCCCCAAGGTGGTTTTGCTCTTTGGTAGCAGCTCTCTGTTCCAGGATCCACCCAAGACTCCTCCCATGATGTAAAAACAATCCTCCCAGATTGTTTTTACTACTACTTATAAAGAACAGACATCCTGAGAAGCTGCTCCAAGGAAGCTACTTGAGATGATTTTTCACCTTTTGAGGAAATTATATCCTCCATGATATACCCAAAACTCCTTCCCAGGCATCTCCTGGATGATTTACACAGCTGCTTTAGTCCTCTGAAACCCAGTAGCAGCCCAGGGCTCCCCCAAGGAAGCAGTCAGATGACTTTGTTTTGGAATGAACTCTCTCTTCTGGGATCCAGCTGAGATTCCTCCACCTCATTTCCTGGTCTTTTGCCTTCTTACAGCGCCCTGTGGTCATGGGTAGCAGCCCCAGACTCCTCCAAGGGAGACCTCCAAGGCAACTTTTTTCTTTTGGAGGATTCTGTATCGTTCAGGAACCACCCAAGACTCCTTCCAGGCATCTCTCAGAATCTTCTCTCATCTGCCATAGGCACCTGAGATCCCAGGCAGAAGCCCCAAATTCTTCCATAGAAGCTACCCAAGATTATTTTTCTCTTTTCAAGGATCTCTAAGATCCATTTGAGACTCCTCCCAAGCATCTCCTGGAGTCCTTTAGCTTTACCCAGATCATCAATAAAAACTTTAAACACAACTGGCACCAATCCTGAGCCCTGGAGAACCCCACTAGTGACCAGCCCCAGCTAGATTTTACCCCATTCCCCACACCACTCTCTGGGCCGGGACATCAGTCAGTTTGTGCACCCATGTACACCATGGCAACCAGTTTCTTCAGAAGGATGCTCTGGGAAATGGTGTCAAAGGCTTTACTAAAGTCACGGTACACACATCTACAGCTTTACTCTCATCCACTGAGTGGATTGCTTTGTCACAGAAGGAGATCAGGTTAGTCAGGCAGGACTGGCCTTTCCTAAAACCCTCCTGTCTGAGCCTCATTCCATGGTTGTCCTGTGCATGCTGCCTAATGGCACTCAGGATGATCTGCTCCATGGCCTTCCCAGGCACTGAGGTCAGGCTGACAGGCCTGTAGTTCCCCAGATACTTCTTCTGACCATTCCCATTTGTCAACCCCTTGGTGAGCCAGGACTACTGATAAGTAAAAAAGACAGCCACTTGCTTAAAGTACAGAATGCATTCTCAAAGTTAAAAGAATGCCTATGTCAGTTAAAACAAAAAATATTTTTCTTCAGAGTTAGTTAAATTATTTTCTTTATCACCTAGAATTATTTTCCACAATGGATGCAAAGTATTGCCCATAATTTTGTAATAGTATTTCCAGACAGAAATCCAAGTGTCTCTGTGTGCAGGCTGTGGCTTCAGACTGCTCTGTCCTCCTCCTCTGCTGCCCTCACAAAGACACCATCACACAGCCACTGCCCAGTGGTCTCTCTGTTAATGATTCATCAGTCACTTTTTCTGAAAAGTCTGTCTTACCCTAGGTTTGTCTGTCTATTTCTTGGCCAGATTTCCTATCTGATTCTTACCTCTAATTCAGGTCATCTGTCTGTCCAACCTCCCATGTTCACATGTCCCTGTCTGTCTGTGTCTTTTGATTGTATGTCCACCTGTGACAGGCTGGTTTACACAGTCTACAGCTGGATGAAAACATTGAATTTTGGGTTGCTTTTTTATAGATGGCATGGCTTTTGGTGTCACAGGTGATGGTTTATCCTAATCCTGTGTCATCATTTAGGAATGGCATTCTCCAATTTAGTATTCCCACTAAAACGACATGCCACGTGCCCTCCCTCCTCCAACTGGAGGCACAAAAAGCAAAGATCACAGGTTGAGGTAAGACCTAGTTACTGGAAACAGCAACAAGAGAAAAAAAACCAAAGAGTAACAGCAACAATATTAATAATGAAAGGTATAAGAAAAGAAATTATTCACATGGAAAAGCTCTCCAATATTAGACAGTACTGAACACCTTCCTCAGCCACATTTTCTCGACCAGAAGGAAAACCCCTTCTCCTCAGGAGATCCTCCTTTACTGCTGCTCCAGCGATGACATGAGGTTGTGTAGAATAATCTCCAGGTCCTGGCCCTGCCTCCTCCCAGCTGTTGCAAAAACTAGCCCTGTCCCAGCCAGAATCAGGACACCCTGACTGCAGGAAAGGCACTGGACAGACCTGGAGTCCCCACAGGACATTACCAGACTGTGTTCTGTCGTGCTGTGTCAGGGGTCAGTGACAGGGAAGATCTCACCACGTACAGGTTAGTCCTTGGCGCCTAAGCAGGAAAATAACCACCTCCAACCCACCCAGAACAGGCTTGGCCTCAGGGACTGTGGTGCTGCCTCATGTGGGACAGTGATGGATTCTCCAGTGAAGGCAGGCATAGGTCACGCTCATTTGAAGCAGACCAGTTTAACTTCTTGGGCTTCTTGTGCTTATTAAAGCTGTGATTCCCAGAACCCTTTCTGCCACCCCCAGTTGGAGGGTCCCTCTGGTCAGCATGACGTGGCGCAAAGAGAAGGTTCACAGCCCCTCTGTGTGGAAGCCCATCCATACCCAGCCCTATTCCCCACTCACCAGACCCTGCAGCTGGAGTGGTGCCTCTAAAGTGGAAATCCCTGACACCTATCCCTTTTATCCCTGAACCTTTCCTTACCAGAGGCTTTTCTGGGATGCTGTAGGGGAAAATAACTCTTTTCTGGAAGATATTGCTACCAAGGAGGCAGTTATTTTCGCTTAAGAAAGCTTTCCTGCCTGGAATGAAGCATCTTTCCCAGAGACAGTTTTAGACGTGTCTCCACATGCCTTCCACAGAGGTTGACTGCCTGGGTACGAGAGAGAGGACACTCACAGACCTGCTCCAGGCCTCAGCAGCCAGCAGGGGAGCCAAGGTGGGGAAGTGATGATAAAGCTGGGAACGAGCAGAAGGTTTGTCTTTTCTCAGGCCCAGTGCTGCTCACAGCACTGCCAGTTTTGTCTTTGTAAGTTTTTAGTGTTCTTGCCTTATAAATAAACCTTTTTGAACTCTTTCCGCTGCTTTGCCATTTGGGGGGAATATCTGTGTAGATCTTGCTTTTACACCATGACTACAAGTGAACCTGGCTCAGCATGGAGCATTAGCCATACTTCCTTGCTCCAGCCCTGCACTGCCAACCCTTAGGTGTCTTCTTTTTATAGACACCTCTCTCCAAACATCCCAGGAGATGCGAGAGAAAGGGGTAGCCTCTAAATCTACCCTCCCTTCCACAGGTGCAAAGAGTCCATGCATTGGGAATCACAACTGCAGTCAGAGCATCCCTGCAGCATGGGAGATGTGGCTCTTCACCTGGCAGAGAAATCATCATTTTGAGAAAGCACTCACCTCATCAGGCTCCATGGGAATGATGGTGCATAAGGCAAAAATGAATGGATGCACATACTTCATATACATGTAGTAGGTAGCAACAGCATCGGACACCGAGTAGGTGGCCAGGGTCTGTCAGAGAAGAAGAGAGGCAACTTATTCCCAGTCCTATGACAGAGCAGCTCAGTGACAATGCCCTTTCATTGCTTCCTGCTGGACATGCTTGTATCAGAGAAAGAAAGGAAAGGTGTATTTCTCCACAGCCTAGGTTGTAAAGAATAATGTTACTTTCAGAGTCATCCTGCTCTAGCTCTAGTCATACAGCAACATGTCAGCTTTGAGTGGGAAGGAACAGGGAAGACACAGAATCCACCCTGTTTGGGACTTAGAAAGCTGGTCCAGGGCAAAGCAGAATCCCCTTCCCATGGCAGCTGGAGTGTTAACCCCCTCCTGTCCCTCTAGCAGGTCTCAGTTCTTTGTGGTGTTTCTGATTTTAGAGGTGCTTGTTACCTCATGCTCACATAAATAAATACAGAGAATGCACAGTGCAATGGCAGGGCCAGAACAACTTCAGCAAAATCCTGATCTTTCTCCCCATGAGTTCTAAGGCACTGGCAGTCTAGGGAAACAAATTGAGTTATCAAAATCCACTTTTAGCTTACAGATTCAGTCATAATGCAACTGCTCTGGGCTTGTTTTCCCATAGAGCACAGGGAGGGAATACCTGAGGCTCTTCCGTAGCCATCCGGCACATCTCCTCAGGGTCCAGCTCCACTGGGTCGTAACCTAGCTTTGCTTTAGCGGCTGCTTTCAGGTTGTGACTTCCTACTGGGAGGTAACTGTCTCTCTTCACCCACCTGGACAAAATCATGAAAATATCACTTTATGCAGAAAAACCAGCCCTGACCTTCAAAATAGGCTCAGGGTTGCAAGGGTATGTGGATGCCATGCGGACCTCTCACCAAGGACAGCCCAGTTGTGGAGAACAGCAGAGTACAAGGCTGTCCAACTTCAGCTTTCCCTACCAGGACAAGCCCCACTGTCCATCCCACCTCCACTGCTCAGAATTACCACCTTCCAGATAAGATAAACATTTCACCACTGCAGACAACCCGGCAGGACTGCAAGGACATCCAGCTAGGCTCCAGAGCCCAGACTGCTCCAGGCGGAGAAACTGACATAAAACTCCAAACTTCTCTCCCATGTGTCCTTTCCTCCTCTGGCTGTGCCAGGAGTGTTGGTGCGTGAGGCTACAGTTCTTTCCCTCTCCAATAGCCTGATCTTAACCCACCCTTTCTCTGTCCCCTGAAAATCAGCCATCAAACACTTGAGGCTGCAGGGCAAGAGCCAGTCCTGGAAGCCCTTCAACTGCAGGATACAGCATGCCAAGGGGAAGAAGACATCACAGAAATGGATTATCACACAGACGAAGAAGGTTCACAAAACTTTCCAACAGACAGAATGAGAACAGTATTCAGATACAACAATAATTATTTTATAAAAACCCAAGAGATAAAGATGCAGCTATATGATAGCACAGCAGCATTCCATACCTCAGACAGTCCATGTGGATGCACTGGGATGCCTTGTACTCCCCCTGGCTGTCCCTCTGAAACCCAATCTCCTGATACATATTCATTCCATGAGCTGCTGCTCTTGCTTCCACAAAGGGCCTGGGGAAAGAGGCAGAGTGAAGAGAAGGAGCAGAATAGCCATTTTCCTGCATCTTCAACAATGGTTCCACAACTGCTTTGTTACAGACTGCCTAAAGAATTTTTCTTGTGATTTATCTCTGTATCTTGCCATGGAGAAAACTTCCTGCAGGACATTGGAACACATCATCCCTGAAAGTGCCCAAGGCCACACCGGACAGGGCTTGGAGCAACCTAGTCTAGTGAATGGTGTCTCTGCTCATGGCGGGGGGGTTGGAACTAGATATTTAAGGTCTCCTCCAACCCAAACCATTCCGTGGTTCTATGACAGAATTGCAGTGTGACCCAAGAGGCAAAGCTCATATCCTGCCCCTGGAGGTGAAGGCATGTGGTCCCTCTGCCCTGCTTTCCAAGGCTTGCCTGTGCCCCCCTCCCAGTATCCTCCAGGTCTCTTTTGACCCTCTCCCTGCTCTCCCAAGAC
Source organism: Myrmophylax atrothorax (assembly GCA_026770055.1). Classification (NCBI taxonomy): domain Eukaryota; kingdom Metazoa; phylum Chordata; class Aves; order Passeriformes; family Thamnophilidae; genus Myrmophylax; species Myrmophylax atrothorax. The sequence goes on along the minus strand of JAOXXN010000212.1, from coordinate 14,820,353 downwards.
TGGGGTCATCCATACACCAACAATCCCACATTCAAGGGTTAAAGGTAGCTCAGGCAAGTGAATGGACTCTTCAGAAAGTCCTACTGCCAAGCCAATGATCACAGGATTTGGTGAGGTGGGCGAAGTGGCCATTCCACATGGATCCCACACTGCCTAAGCTATGGAAGGATGTCAAGAATGGAATCTGACCCTGCCCTTCAGCTCTGGTGCCATGTTGCCTGCTTAGTTGCCATTCCTGGTCTTACCAGTCAAAGAAGTCTCCGTTGTATGTGACAATGATGGTGGGTTTGGTCTCCTGGACATGTTCAAACCACCTCTGGATTAAATGAGCCTGGAATGAAACAGAAAGGAACTTTAAGGAACTTCATCTCCTTCATGGACAGATGGCAGATACCACACACTTTACTCCACCCTTTCCCTCTCCTCTGCACCTAGCCCAAACCTGACCTCTCTTACCCTTGTTCCCAAGAAATGAAAGTACAACCAGCCCCTGAAAGACTCACCGCATTCCCCAGAGAGGCAGTCTGCCAGGGAATGAGCTCTCTTTGGCCAACAAGAACCCCAGGCAGGTTGAGCAGAACTGACTTACCTCATCTGGTTCATTAAAGACACAAAATGGACCCTCATACTCCGGTTTGGGAGTAAACTCAAAGTCTTCAATGTCCTCTGAGACGATCTCCCTGTTTGTGATCAGGTAGCCCTGAAGAGGTGACAAGGAGGTAGTAAGGAGGACTGGGCTTGTAGGCAACCCAAAAATGCTGTCCAAACAATAGGAAGTTTTTCCTCTTGAAAGCCAGAGCTTCTGTCAAGGGGGAACAACTGTTTGGGAGTCATCTGTCAGCCATGAGAAAAGGCCATGAGAGACAACATAGGACACCAGTGTTGTTCCTCTCCCTCAGAGGAGCACCAGTAACCTAAGCTGGGTACCACAAAACTCAGGATCTTCTGCATCACCCAGACTTTGATGCCATTTCCACAGCCTTACACCATGCAGCTGGCAGCACGGCAAGCCTGAAGCCAGCAGGGTTGGAGGGGAATGCTGGGCTGCTCCCTGGTTTTGCTGCTGGAGCCTGAAACCACCGGAGGAAACCACTCTGCTAGCCTTACCTGCCCATCAACCATATAGGAGATCATCATGATCTGGTCTGTCTCAGCATCCGGAAACTTCAAAGGGAGTTTGGTCGTTTCAATGTCAAAGGCAAGAACAACAGGATCCTGGGCAGGACCAAATCCGTTAGAAAATATTCCAGTGTTGACTTGAAGTTAAAGAGCAGCTCCCATCAAGCCCAGTGCAAGTGAACCAGAATTTCCCCACTAATCATTTTAGTGCTTTACCAATGCAAAAATCATTACTCAAGCCCAGAAACACAGCATTCCCCCTGCCACCACGGTGTGACACCAGTAGGATGTCAGAAACCAGTCCCTTGGGTGGACACAGCTGGACAAAAAGACACCTGCCCACCCAATGCTCACCGGCCGCTCCACAAGGTCATCTCGGCGGGTGATTTCAGGGGGGTAGGTGTTGCCCCGGTATCGCACGTCATACCAGTGAGCCTATAGAGACATGAGGGCAGGCAGTGTCTTACCAGGGGGCCAGATCCCTCTGGCACTCTGTCCAGCTGCTGGAGACAGCACTGCAGGAATCACACACAGCCCAGAAGGAAGGCTCAAATTGTGACTGTGCATCAATTATCTTTTCTGCATGTCATTAACTAAGGAGAAATCCAGCAGCACAGGACTAAGCTCTACACGTGAAGTCTTCCTCACTGACACCCTTGTGAAGGTCTTGGAGAGAAAAAGACCTTTCTGTGCTTCAGGAATGTGACCGCGGGAGAGCAAAGCTCTTCTCTACTCACCACATGGATCTTCAGGTCAATGGAGAGGCGAATGTGGTAAGGCACATCATACTCCCGCATATCCACAATGTTGTCCATCTGGTTGGCAATTTTTCTGGAGGCTCCTTCCTCTTCTGTGCCTAGACTGCCTCTGCTCAGAGCACTGCAAGAGAAGGAAGAGGCTGCCTTACCTGAGTGCCCATCTCCCAGGGACAGCCACTGGTACTGATGACACCAGCAGCAGGAGTCAGGGACAGGAGAGAAATTGAAAATATTGGACATTTTCCCTTTTAGTTACAACTAGAAGTAAGGTTGCCCAGTGCCTCTCAGGATCCTTTCACAGGGAACAAGCAAACTATCTGATACACAGGCAGATATACCACCACATGCCATGCCATCCCAGAGCCTTTAGAACCTCTTGATGTGCAGCATGAAGCTGGAAGAACCACCCTGGAGTTGGGTGGCAGAGAGCACAGCTGGAATCAGACTCAGGCAAGACAACATCTCTGAGGACAGCTGGGGAATAAGCAAGGGAGTCTAATTATTAAGTGGGTGGTGAGGCCCTGGCACAGGTTGCTCAGAGAAGCTGTGGCTGCTCCATCCCTGAAAGTGTCCAAGGCCAGGCTGGACAGGGCCTTGGACCAACCTGGTCTAGTGGAAGGTGTTCCTGCTCATTGCAGATGGACTGAACTAGATGGCCTTTAAAGGTCCGTTCCAACCCAAACCATTCCATGAGTCTACGAATTAGGAGCTCTCACCTTGACAGCATGGCCGTGTAGACATCGCTTGCCTGGTCCCGCTCTCTGTTTTTCCTCACAGCAGGAGAGATCTCCTTCCGCACCTTCACCAGGTCCTCCACTGTGTTGAAGGACAGCTTGATGTAGTTCCTTTTCAGGCCCACTAAGTGGTTTGGCTGTGAAGCAGCATAAGAACAGCAGCTCAGGGATGGGCACCATGAGAGGCAGGGGAAGGCCAACAAGAGTGATGTAGGTGGAAGAATTGGCCAAAAAAGAGGTGCTGATGGGTGGGAGAGTAAAACACCGAGATTCTGGTAAGCATGTCAAGAGCAGCACAGCAAGGGCCCATCCAGTCCAGCTGTTCATGCAGGCATGTTGTGAGCAGGGTTCACCCCAAGGATGAAGAGGAAGAGCGGGCCAAGCACGCATCCCCGTCCCAGAGCACCCTTCTTCCTCCAACCACTTTAATTCCTACAACTAATGTCCGAAACAGCTGATACGCTTGAGGAATGTAATCACTGATAAGCAATTAGCCATAATGAACACACTTCTGAGACACCACAGCAGCACCTCTAGACTGAAGTCAAGCATGCTGCTTCCCTTCCCTACTCATCCCTTCCTACATCACTGGAGCTGAGCAAGGGCCAAAAAACCCCACCACTTAAGGGCACAGAGGGATACAGACCAGGTCCAAGTCTTCTTTGGGAACAGTCTCCAGCTTTGCAATTTTCCCTTGGAACTTCTTGGAGAGAAAGGAGGACACTTCCCGCTCGCAGCCCTGTTGAGAAACTGTGGGGCTGAGCAGCGTGGCTCTGTCCCTCGGGGAGGAGACCATCCCAAAGCAGGCTGCCCAGGAGGTCTTTAGCTCCCCAGGATGCCATCTCCTTCCCTGGGAACCTCATCTCTGCCAGGGTCCCCTCCTCACCTTCTGGGTGGCAATGTAGAAGTAGGGCTTGTAGGGCAGGGCCACCTAGGAGACAGTAGACGGATGATGGTGGCAGGTTCCCTCCTGGGACCCACACCACCTCATTGCCCTGAAGACCCACCTTGAAGCGGCTCCCATCCTCCTGGATGAAGTAGTAGTCCACTGCACTCACTGACCGTCGGTCCTCATCCAGCACCTCTGTCTGCCCAGACACCATGACTCAACAAAGTCCCTCCATGAGACTCCCCTGGGACCCCACTACAGGACCCTCCCACACTGGGGCCTACCAGAGGTCTCCCTGTGAGACCTCCCTTCTGGTAGGGCCAGGGAACCATGGGAGGGCCAGTAGGCCCGCTTGTGTTACACCACTCTAATTAGCCAGATTGCTCTGCCAAGTGCATTGGGAAGTAAAGTTAAGTTTACTATTTCTTAGCCCCCTGGACCCCCTTAAGGCAGCAGAAGACACCTGACATTGCATGGCACAGAGCTGCCTGCAGCTGCAAATAGCTGAGCTCATTGCAAAGCCAAACCTCAAGGAGCTTGACTACTTCATCAGCGTTTGGAGGCCCCCCCGGATAATCCACAGCAAAACTAGTTAGTTTTCCCACCTTGGCAGAGCCAGTCTGCCTGGATACCAGCAGTGTAACCAATCAGTGCCATGGAAAAGTCTGCTTGGAGCAGACCTAATCAGACCTAACCAGTAGTCATCCACCAGAGGGTATTTAAGACAGCACCCAGAGGGGCCCAGGGGCCAAAACCAGTCTGGTCCCACGCTGGTTGCTGCCCCCACTCCTCGTTGACTCGTCCTGCCTGCCTTCATCCTGCTGGTCCTGCCTTCCTGTGTCTGCCTTCCTGTGTCTCCTCCTTGCCTTGGTTCGGTTCCTGTTTTAACTTGGTTGTTGGCACTGCTCTGGCTGAGGACCTGCCTGCTGCTGCCGATGCCTCGCCTGACAGCCTGCAGACACCGTGTTGCTTCTCACTGGTGGCGAACATTTGTTTCTGTGCTTTTTATATTAGCTTTCACTTTTCCTCTCTCCCTCTCTCTCAGCTCTCCTCTTCTTTCGCTTGTTTGTGTTAAAGTAAAGCAAATTATTTGTTTGACCTTCAATATTTGGCATTGTTTGCCTTAATCCGGTTTTCGAGGAATCATTTCACGAACAAGGTTTTTGATCTGTTTCAAATACAGTCGCGACACCGTGGGGACCCCTCCCCCCAAGAATGGCCGGGATCTGTGTGGGAACCTGCTCACCCGGCCCTACCGGCCCTCTCCCCAGGACTCTCTCCTCCACTCCCTGTGTGGGGTATCTCCGTGGGACATCCCCACATTCCGTATCGGAGGCCTCCCCATGGGACTTCTGTCTCTCAGCCCTACTGGCGAGATCTCCGTGGGACCCTCTCTCCTGGTGCGGCTGGGATTCCTCTCCCGGAAACTCCTCCCCAGGCTCTACCGGGGCGTCTTCCCACAGGTCTCCCTGTGCCTCATCCGTTGCCTGCTCACCCCACGCCCTGCCGGCCCGTACCGGGTGCATGTTGATGAGCCAGCCCGTCCGCTCTCCGGGCTCCGCGGGCCGCTCGAAGCCGAATAGCGCGTCCAGCCGGTCCGTGAGCTGCGCCCGCTCCAGGCGCTTGATCGCGGACAGCGCGGGAGCATCGTCCCGGCCGGACCCCGCGCCGTCCACCGGCTCCCGGGGCCCGCCCGGCCGCCGCCCCCACCGCGCTGCCTCGGGCTCGCCGCCGCCCCGCAGCCCCATCCCGACCCGCTCGGGGAG
>JAOXXN010000212.1:14768950-14800301 GCA_026770055.1 Myrmophylax atrothorax | reverse complement strand
AGTTGGACCAAGGGTTGGACTTGATGATCTCGGAGGTCTTTTCCAACCCAATCCATTCTATGATTCTGTGATTCTATAACAGGGACTTGGTTTGGTCCTGAGGCAGCAGTGACAGTATTTTATTATGTGTTTTACAATAAATTGTTCTTCTGTATCACTGATACCTCAGAGGCTCAAGACTTGGTTTGGCTGCTACAAAGCTGTTTTCCTTTTCTCCCTGCTGGTTCTGGCAAATGGCTGTACAGCAGCTACTGCATGTGGTGTCTGCAGTCTGCTCCCCAGTCTTCCTCAGCATTTATGCATCTTCTTACGTGGCATTTTTTTGCATTTGTTCTTGCATAAACATTGTCATGCTGTTTTCCTGAGATGCTCTTGGAGAAAAGCTCTTGGCTCTTCCCCTCTGCATTTAATGATCTCTCTTTGCACTTGTCCACACACATCTGATCACTCTTCGTGGGCAATCTTGGGTTTGTTTTGCTGTGCTAATAGTCTGCTCCAGACTGGTAACCTCAGTGCGCAGTATCAAATACCGTGTGTCTGCTTTTCACCATGAGCAAGGCACCAGGTTCGTGTTCCTCAATAGCTTGGATTGCTTATTCAACATGCTCCAGGCTATGAAGGTGCTTCTGCAACACGCCTTGGACTTGGTGGAGGTGATGCCATGCATGGAAGGGGAGTTTGAAGGCATATTTTGGAGGGATGTAGCTGGAAACAGAAGGGTACATTCTGGTATTTTGAGTTGGTGTTTAAGCAAAGGAGAGAAGGTGCAAAATTTCTTGTCATAAAGATCTTGAGGCACTTTCTAAGCTACAGAAAAGCCTTGTTGGCCTGTGTTAAAATATCATTTGGAAATGGTTTTTAATTTCCTGCCCAGCTGGGGGATGTTGGAATAATATATGGCAAACCTATAGTAAATCAGTTCACTTCAGGTAGGAATGGGTAAAATGAAATAAATATACTATTTTATGGCCAGTGGGTTGGATGAATCTTTGCTGTCTTCAGTCATGGAATGTAAGTGAGAAGGTTTATCTGAATTCTTAGTCTATACCAAATGGGAGAGCACTCCAAGTCAAAGTTATTAAGAGAAACACAACTTGACCTCAAACATTAAAAAAAATGATCTTAATAGTATAAAAAAGGGAAGTTAATGCTAAATGGTCTGATACTGAAAATGCTTTCTTTAAATAATTAATTTTTCCAAAGCCAGTGGCATTTCTGCAGGAATGAGCATAACTGGAATAGGGGAATTTGCAGGACTGGGCAATAAAGCAGACTTCTTTTTTCCCTCACCTAATAATAACAGGAAAAAATGACTAAAAAGTATTTATGGTTTAATCATTGTATTTAGACTGTGACCTGTGTGCTTAGAGTTTTAATTCCAAAAGGCAGGGCTTTGAAGAGTTATTAAATGTTATGAGGGTTTTTGTAATTAACTTTGATGCTTGAATTTATAAACTTCAAAAGTGAATTTACCAGCACGGTGACCCCAGCAGCACATTGTCCCCTTGTCCCTCGGGTCACTGGGGGCGCATGGGGCTCGGTGCCCCCGTGCTCCGTGTGCCACTGCACTGGTGCTGGCAGCTGCGGACGCAGGAGCAGCGCTGTCACGGGTTTGCCTTGCCCTCCCGCAGCACCCTCCTCCCGGCTGTACGGGCTCTCACGGCACTTTTCTACCCAGCGCAGGTGGGGATCGACGCCGCCGCCGAGACACGCGAGCTGGCCGTGTACCGTGCGAGGATGTGTCCGCTCTCACGCTGACCTGCCCGCCCCCCGTGCCCGCTGCCTGTGCCGCACGGCGCCATGGGAGGATGCTTCTCCAAGCCCAAACCAGGTGACTGCCCTCCAAGGCCTAGCCCCCATCCTGCCGTTCCCCCTGGGAGAAGTAGGTCAGCAGTGGACGCTGGCCGGGGGAATGTTAATGCTCGGCTCCTGCAGAGAGGATTACTGGGCTCTTAATCCCCCAAAATTCCTCGGCTCCCTCACTCCCAGGCAGGGAGCTATGGAAGGCTGCAGCAGTGCCAGGGGGACAGTGGGTAGGTGGGAGAGTAGCTCACCCTGTAGCACGGGGAGGGCAGCTCTGCCAGGTCCTGTCTCCTTGTACCTTACCATCCTTCTGCTTCTACCTTTCTGCTGTGGCTGCGGTAGAGCCACCCTCCTCATGCCCCAGGGTAGGTTTGCCCTCCTCACACGCACAGGTGGGGCTCCAGCACCTTCCTTCTGCTGCAGCTTTGTCATTCACTGGCCAGCCTTGATTTTTTCCCTATGGGAAGGGAATTACCTGAGAAGAAGGAGGTCAGGTCCCCGGGCTGCTCTGCCTTTGGAATTTTATTATCTTGGCAAAGCTTGTCTATGTGTGCTGCTTCCAGTGGGAAAAGCAGCTGTAGGCACCTGGACATCAAGAATGCTCTCCTTGCCCAGGACGGTCCCACTACGGCTGGGCTGGGTGGGCTCCCTGCTCTGTGCATTTTGGGGGGGGTGGTGTACAAGAGGGGCAGGGGCTGTGCTGTCACCTGTCCAGGCAAACTGGCTGATTGCGGGGTGATGTTGAAGTGTCAATGTTAAGCCTTCTCCTGAGCAGGCTGGGCATGAGGAGGCACCACAGGGTCAGCCGCGCTTCTCATACCTGGTAGCACCTGCGTCGCCCAGCGCAGGACGCCAGGGAGCAATGCTGGTGCATGAGGGGCTGGTCTAGTCAGCATTGCCAAAGCTGCCATGGAGGAGCTCCCAGTTCCCATCCTGAAGCTTGTTTTGGCCACGTAAGAATGAGCTGAAGAGTGACCTTGTCCTTGTCACCTGCTTGTACCCCAGGGCAAGGGGAATCAGATAGAGGCACTATCAGATCAGTCAGCATCCATGTGGATGGACAAATGTCTTTTGGGGACCTTTTCTTGACAATTTGTCTTCACTGCCTTAGGCAGGGGGGAGTTCACGTTGAAGGACTCAAAAGGTCAGAAAGGCAATAGAAGTTGTGACGCACTGAGCATCCATGGAGTGAGGTTCCTGCCTTTATGCAAGGCACAAGGAGAAAATAAGGGTGATTTTCTGCCCTTGACCTGTACCATGATTAGGTTATGGGTCATCGCCAAGGTAATATAGCATTGGACACTGGGACCTGTAAGTTTTCTTCATGAAAACCCTGTTTATATCCTTCCTTGAAGTGTTTGAGGAGTGAAAACACATCCGGGAATAAATGCCTTCATTGACTAAACTTGAGACAAACTCTGCTGGCAGAGTTCTGTTGGAACACCAGCGCTCTGCGGGTGTCCTTTCTGAGCTGTGGATTTTCATAGAGATCTGTATTTGCATAGGAGAGCCAAATGACTGAAAATGTCACCCTGCAACACATCTCCATCCCTCAGCTCTGGTTTGGATTAGCCATCTTCCAAAAGGCTTTGGACAAGTCTTCTGCAGACCCTGGAGGGCTCAGCACTGACTGCAGGGCTTCATCTTGGAGTTATAAAACCTGCAAATGCAGGGAGGTAAACAGAGGGATTTGAGGATTGGTATTGTTCTAGCAAAGGGGTTTTACAGCTGTTTCGTGTGAGTACTGTATGTCATCAGAGCTGAGTAGTGGGCTCTACTGTTTCTAAGAATCCACCTCTTCCCTGTCCAGATAAAAAGCAGGGACAGAATAGAGCTATTTTCTCCATCAGTGCTGTTTCCACAAGAAGGGGATATTTCAAATGCAGCATAAAGTCAACAGAATTGACTCAGACACTTTTCAAAGATGTACACAAGGTACATCTTAGGGGACCCTTAGTCTGCCCTCAAGATGACCTTGGCATTGCACACATCATTTTTTGATGAGCAGATGAGTGGTACAAGAGCTTTGAGGAGTACAGTCCTGGTTCCCTAAATAGCTGTGCTGACTGTACCACTGGCCAGCCCCACGATCTGGCTGCTGCAGCAGTGCCTATCCCTGTCCTGATAATTCAGTGTTTAATTAAGAGCTTATATTCAAGCAGTGAAGTAATCTGCTGTTATCTCCAGTGCTGCAGTCCCGTGATGCCAGAGCCTCTTCTGAAGGCCCAGTTCTCAATCTCTGCATAATTTTTTCCTTGCATTTGTCTTGAGTGTGTGATGCATTGTGGATGAGCTGCCAGCTGGCAGCCTGTGTGGAGTCCCAGCACCCCCTGCCACAGCACAGCCAGGGCAGGATGATGGGTGAATGGGAACCATCGTGCACAAGCGCCAGCTCTGTATGAGCTGTGGCAGCACCATCTCTGCACTGGGTGGGAGAGTGGATTCAAAACCTATCAATTGTGATTATTCTTCTACTGGCCTCAGTGCTTGATGGTGGGACAAAGCAGCCACTCTACTATGCATGGAATGTCTGGGAATGGGCTTTGCCATTGAACAGAGGATGTCTTTAGCAGGGAATGTGCTCCCTTCCCAGGTATGCTGCATGCTGCTGGAGAGGGTGCTGTGGGCTGTGTGACCTGAGCTTTGGTCTGAGGGTGCCCCCAGGCTTGGCTGGCAAGTCCTACCTCCTGGTTTTTGGGAGTGTGGCATTTGCTGACACATCATCTGGAGACAGCAGGGCTTGGCATGTTTGACATGATGGTTTTGTCATGAACTCTGTAATTTTTAATAGAATAAAAAAACCATGGAATGGTTTGGGCAGAGAGGGACTGTAAAGACGAACTAGTCCCAACACTCTGCCACGGGCAGGGACACTTTCTACTAGACCAGGCTGCTCCAAGCCTCATCCAACCTGACCTTGGAAGGAGAGGAGAAATGGTCAATAGAAATAGTTTGAAGTATCTTTGAGATCACCTGAAGTCACTCTCATTGGGGTCTGTAGTTGAGGCAGCAAGTGCAAGCCTGGGGCATGCCTGGAAAGCACAGCCCTGGCAGGGCACAGTGAACCCCCATATGTGTCCCATGGTGGTGGATTTACTCCGTGCTGGCTTTGGGAAGATAAACCTTGATAGGATAAACTGGGATTTCTGGCTGTACCCTGCTGGTCCCTCCAGCATCATCCCTTGATAGTTTTTTGGTTTCCACTGCTCCTGGAGCTGTTGGTACCATACAGCCCATACAAGGCTGTTCCCTGCTCTCAGTGCTCCTCTGCCCTGTGCCTCCAGCCCCAAAGCAGTACTATCTGAGGCATTGCAGAGTTTTGGGTTTGGGGAGGTCAGACACACTGCTATCCCCTTGTTTAGCTCAGCTTCTCCATCCCCTATGGCCAGGCATCTTCATCTTACCCAGATTCCCCCAGATTCATGTTAGCTCTTGGCTCATGCAGTTCTCTCTTCTCGTATAAACCCAGTATTTTCCTGGTTTCTATCACTTTAAGTATTATACTTTCAGTGGCCTGATACCCATAATTTAAGTGTAGCCTCTTGAAGGGCTCTGAGCCATACTGGAAACCCAGTCTTGTGCTAAAGCAGTCTTGGGGCATTTAATTATCCTAATTTTTAAAAATAATTCCTGTGGCCCTGCGCTGCTGCCCAGCCACCTGCCAGCACCCTGCCCTTGAGTCCATCCCCACAGTTCTAGCCTCACATCTCAAGGACGTGCCCAAAAGCAGGCAGAGTCTTTGACTTGTCCCACAAGGCTGTGAAGTGTGATGGAGAAGGAATAAATTTATAGGAGATGTAATGGGATGTTAAGAACTTATAGCTCATGTGAATGACATGAGGCAAAGCAAAAGAGCATTGTGGCCACAGAGTGAAAACAACACCTGAACCAACTGATAAATGGAGTTGGGTCATGGTTCTTGAGTGTGTGTGGAGTGGCCCAGCAGTGCTTGACCTGGCTTAAAACCTGGGAGAAAAAAAAATGGGTCAAAAGGAATAGTCTTGTCGAGAGTCTGTATTTTAAACAATTCTGTGACACTGGGGATCTGACTCAGGATTTTTGGACAGTGAAAGCTGACAGTGCTGAGGTGTATGTGGATGTGTGGTATGAGCACCTGCTCAATTGGTTCCTCTTCTTTTTCCTATGTTCTTATAAAATACACCTCTGACTTCCTGGTTCTTTTTTAATATATATATATGTATGTAACTATGTATGTATATATATGTGTGCGTATATGTAATGTGTGTGTGTCTATATAGATATATATTAAAAATGTACATAAACACATACACACAGTTGTATGTATATAAGTGATGCTGGTGGCACAGGGCAAGCAGACATCTCTCTCCCTCTCTCTCATCTATATCTATACCTAAACATCTTTCTCTCTATATATATTTATATTTTATCTGTATCATCTATAACTATACCTTTTTCTATACCCATACTTATGTATCTACATTCATATTTTTATATATATATATATATATATACACATACCCATATCTTTATCTGTATCCATATCTCTGTGTGCCTAGGGAGTTGTCCATTGTCCAGATTTGTAGTCACATCCCTAAAACTTTCCGAACAGTTTACTTTAAGGTTCAGACTCTCTTCTAGCTGTTACAGAATATGACTGTCAAAAGACTGGAGTGTGCTGGCCCCAGCCCCATTGTACCAATCAGATTTCAGAAATAAACTTGGGTTTATAAATATTTCATTTAAATGTTATTTTCCCTGATGGCAATTGAAGCAGTTTGCTTGATCAGCTCAGGTGCTGCTGAGCCCTGGATTCTTGGAGGGATCAAGCATTGGGAATGCAGGTTTCAGGCCAGCAGGACACCTCACACATAGGGACTGAAAGGGATGAGAAGGAGGAGATGGGGGCATAAAGTGATAGTGAGAAGCAAGTGGGAATTGCCTCCCATGGATGCAAATGGTGAAGTGTGGGGCCTGAAATAGGAAGGGGAAAGACTTTATATCTCTTTTTCTTTTCCTCTGGACATTTGTCCAGCAGTATCAGTGAGTGCCAAGCAGTGCCAAGTCACATACTGGTCCCAGAGACCTGCTGCTTCCTGCATATGTTTTCCTGACTGAGGAAGAAGTGAAGAGAGTAGAGCTACATTTCCGTCTTCATCCCTTCAGATTCATATGCCCGTGGATCAGCAAGCACTTCCGGTGCTCACCTGATCCAAATGTGCTCTGGGGCATTAGCCAAGTGAGACATGGGGGCTGTACCCTGCAGGGTGAATCCACTGATATCAATGTCACTGCTAGGGTTCAGAGCTGCCAGCTTTGCTGGTGCCAGCCTGGTCTCATCTTGAGACATGGTCCGGCTCTACAGTCTGGCTGCAGATAAATGTCTTATTGACTATGAAATCATATGACATGACCCTCGTTTTTCTTTGGCCAAAAGTATTTACTGGGACTCGCATAAATGGGCATTTGTTGTATTTCCTAATGCTGTGTGCTTCTCCTAGTGCCCTAGGAAAGCAGTTCTTATGGAGAGCAGCCTCTTCACTGGGTACCTGCACCAGCTGGGCTGCTTCTCTAGAGCTCCAGGAACAGATTTGTGCATAGCAATTTTTTTAATTCACAGTGCTGGCCCTGTTAGTTTGCATTAACTCCTGCAGCTGCAACAGCACAACAGAAGTTGACGTTTTCTGTTAGTTCAGCATTCATACACAGAAAATCACTTTCCTGGATCAGTACCCACAGTGAATCCTGCCCTGGTGAGCACAGAGATTTGGGATTTGGCACTTTGACAAAAAGCCACACCATCCCTTGCCCTGCTGAGCTGGCACAAACAGCAGAAACCTACAGGACTCCTGAGACAGCTTCCTGCCTCCAGTGCCTGGGTGGCCATCACCACTTTGCTTTTCTTCACCTTCCTCCTGACTTCTGTTGTAATCTCAATGTTCTTGCAATAAAAGTTTTGGGACAACAGATGAGGCTCTAAAGACCCAGTCCCCTCCTCTTGCTACAGGGCTTGTTTCTACCCTTTTTTTTTCTTTCCTTAACCTGTTTAGTTTATAATTTTTATCTTTTGCACTTATTTTTAAATTTTTATCTTCTGCACAGCTTTTCCTCTTCATGACATTTATAAGATGGGGAAAGCTCAATGATCTCCTGTGTGCTTGAGACACTTCACCAGTCTCTGGCATTTCCCTCTGGCTCGCTATAGAACTCACTGGGGTTTATTATTAATATTGATGACTTCAGCTTTGTGAAGTCCCTAGGACATAAAGTGATATTTTCTGCTTTGTGATGTAAGAGCTCATCAGTGGCTTTCTGTGTTGCTTCTGTGCCCAGCCTGCCCACTCTGGGCATGGGGCGGTTGGTGGGGGTGCAGCTGAGTGGGTGAGCAGTGAGGATGAGTGAGTGCTGCCTTTTAGGGAACTTGAATGAACACAGAGTGACAGAATGGTTTGGGTTGGAAAGGGCCTTAAAGTTTATCTCATTCCACCCCCATGTCATGGGCAGAGACACCGTCCACTAGCCCAGGTTGCTCCAAGTCCCATCCAACCTGACCTAGGGCATTTCCAGGGATGGGGCAGGCACAGCCTCTCTGGGCAACCTATGCCAGGGCCTGCCCACTTTCACAGTAACTTCTGCATATCCTCACCTGGGTGGCCAAGGAGAGCCTCTCTGCTCCCCACTGTCCCCAGGTCGGGGTGGTTTATTGTCAGACCTGTTCAGTGGACTACATATGAGAAAAATGGACCATCCTTGGTTCTCTACACTTGAAACCTCATGTGGAAGTAATTTTGGTATTTCTAGTTCTTTATTAGTTGCTCTCCATCTAATGAAGCAGCTTCATGCACCATGCAGTGTGGGCTTTCTCTTTCAGTTAATGTTACCTACAAACAGTTAAAGGGTTGTTTGAAGTCTTGCCTGAGCCCCAGATGCCTCGGCATGGCTCACATGGAGCTGTCTGAAGCTGTTTTCCACTGAACAGGATGAGAACTGTGGCTGAGGCGTTGTTTTGCACCAATGACTCATATCTGCTTGCAAGAATATGTACTTTATAAATTCAAAGTGCCTGACGCGGAAAGAGCAGAGGAATAATGGACTCAGGTAATCAAACCAAGTTTGATGTTAAATGTAGTATCTTCCCATGTCAGCCAACAAAAAATGTCTGTTCTGATGTCTGTCAGATCCTTGCCAAGATTAGGAGTGGAGGGAGAGACAGAATGGCAGCTAAACTTCTGGCTTAATTTTAATAAAGATTTCTGTTTGTTCCTTCAGTTGAAGTGAAAATTGAAGTTGTGATACCTGAGAAGGAGAGAAGCAAGGAGGAGATGTCACCCAATGGGAAAGCCAGTCCCCTGATCTACAAAGTCAATGGAACTGCCCGGCACTACCACCTTGAGGAGCATCCAATTGCCAGCAGCCACTACCAGAACCCCAAGGGCATGGTGGAAGCATCTGTGTGCCACGTGAAGGACCTGGAGAATGGACAGTAAGGCCTCAACTTTTTACATTTAAAACTTGGGAGACCTTCTTACCCAATCTGAACACCGTGCCATGTCATTCTTTAGAGTTTCTGGAGATGATAATTTGACTCAGTAAAACAAACTTTCTTTCAAACTTAAAAAATGACATCACAGACAAGTGACAACTGTTTTTTACCAGAAGGTCTGCTTGGTCTGTGCTGAGACTCGTCTCAGAAAGAGGTGATGTTCTATAGCAGAATTTCTCAGGAGGCTCTGCTCAGCTTGTATTAGCCAACTCAGATAATTTTTTGTAAATTTATAACCTTTGCAAAGTAGTACAGGAAGTGCATGGGGGGAGCTGATGGGGCAGGCCATGTGCTCCATCCTGGCTGCAGTGCCTGGCTCTTCCAGCTGAGCTCATCAATTTGCTCTTTCACTAAGGATGCAGTTCATCAGATCTTTTGCAAATGAGAACATACTTTAGTTGGGCACATTCAGTGTCCTGATTTAAGAGGTTTTTGAAGTCTGAAAGGTGCCTGTCCCAGTCACTGTGCCTCTTTTCTAGGGTAGAAGTACAGGTTCCATCAGGCTGATGGCTGACATCTCAGCGGCCTCTATCCATGTATGGAAGAAAATAGTTTGGAATAGCTTTTGTTCCAGCAAGGAAGCAATGTCAGGTGTGTGGGTCACACCAGGAGTCTGGCAGCTGTTTGCTTTAAACTGAAGTATTCGTTGTGATAATACCCTGAAGAATCCAAACTACAGGGTACTTCATGTTAAACTTTAGGGGCTTCTTGGGCCATAAATTCTTCTTATTGGGGAAGTTCATCCAGAAACAAATTGTTTTTTTCATTGCAATGGGAATTTATGTATTAGACTATTCTACAAAGGGATGCATCGGTTGGATTAAATCTTTACTTGGATTATGTCCTGGTTCCCGCCAGGACAGGGTTAATTTTTTCAGTAGCCAGGAGGGGCCAGGAGCAGGACCTAGAGGTTATTCTCTACCTCCTCATGTCATTGCTGGGGGCAAGGAGAAGGGGTTCCTTCCATTTGAGCAAGCGTGGGGATAATGCTGGTTCCAAGTCAGAGGGGGTGGTTTGGGTAGTGCCAGTCCTGAGCCAGAAGGAGCTATAGACTGAGGTCAGGTCCAGCTCTATGGTGAGCATTTTTCCATGTGAATCACTCTCTCTTTTGTACACGTTTGTTATTAATATTGTTGCTGTTACTCTTGGTTTTCTGACCTCATTGCTGTTTTCCGGTAGATTGTTCTTATCTCAACCCGTTATCTTCTACTTTTGTGCCTCCAATTCCACTCTCCAGCCAGCTGCAGGAGTGAGTGGGGAGGGCAGGGGAAGAGAGAAACAGCATGGTTTTAGTGGGAGCACTAAATTGGGGAATACCATTCCTAAACCATGACAGCTTTTTCAGCCTGGAGAAGAGGAGATTGAGGGGAGACTCATCATGCAGCTTCCTCATGAGGGGCAGTGGATGGGCAGCAGTGATCTCATCTCTCTGCGACCAGGGAGGGAATGGCTGGAGCTGTGTCAGGAGTGGGTTGGGCTGGATATCAAGGAAAGGTTCTTCCCCCAGAAGGTGGCCGGGCACTGAACAGGCTCCCCAGGGCAGGGGTCACGACCCCAAGGCTGACAGAGCTCAAGAAGTGTTTGAACAGCACTCTCAGGCCCATGATACGATTGTTGGGTTGTCCTGTTGCAGGGTCTGGAGTTCGAATCAATGATCCTTGTGGATCCCTTCCAACTCAGGATTCTATGACTCTTCAAGCTCTGCTGAGCCCAGAGAAGTGCAGAAGGCCATTGAGACCTGGAGGCAAATGTCCTCCTCCAGCAAGAGGTGGGAGTGAGGAATCAGGGGAGATGCTCTGGAATGGAGGGCAAGCAGAGTGGCTGCAGAGTTGCTCCTGGGAGATGATGGGTGACCTGCTGCATCCTGTGCAGGCGAGCGTTGATAGCAAGGCTGGAGAGGACCCAGGGCAGAGCACAGGCAGCAACTGGGATTGTCTTGAAGGTGGAGTGAAGCAAACGGGGGACACTATCCTGGGAAATACTGGTGGCACAGAAAGGGTCCTGTTCCAGGGTCAAGATTTGGCCTAATGCCTGAACACCAAGTGTCACAGGGGCTTCCATGTCTGCTGCCTTTGTGTTGGGGTGTTACAAGAAGAGTGTGCTCTGCTTTAGTGCCCCCGGGCAAGAAGCATATAGAAAACTTAGGCTGATCTGTCCTTGTGAGACCCCCACCTGCAGTTCTGCTTCCAGCACTGGGGTCCTTAGCACAAGAAAGACAGGATGCTGTTGGAGCAGGTCCAGAGGAGGCCACAGAGATGTTCTGAGGGCTGGAGCCCCTGTGTTCTGGAGACAGGCTGGGAGAGCTGGGGGTGTTCAGCCTGGAAAAGAGAAAGCTCCGAGAAGACCTTAGAGCTCCTTCCAGAGCCTAAAGGGACTCCAAGAGAGCTGGAGAGACAAGGGCCTGCAGTGACAGGACAAGGTGGAATGGCCTCCCACTGACAGAGGGCAGAGTTAGATGGGATATTGGGAAGAAATTGTTCCCTTTGAAGGTGGTAAGGCCCTGGCACAGGTTGCCCAGAGCAGCTGTGGCTGCCCCATCTGTGGAAGTGTTCCATGCCAGGTTAGATGGGGCTTGAAGCAACCTGGTCTAGTGCAAGGTGTCCCTGCCCATGGCAGTGGGGTTGGAACAAGATGGTCTTTACTGTCCCTTCCAACCCAAACCATCCTGAGATTCTGCGATTCTATGAATAGCTAGATTGACTGGGAAGCCGGCAGTGTGGTAAATGAAAATATTTGGAGAGTTCCGCTGGCTGTGGGAAAGGTGAGGAGGAGCTGGCTGCAGCCCATGAGAACATACATGGCTGAAAGCGACCAAAGCAGGGAGCCAGGGCTAGGAACTGGCATCAGTGTGGGAACTGGGCCCACGCTGCAGTCCCATGTGCATCAGCTGCTAAAAACGTGCTAGCAAGTGTGGCACCAAATGTGCCACCATTAGACATTTGAGGTTGAGAATAGCTATTTTCTGGCAGGCTGAGTCCATGTTAAGAGAGAATTGCTTTGAGACAGTCTCACAGCTCCTGTAATGCAATGGGCCAGGCCAATGGAGCCCCTTTGCCTTGGTATCCAGAGAGATTTTCCAGGATGTGTCTTCCAAGGAGACCAGCTGGCACCAGCAAGACCTCAGAAAAACTAGTGAAAGACACTGAAGGATAAACTGGTGCTGCTGTACCCAGCCAGCCTCCCAGCAGGCTAACTGTGGGGACAGAAAACAAGTCTCAGTGCTCCCACAGCTCTCGAGCAAAGGTCCTTTGCTGGCCATAGCTGTTTTAGCTGGTGCTTCCCAAGTGGGGAGTGGTGTGGGGCAACAGGACAAATTCCCAACTGAGTAAACAACTCAGCAGGGTGCAGGCAGTGGAAGTCATTCTCTGGATTGCTCTGGAGTGAGTGCAGGATCAGTCTGGATTGGAGCTTTGCAGGTGGCTGTGTGCTGCCTTGAAGACACCAGGTCTTGGTGTGGACTCTCTCAGCTCACACAGCTTCTTGGGTAAGCTGTAAACTCTTTCACTTATCTTATCTTCCCAGGGAGTTATGGTTGCCATTGAACAGGTTTTATCAGCAGAAGAATGCAGCAGGACTTGTACCACTCCATTCCCCTTGTGCCGAGGGAAGAGCTCCAAGTGTCAAGTGTCCTGCATGGAGGGGGAGCAGAGCTGCATCACTGGGGAGCAAGGCAGCTGAGTTGCCAGGACAAAACAGCTCCTGAGGACAGGTGTGCTGAACTCTGCTGGTTTTCACCCAAAATGGCAAGGAAATCACAAAACTGGCAAGAAAATTGGGAAATTGAGCTTTTGTCATTAGATAGTTGATGCAGGTGGAGCAGGCACTTCTCTAAAGTCTTGTCCAGGGTGGATTTGAAGATGTCACAGGAGTGCTGGTAGACTGAGCCCCATTCTCATCTCTATGGGTGTGAAACACAGAGTGGGACAAGTGTCTCTGTAGCCTGGGTGCAAGTCATGGGATAGAGCTGGGAAGTTACCTGAAGATGAATGAGCATGCAAAGTCAGTCCCATTCTTCTGAGACCCTGGAACTTGGTGTGCATGAACAAGATTCCAGGATCACTCATGGCCAGTGGCCATCTTGAGCAGGTGGAGTTTGCTGTGGGCATGGTGCTGTGTTTGGCACCTCACAGGCAATCTCAGGGCTGGCTGTAGATGAGGTGGTCCACTCCATGCAATGGGACCAACCAGGATTCCCAGAGAAACATCAAGCTGTGTGGGGATAGGCTTTCTGCTGGAAGACAGAAAGTTTCCAGGGAACAGCAGCTCTGTACTCCTTATCCGTCTCCCTGCAAAACAAGGGCTCTCTCTCCTAGACCAGGTTGCTCAGAGCCCCGTTCATAGAATCATAGACTATCCTGAGTTGGAAGGGACCCACAAGGATTATCAAGTCCAGCTCCTGGCCCTGCATAGGATCATTCCCAACAATCTCACCCGCTTCCTGAGAGAGTTGTCCAAACTAATCTTGAGCTCTGGCAGCCTTGGGGCCGTGCCCACTTGCCTGGGGAGACCGTTCAGTACCTGACCACCCACTGGGAGAAGAACCTTTTCCTGAAATCCAACTTAACCCGCCCCTGACACAGCTCCAGGCATTCCCTCAGGTCCTATCACTGGTCACAGAGAGCAGAGATTTATGCCACTCCTGCACTGCTCCCCATGAGAAAGCTGCAGTCTGCAGACTGTGACGAGTCTCCCCTCAGTCTCCTCTTCTCCAGGCTGAACAAACCAAATGAAGGTCCAAGGTCCAACCTGAAAACAATGTCCAATCTGACCTTGAATGTTTCCAGGGATGAGGCCTCTACCACCTCTCTGGGACACCTGTGCCAGTGCCTCACCACTCATTGTAAAAGCTTCTTTCTTATATATAATCTAAACTGATCCTCTTTTAGTTTAAGACCAGTCTAGGTTTTTCTATCAGCAACTTGAAGATTTCAAAGAGAACCTGAACCCCTCCCTGGGCATGCCTTGAGGTCTGTTGGCTTCTGTGCAGAGCAGGGCTGAGTAGGTGAAGCCTCTTGGTGATGTACAGATGGGGCCAGTAGCCTGGTTCCAGTGGGATGTTGCTGTGTGAGCTTCACTCTGCACAAACAACTGAGGGAAACATCAAAGAGTGTGACACACACAGGTGTCTGCTGTCCTAAGGGATTTATCAGGACAAAGGTGACCCATGTTGTTGACCCTGGGGCATGGCCAGGACCAGAGTACAAGCCCCTGAGGTATGGGAGTCGCCTCACCTGGTTTTCAACTCTGAGATGTGTGTTTGCTTTGAAAGACTGAATACAAGCCTGTTCTGCCACTGGAGGCAGGAGGGGAGGTGATTTCACAGTAAAACCAGTTTTGGTTCTTGCTCCCACTACCAGCTTCTCCAGCATCTGGGGAGGTGCTTTGGGCCCCTTCTTGATACAGTGATGGATGAAGATGCTGCCACTCAATGGCCCAGCTTGGATGCGCCCCAGGATGGGGACAACAGAGCCACCTCCAAAACTGGCTTGGTGACAAGGAATTACCCACACCTGTAGTCACCTGCAGTCACCTGCAGGCAGTGGTGAGCAAGTTGAAGGAGGCAGGGAGCCTGGCAGGACCAGGGCTGAGTTGTAGGGTAAGGGAGTGGCATCTGCTGTGAGGTGGATGCTCTGCTATCTGTTTCCATACTCCTCCACAGGATGAGGGAAGTGGACCTGGGCTGCGGAAAGGCTCTGCTCATCAAGGAGAGTGGAGAGTTCCACGCCGTGGGACACAAGTGTCCCCACTATGGGGCTCCACTGGTCAAAGGTCAGTCTGATCAGAGGGTGGGCAAAGGACAGCCTGCTGTTCACCTGGCTGTGCTGCCAGCAACAGGACAGTTCTGTACCACACACTTGGCATCACCTGGGCATCTTCTGGCTGGGGAAGACACAGGCAGCAAGCTGGGGTTGCACAAACCTTCCCAGAATGCTTTGCCACAGCTCTGTTTTGCAGTTGACCATAGCTGCCACAGGGCTGGTCACGGAGCTGGGGTTTCTGCTGGTGACTGTAAATCAAGATCCTTTTTAGGGGGAAGGAGGAATCTCTTTGGGCTGATGAGATCCTTTCAGTAGCAAGAAAAATGTTGCTCATGTTATTGACTGAAGTGGGATGAGGTGTGGTGGTTTCCCATTTTAGCATTAAAAGTGCGCATCCTGGCGCTTTCTCAGCACAGGCTTCAGGCAGGTTCCTGCACAGAGCCTAAGCAACAGCAGCAGGCAGTGCTGGCCTGGCTGTGTGCTGAAGTGCATCACCCAAACTGGGGTTGAGGGGACACTTTACTGGAGGTGGGATGCTGTGACAGGCAGCGGAGCATCCTGCTGAGTGTCTTCAGGGCATTGCTGGTCCAGCAGCAGTGCTGGGTGTAGCAGCCATGCTCTCAGCCCCTCACCTGGGGCAAGCAGCCTGCTGAGCAGGGCAGAAGAGCCTCATGCTGCCCTTGAGGTGAGAGTTCACCTGCTGTTCCAGAGACCTGTGGGTACATTCCTCAGACTGGCTGTCACACAGGGATCTCACTGGGGAATTTGCTGCAGCAGTAAGTTCAGGGGCTACCCTTGCATCCCCACACATGGTGGTGATGAGATGTGGCTTTGCTGTGCCTCAGCAAGCAGAGGCAAAAGCTCAGCACCAGTCAATGGCCACTTGATAGCCCAGTGTTGTAGCAGAGAAAGCTAAAGTCCAAGGTAGCAGCCTCTGAGCAAACACCTGGAGAAATGAACACATGGCTTTGGGCATGCCTGGGCCTTCCAGGTGTGTGCAGGCACCTTGCTGTGTCAAGGTCTGCTCTGCAACACACGTGCTCTAAATCAGTGATACTCAGAGTCACCACTTGCTCTGGATGCTACTGGGGCTTAAAAGAATGACAGTGAAACTCTGGAGACTGCAGACCCATCCTGGCCAGAGATCAAGATCCCAGGCAGAGCAGATAACTTTGGAGCTGTGCCCAGAGGTGCTAGGGAACACTGCCATCCAGTGCATTTTAGAAGGGATGGCTCATATAGGATCCCAGTTGGTCCCAAACAGCTGAGCCTCTCCACTGTGCATATTGGGAGAACTGCGCTGTGGCCCATCCAGGTCCACATCGGCTACCATGTGTCCTGTAGGAGAGGTGCCATCCCAAAGAACAGAAGGCAGCTGCAGGGCAGCACCAACCCAGCTCTGCTATGTTCCATGCAGGAGTTTTGTCCAAAGGAAGAGTGCGCTGTCCCTGGCATGGAGCTTGCTTCAACATTGGCACAGGTGACATTGAGGACTTTCCCGGCTTGGATAGTTTACCCAGGTTCCAGGTGAGACCCTTGTCCTTGCAGGAGCAGAGGAAACCACAGAATCACAGGATGGTTTGGGTTGAAAGGGACAGTAAAGACCATCTTGTTCCACCCCCTGTCATGGGCAGGGACACCTTTCACCAGCCCAGGTTGCTTCAAGCCCTGTCCAGCCTGGCCTTGGACACTTGCAGGGATGGGACAGCCACAGCTTCTCTGCCCAACCTGTTCCAGGGCCTCCCCACCCTCTCAGGGAAGAATTTCTTCCCAATATTCCAGCCCTCTGTCAGTGGGAAGCCATCCCTCCTTGTGCTGTCATTCCAGGTCCTTGTCCCAAGTCCCTCGCCAGCTCTCTTGAAGCTCCTTTAGGCATTGGAAGGGGCTCTGAGGTCTTCCCAGCACCTTTTCTTATCCAGGCCTGTCATGGCCTGAGTTGCTCTCACAGATGAGCCAGTGCCATTGCTGCTCCATTTGTTAGCTATTGCCCAGAGGGAGCCCTCACTGTCCTGCAAACCACTGCTCTTCTGTCACCCTTAGGTGAAGATTGAGAAGGAGAAGGTGTACATCCGAGCAAGCAAGCAGGTGAGGGACTAATGACATCCCAAAACCAAGACCAATGCTTTTAGTTTTTGCTCTTTGTGCATGGGGGTGGGGGGGAAATGCTTTTCCTTTGGTCCTGTGGCAGGAAAGCCTGGGCTGCGGGATGAGTATCCAGCACGGGTGAACCCAAGGTCCACCCAGCCCAGTCCTGTCCAAGCAGCAACCTGAAGTTCATATGGAGGTACAAGCGAAGCAGGGCTGAGGTGTTGTGTCCTCCTCCTGCCCCGCCTCCCTGCAGCTGCCAGACACCTGGGCTGCGCTGTCCATGGTTTCGGGTCTTACAGGTGTCTGTCCTGAACTTGTCCTATGTTTCCTTAAGCTCAGAGCAACTTTGAGTTAGCCCATGAAAACAGGCCTCTTCCATTAGCCTTTTGTCCTTGTCTGAACATGGCACACTGATGCCAGATGCCACCTGTGGTCACTCTTGAGCCTCGACATCAGCTCCTGCTAGGGAAGAGTCTGGTGTGTGGCAGAAAGGGCTCTCATCCCCTGATGGGATGAAGCCCATTCAGGCCACTAGCATTTTTCTTTCCATGAAAAGCCGCCTTTTGATGCACATTTGCATGTACACATGCTCAAATCCAGTGGCTCAGAGCCCTATGGACCCTTATAGCACATGATTTAGATCCAGAGAGGTTGCCTGAATGGTAGCACTTCATCTGATTTGGGGATATGAAGGAGGGGACTGAGCCTATTCCCTTGACCAGGAAATAGATTTTGGCCTCTGGTGGTTTGGAACAGGGGGTCTGTGAAGCAGGGCTACCGTGGAACAGATCTACAGGTGTGCTTTGGGGAGATTGGATGAGTCCATCAGCTTTGGATATCAGGTATACAGGCTCTGCTCAGGTGCAGGATAAAATTCCTGGTAGAACTTCTCCATTCTCACCTCACCTGTTGGTGCAGAATTGCACAAGAACACACCTGGGCTTTCTATTCCTCCTCTACCAGCTCTATGTAGCTGGATGGATTTGCAGAAGATTGTGGATTTATTTTAATTTGGTACCTTGTAAGGGGTAGTGCAGTGGGCATTGGAATGGTATTTGGATGAGCAGGGGTTTGAGTCCTTGTTCAGTACACGGACATGGTTGTTCTCTTCCTATCCAGTCTAGTTTATGACACTACCACAATTGTCCCCATACCTGCCTAGCTCCCCAGGTTAATGCTGAGTAAAGATAATGACTTTTCTTCTTTGTGGTGACACAGGCTCTTCAGACACAGAGGAGGACAAAGATGATGGCAAAGTGCATCTCCTTGAGCAACTACAACCTGAGCAGTACCAACGTGCTGATCATCGGTGCAGGTCAGGATGGCAGATGCTGGGACCACGTGTGTCCCCTTCTGGGCAGGGGTACAGGGAGCTGAGTGTCTGTATGCCATGTTATCCCCTCCTATGTCTCTCCCTGTGCAAAGGGTCAGACCAGAGAGTCTGCCTGCCTACACGCTAATGATTTGTGCTCCAGTCTGTGGAGCTTTGTCTCCGTCCTTTGGAGTGGGTACCCTGAACCCTCTTCCCACTACATCCTTCACAAGTGCATCAGCAACCTCTGATTTCCACAGCTAATAAGTATAAAGTCCTCTCAGGTGTTCCTGTGATGTGGATACACCTTTTTCTCTTCAACCTTGCACATCACTGTCTCATCCCATTACAGCTCCAAACTTCTCACCTCAAGGTACTTCTCTGAAGATAAATTCTTCCACCTTCCCAGCAAATATCAAATCCCTGACAAAAATAGCAAAGCTGCCAAACTGTCTTTTTCTTTTCTCTTGTCCCAGCTTCATTTGTGTATTGTCATTTTTTTAGAAAGCCTGATGGGGTGAAGCCCATCTGCTGGATTTCTGGAATGTGTTAGATGCCAAGGCTCGACCATGTTGTGGTGAAAATGGAGGCTGCTGGACCTGGAGCTGGGAGGGAATGGCTGCTCCTGGTACATGGGTTGTTCTTAATTGAATATAGCCTTCAGGTCACCAGATCCAGGTTGTGGAAACTGGGATCATCTAAGTTGCATCTCGCAGCCTGAGCAGAGGGGAAAACCAGCCTAACTGGATGTTCCGTTGCTGCTGGGTGACATTTTTTCTTTCCCTGTGCCTCTTGTTGCCTGAAAGCTGGAGTGTAAAGTACATGCTCCTCTCGGAGGTCAGCTGCAATGTCCTGGTGTGTGGCAGGGCTGGACAGTCATGCCAATCCACAGGCAACATTAGCCACTGCTGAAGGAACTTTCTCAGGCTTTGCCAGCTAAATTTACAGGTCTGTTAAAGATCAAAGTCTGTTTTGGTGAATGGGAAAGGAGATTTCAAAGCTGGGGTTGGGGGAAGAGGTTGGGGGAAGAGGATGCCCATCCAGCCCTACAGCAAGGACCAAGATCTGGCCATGCCCAGCAGACTTGAGGGCAATTGACTGCGGCTGCTTACTCATGTGAGGGTCATCATGGCATCAGTGCAGCATCAGCTCTGGTTTAGCTTGCTCCTGGCAGCATGCACAGGATGTCCACTCATCTGTCTCTTATTCTACTGTCCCCTGCCTCCATCAATGGACCAAACCAGGTCCATCTTCTCTCTTTGGTGTTACGGAAACTGTGACTCTAAAAACACTTATTATCAAGCAAGGCTTTCTTGGCTGAGAAGAAACTGAGGACTCCTCACATGAGCTCTCCAGTCTCAAAGTTTGAGGGAAGAAGGGACGTGCCAATCAGGCTGTCTGGCTGCAGGGGGACAGCATACCCTAAAGCAGCTGTTTGCTTGATTTAGCTGGTTTTTTTCTGTAATTGAAACATGCAAACCAAAAAAAACCTTAAAGAAATAGCATGGAAAATGCTCTGCAGTGAGTCACACAAACAACACTTTGGCCATGGAGAAAGGGAGTGCTTCCTGCCCTCCATGCTTGGCCATGAAGTCACCAGGAGCTGGGTGTGCAGACCCTTCCCCAACTAACGAAGTCCAAGGGTCTAAGCAGCTGCTTGTGCCCTGGAGCTTGTGAGAGGTGTGTAGGCATTAGCAGCACTCCTCAGGTGTGCTCTTCGTGATTTTGTGACAGTTTAGGGACAGACAAGAGGATTAATGTCACACTCCATAGACAGAGGGTCCCTTCTCTTGCCTGGTGCATCTGCCCTGACCGGCTTCCTGTGTGAGCTGTTTGACTGTGTGAAGCGAGGCCAGGGCTAGTGGAGATGGTGATCTTGGAGGCAGCCCTGGTAGGTTAAACAGCAAAGGGCTCGGACCTCCCAGTGCCCCGTACACATGGCTGTCATTGGTCTCCTCCCTTAGGGGCAGCTGGGCTGGTCTGTGCAGAGACCTTGCGCCAGGAGGGTTTCTCCGACCGGATCGTGATGTGCACGATGGACAGACACTTGCCCTATGACAGACCAAAGCTCAGTAAGGTTTGTATCACTCTGGGTATGCCATATTCCTCCCCAGTTTTAAAATTTGCTCTAGGACCTTTCCCCACTATCATTCGCTGCAGCAGCATGATTCTCCTTCCTTATTCATCGTGTCTGTTTCCCTTGAATTCTCTTTCCTGTTGTGACTGAAATATGAAACACAAAAAAAGGAGTTTTTCAAACTCTGAACTAAGAGTATTCCAGCATAGAAACAAGGGCATTTTCCCCTGTTGGGGTGGTGAGGCCCTGGCACAGGTTGCCCAGAGAAGCTGTGGCTGCCCCATCCCTGGAAATGTTCAAGGCCAGGCTTGGCAGGGCTTGGAGCAACCTGGTCTAGTGGAAGGTGTCCCTGCAGATTGGAACCAGATAAGTTTTAAGGTCCCTTCCAACCCAAACCATCCAAGGATTCATATGATGATTCTTCACAGGCCTAGAAGTTGTTATCTTAGCCAGCTTGTACCTGGATGGATCTTCTTAATGTGTTTCTGGATCAAAATCTTTAAGGCAATGAAATGGGGCATGTGGAAAAATGGTGTTGTCTACCATGTTTTCTAATTAGTGGGTGGTTCTTGCTGCCCATGGATGCTCCATGCCATAATTATGATGATTTTCAGTCATCATCACAACTTGATAACTTGATGGCAGTGCAAAGATCACTTTTTCTGACACACATCCCATTTTGCATTCCAATTTGTAGACACAGGATGATCTTCTATTCACATTTCTTGCTGCTGTTTCCTGAGCCTTCATTGATGTCAGACAGCAGCTCAGGCTGGACAACAGCATTTGATCTTGGAGTTTGGAGATAACATAAGGTGGACTATGTGTTCACCTTCATTTCAGGAATGCTTATCCATGGGGGCTGGTACTCTACAGTCACAGCATCTAACTCTGCTTACAGAAGCAAAAAAAAAGGCAGTTTCAAAGAAAGGCAAACATGCACATGTCTTTTGGGAGCATTCAGGCTATTTCTGTACTTGGGCAAGTTCTGCCTGAGGTGAGGAGCAGCTGGCTGAAACCTGCATCTGAGGGTCACAGAGGTTGTGCTGGGGAGCTCAGAGAATCCTGGAGTTCCTGTCCCATCCAGGCAGCTCTCCCAAACACTTATCTCTACATGTGAGTCTTAGACTGGTTTTTCTCTGTTAAATAGTAAGAACATTTCACATGCCAGAGATGTTTTACATGGTGTGTTAATCTCTTCACTAAATACCTCTGGCTGTAGTTGCTTTTGGAAGGTGTACAAAACCCATGGAAGAGAAGGCTGAATTTTTGGGAACAGGCTAGGAAAAAAATGGGATTTTTCTTAATCTGGTTGTGAGAGTGGGACTAACCCTGTACAGTCACTGGAGGAGGAGCACATAATGCTGTAACCAACAGACTTCTTGCTCCCTGAAACTGCAGCACTGCCCTTCCTCTGCCCTGCGGAACCTGTTACCAGTCTGTGCCCAGGTCCCACCAGCCTGTTCCTCCTTCTCACTGGTGTGTTGCCATGTCTCTGTTACCATCTCCAGAGCATTGAGGAGCAGCAGCAAAACCCATGGTGATTGTGCACTGCTGGCACATTTGTGCATTGCTGCACCTCCTGGCACATTTGGGTCAGGCATTCCTCTCTGTGGAGTATTTAAAGAACTTGCAGGAAAACCTGTATGCTCCTGCCACTGCTTGGAGTCCTGTGACAGGTCTCTCCTGAGCAGAGCATTGTCTGAAGTCAGAGTAAGGGAGTGTCCTGCAGGGCTCATCCCTGCCCCTGACCAAGCCACCTCCAGCAATAAGGATCTTGCACATCTATTCCCATGGGCAATTGGGAAAGTCCTTGGTTCCTGCATTCCCTGTCCCTCCTGGGTCAAGCCCAAATGTCATGCCTGTGTGGCACAGGTGGATACTGCTGTTCAGTGCTTTGTGATACACTGCAGAGCTTGACTATTCCTGCTATGCTGCAGGGAGGGAGGGATGAACTGGAGTAGGGAGCAGGCTGCACGTCTAGCAGGTCACTTAATGCTTAGCTTGTCTTCAACCTAAGTCTGAGCTTGTCTCCACAGGGTCAGAAGGACAGATGAACTTGGGCACAACTCTGCATGTAAAGATGATGTACATCTCACCCCAGTGACCAAGGAAGGCCAGGAAGAGCAAGAACCTTTATCTTGCTTCATGCCCCTGTTTCAGCTTTTGAGGGAACTTGTGCAGCGTAACTTGAGTGGTTTTGAAAGTGTTTCCTTGTGTGTCAGTGCTGCTTGTTCTTACTGCTCTTCTAACTTCCATTTCCCCTGGTAACTGGTTGTTTTCCAAATAGCCATAGAATGGTTTGTGTTGAAAGGGACTTTTGAAGGTCATCTAGTCCAATCCCCTGCCATGAGCAGGGACACTTTCCGGTAGACCAGGTTGCTCCAAGTCCTGTCAGCCTGACCTTGAACACTTCCAGGGATGGGGCAGCCACAGCTTCTTTGGGCTTCACTGTGCTGGTGTTTTACCATCCTCATTGTAAAATGAGGCTTTTCTCTTGCTCCTGTGAACCTATGTGTGCTGTGAGGAGCTGCATTTATGGCTGTTTTGCCAACACTCAGAAACACTTACTGTAGTCCTGACTCAGCTGGTCAGTACCAGCCCCACATCGAGCCAGCAGAGGAGGAACCAGAGCCCAGACTGGCCTCTTGTGATGACTTTTACTTGAGCAGGCTTTTTGATTCCAGCCCTGTAGAGCCACTCCCTTAACCTGTGCCATAAGTGCTGACTTCAGGCTACTGCTGACTTGTGCTGGTAACAGCCATTTCTCCACTCACCTGTTCAACCCGCAGCAGTTGACAGAAAAATGGCTTTTTTTGCAGTCAATGGATTCCCATCCTGAGCAGATTGCCCTGCGCCCCAAGGAGTTCTTCTGCACCTATGACATCGAAGTCCTGACTGAAATGCAGGTAAGGAGAGTCCTGTGTGTTCCTGCAGGCTGTCATCAGCAAGTGCTGGTACACAAAGACTGTATTTAGGGAACATGGCAGCTGTCTCTGTTCTTGTCTCACTGGATGCCATTGCATAAATGCTGGGTCTCCCCCAGCCTCCTGTTTTGTGCCCCAGGGCACAGGTTGCCTGCAGTTGTTCAAAACACACCTAATGCAATGCTCCTGTGGCAGGGAGCACACCCTGGGCACCACCATGGTGTGGCCATCAGTGGTGGGCATAATTTCTTACCTGCCATTTGTCAGTACCCTTGTATGGATCTGGGGTGACCACTTGCCCTCTGATTAGGATAATCAGCCTTCAAGCAGTGGAAACAATGATGGCTTAAACATTTCTCCCTGTTATTTTATTTATATTGAGAAATCTCCCAGAATTTGTGAAAAGGTAACAAGGAATATTTAAGGTCTGGATTGGCCAAGCTGTGGACTGGGCAGAGTAAAACTAACAGACTAAACAAACAGACTAAAACAAATTAACTAATCAACTAAAACAAATAAACTAACCTGGAGGACTAAAACCTGACAGATGAGTTGACTGGGCTGGGAGCTCAGTGAGCATCTGGGATTTCATCCCTTAACATTATTTAAGAATGATTTCAGGTTGCAGCTGTGGATATCAAGAACAAGAAAGCTGTCTTCAAGGATGGGCTTAATATGGAGTACAACAAGCTGCTGATAGCGACTGGAAACACGTAAGCTACAGACAAAAATCTGAAAGATCAAGAGAAACTGTTTTATCTGAGAATGTGAGGAGATTGTCCCTGGGGATAAGGGGTGAAATATTGCAGGTGAATTCAGACACTGAATTTGTTCGCAAGAGTGTTTGCGGAAAAGTCAAGGATCACCAAAGATTTTGGATGTATCTGCATGTATCTACATCTACATCTGTGTATCATCATCTATCTATTTCATGTATATATCTCTCCATCATATATTATAAAATTTTAGAATCACAGGATGGTTTGGGTTGGAAGGCATCTTAAAGCTCATCTGGTTCCAACTCCCTTCCATGGGCAAGGACACCTCCCACTAGACTAGGTTGCTCCAAGCCCCATCCAGCCTGATGTTGAACACTTCCAGGGATGGTTGCCCCAGACCTTGAACATATTTTCTTTAACAAAAGCTTCCAATGTGGAAGGATCCTATTCTTTTTTTAGAGGTCATTTTAGCCACGTTGCTCTTCTTTTCATTCTTCAATAACATCCAACCCTAACGTACCTCTGAATTTCCGTCTTTCATTTTCTGCCAACCTTTAAGATCTTTCTCAGCAATTAAAGCTTGACACTTCACTATTGCAGTCCTAATTAAGTCCTGCTGTTGCCCCAGCCTATTTCTCCTAAAACAGAAATTTTAGGAGCCTTGCCCCCATGATGGGATTTTCAGGACTGAACCTGGTCCAGCCACAGGGAAAGGTGGTATTAATGTGCTAGAATGCTGAGCATCACCCCAGACAGCATTGTTCCTTGTACCCTGGAAGTAATGGATCAGTTTGTTTTCAATAGGAGGTTTGTCAAAATTGGCAGTTTAAGCTGAAAAAGAGGCATCCTTGCTCTCCTTCCTTGTGCTCGTTACACCAAGCCATAAAATGAAGTATGAGAAATGCAGTCCCTGCATAATTCATCATCTGGGAAGGGGATGCTGCAGAACAGCCAGTGCAGGGACTCACACTGGAAGCCAGTGTACCACCAGTCACAGCAATAGCCCCACCAGGTGTGAGTGGCTGGTGTTGCAGTGTACAGTGCTGCAGCCAAAATGCCATCTGCACCAAATACTGAATTAGGTTCAAAAGACCGTTTAGCCTTTGGCAATAATTTCAAAATCCTCGTACACAATCTCCAGGTACACCGGATAAATGTTTTTTAAAGTACCTAAATATTTTAGGATCATCTGTCCCATTTCCAGATGTGAGTAAGGTATGCAGAGACCAGATATTAAAAATTTGTAGGCTCCAGTAAGTGCCTGGGGAGGGCATGATTAGGTTGCTGCAGCATCAGCAGTGTGCCCACAGGAACGGAGAGTGGAGCCTGGATCTGCAGAGCCTTATCAAACTTGCAGTATCTGGTTCCAAAGCACTGCTGGAGGACAGAGTAAGTTTTCTGTGTCCTCTTAAGCTTCTGAAAATTTTAGGACATGCCAGTGGTTGAGCAAAGGCTTGTAAAGCAGTGCCTGTCCTGCACCGTGCTGCATTGCCCCAGAAAGGAGCTCCCCCAGCCCTGCAGGGACACAGCGGGGTTTGGGGTGGCTGCCACTGTCCACCAGCATTTGGATTTTAACATGTTATGTCTCCAGCCTAGAGAAAGGTAAAGCAAGGAAAGTCTGAAACCCCAGAAGGGATTTCTACAGTCCCAACTGGGGCCTGCAGTCATCATGGGGTCAGGAAAAGCAGTTGTATCACCCTCAGTGTTTTTCAGGCCCAAAGCTCTCAGCTGCAAAGGCAAGGAGATGGAAAATGTTTTCAACATCCGGACGCCCGAAGATGCCAACCGTGTGGTAAAGCTGGCCACGAGCAAGAACGTGGTCATTGTGGGTGCATCCTTCCTGGGTGAGCACTTGCTCAGGTGGTGCCATGTCCCAGCTCCCCACCTCTTCCCGTAGATAGTCCCTGTCCCTTGCCCAGTTTGTCACTGCCCAGTTAGAGGTAACTCCACCACCAAACTGCACCTTGGGTAGTCCAACCTTCAGCCCTGGGTGTTTGTAAGAACATATCCTTGCTGAAGAAATTGGTTTTCCAAAGATGCTGGGCTTGCATGGGCACAGATGTTGCTGTCCCAGTCTGAAAAGCACATGGCAAGGCCAGTACTGGTGCTCAGGTGGGTTCAGGTCTTGGGTGTCTGCATTTGGCTTGACTCAGGAGAGTCTTGGTGGGTGGGAGCCTGTGGGTTTATTTCTCTTTTCAGCAGAGCAGTGAATTTTTGAAATACACAGGACAAAGCTTACAGTTTCTTTGATAGTTCTTTTTGCTTGATATGGTTCTAACAAAATTATTGTGCATCCTAACAAAATAATAATGGGCCCTACAAGCCTTAAGCATAATTTTTTATTAGTGAATGAAATTATTATAAAATTTTCATTATTTGGTTTTTTTCTTTTATGAAAGATAAACCTGTTTTAGCAGGTTAATCAATAAGATCTGCAAAAAACCATGTGGTGTGAGGAGCCAGTTGCAAACTGCAGGTCGTCAAAAAGATTCATTTCCATAAAAACCCACATAGATAGAAAATGTCTTGGTGGAGGTTCCCGTGCAATTCCCAGCAGCACAGTTCTCCCATTCTGATCAGAGAAAACAGCTACTCCCAAGGGTTGTTTTCAGACTGCAGCTGAGTCCTGGAAGGAGGGTTTCCCTTGGCTGAGGTCCATCGTTCCATGTGCTGTGGCTTCCCAGGGCACTCTGGGGCTTCATCATGGCCAGTTCCTCCCTTTGGTCTTCAAGAATACCTGAATTGGTGTGGCCCTGCGTGTGACCAGATCTGGTGGCTGCCATTTTCCCAGTAGTGCAGCTCCAGCCTCCCCAGTCAGAGTGGGTGAGGCTGCCCCTCTGCTGCAGCCGGTTCCAGGGACAGTGGCGGGGGGGGGTCCCACAGTCACTCGGACCCGCTTCTGTTCCCCAGGGATGGAAGTAGCTGCCTACCTCGCGGAGAGGGCCCACTCGGTGTCCCTGGTGGAGCTGGAGGAAGTCCCCTTCAAGAAGTTCTTTGGGGAGAGGGTTGGCCGTGCTGTCATGAAGGTGACCTTGCTTTCCCATCTGGAGGGGAGGGTTGGTAACAGAGCGGGTTCTGCTTGTTTCACTTTTTGCACTGATTAATTTACTTGATGTTTATTGACAAAGCTGTGACAGCAGCAGTCAGTAGACAGAGTGGGCAGTGTCTTCCTTGCCATGCTCCACGTTCTATAGAGCATCTTCTCCTGGACCTGTGTTGGGAGGGTGGGAGTGCTGACCCCCTTTGTGGCACGGATTGAGGCGAGACCTGGGGGTGGGCAGGACAGTGCTGGGGGCACAGGGACACCAGGACCAGGGGTGGTTCAGGGTCCTGATGTCCCCTCCTCTATCCCTTGTCCCCCCCCTCCAGATGTTCGAGAACAACAGGGTGAAGTTCTACATGCAGACAGAGGTGTCAGAGCTGCGGGAGCAGGAGGGGAAGGTAGAGTGTGGGCAGGGGTTCCCCAGGGGCACCGCCATGGCATCCCCAAGGGCTGCCATTCCCTTCCCTGCTGAAGTTTTCCTCTCCCATCTTTACTAGTCCCTGAAATTCATATTCCTGGATTTAGCCCCGGAGCAAAAGTGTGGTGTGTGGGGTGGCTTCATTGCTCCCACCCTCCTCCTGATGCTTTTCTAAGGAATTATGGTCAGCTTGCATGTCACAAAGGAGGCGAGCTGCCAGCTTGGCTTCCTGCTGCTACAGAGAGTTTTCTGTCCCTAAAATAACTGTGATGGCTGCCCCCGTCCCCGTGTCTCCTGCAGCTCAAGGAGGTTGTGCTGAAGAGTGGGAAGGTCCTGCGCGCCGACGTGTGTGTTGTTGGTGTTGGTAAGGGGTTGTGTGGTGCTGACCTGGGGGCTGGGGAGCTCTGCAGGGTGGAGGGGAAGCTGGAGGGGATGTGGCAGCAAGGAGTCCTTTGGGCTGGATAGCTGGGGCTGCTGGGGATGGTATGTCAGCCCTGCTCAGCTGCCACACATGAGTCTGTGTAACTAAAACAGGCCTTTCTAGAGCCTCCACTTCAAAATATATTTGGGAAACAATAACAGGTTTGGCTTTTCCAGAAAAAAAACCACATTTAAAGCAATTTCATCTCCTCAAGTTGTTTTTTATTGAAGCTTCCCCAAACTGAATTTTTTTAAACTGTTTTTAATTGCTGGTGCCAGCAATAAAAAATGTAACCCATATTATAAAATAAGAGAATACCCCATTATTTTAAAATCAAAGAAAATACCCTATAGAAGAGGGTATTTTTCTCCTTTATGTTTAGCGGGAAAAAACCTCTTTCCCTCCATCTCTGTAACTTTTCAGAATGCTGTGGACTGAAAGAATCACAGAATTCACTTAATTCTGGTTTTGTATGACTACTCTGATTTGTGAAAGCTGGAGGAAAAAAAGAGTTTAAAAAAGGAAAAGGAAGGGTGAAGGAAAGGTACAGACTGAGGAGGGCAAGGAGCTCTGGCAACTCAGAGATTCCCTTTTAAATATAACTTTTTTCAAAATAAAAGAGAATTAAATTGAAAATTATCTCCAAGCACTAGAAAAGGGTGGTGGGCAGGTTATACTGATGGCTTGGGGAAGGATAGGGATCCTGAGAGGCAGAAGCTGGCTCAGTGGGGACTCTGTTGGGTGCCTGGCCCTGCTCCCTGCTCCTGGAGCAGCTACTGCCTTTCCCTGGGCACAGACCAACTGTCCTGACAGGAGAGGTTCTGCTGGTCTCGGGTCAGGCCCCCCAGGGCCACAGAACAGCCAAGTACTGCAGCAGCAACCTTTGCCTTCTTCCATAGGTGCAGTGCCAGCAACAGGCTTCCTCAAGCAGAGTGGCATCCATATTGACTCCAAGGGCTTCATCGTGGTCAACAAGGTAAGCCCGGGGCAACCCTTGGGTGAGGGAGAGCTGGAGGAGCCAGGTCAGCTCTCCTCACAGATGAGCTTCCTGGGGGCTCTAAACTTCTGCCATAGGTGCTTTTCATGGCTTTTTATGTGTTAAGATTGGCAGAATTGGAATTATGAAATTCTAGGGGTGGCCTGTACAGGCTCAGGAGTTGGACTTAATGATTCTATGAGATGCTGAGATTCTGGGATCATCACCAGGGGTGCCTGGGACTGCCCCTGCAAGTGTGGGATTTGCAAACTTCAGCCCTGGGTGCTCTGGCTTGGGTCCTGTTCTGAGCTGCCCTGGAGGGGTGTGGACATTTCAGGGGAGAGAAAGATCAATCTTTCCAAGTATCCTAAAGGATCTCATCCGCTCCCCCCACCACCAGTGACTGTGTTGGGAGTGGTGATGGTGCTGATGGGTGTTGAATGCCGTGAGTGAGGGGGGTGTTGGGCAGCTGGGGTTCAGTGCTACCCACGCTGTGTTATTGCTCATCCATGTGAAAAGATGGGCTCTATCTGCAAAAACCAGAAGACCCTAGACTTCTAAGAGGGGCTCCAGGATGCCAGTCCATGTCTCTTTTTACTGGGTAACTCAGTGGCAGACGGATATTGTAGGTCCCTGTCTGCGTGTTCTCCTTTGAAAGTGAAGAAGGCTGAATGAAATCACACCTAGGGGTCCCACAGCTGAGCAGAGTTGTTGCTGTGTTCCTGGGGATGTGGCAGCTCTAGTGCAGTTCCCTATTTCTGTTTGTGTGTTGTGCAAACCCCACTAATGCACACCTCTCTTCCCTGCAGATGATGCAGACCAACATCCCTGGGGTCTTTGCTGCCGGAGATGCTGTCACATTCCCACTGGCCTTGAGGAATAACAAGAAGGTGAATGTCCCCCACTGGCAGATGGCCCACATGCATGGTAGGTACTTGGCAGAAAAGAGCCTTTTGCAGATTCCCAGGAAATTTCCAAACCCTCTAAGAAGAGAATGAAACAACTTCTAACAGGGAGATTGGGTGATTGTACTGAATATTTTGAAGCGTGTATATTTTATCCTGCCCAATATGTCTTCATTTGTTTGCATTTGTGCCAAGCTTTGCCTAACAATGCCTTGTCCCAAGCACAGAGGTGTCCAGGGACAGGCTTTGCCATATGCCCTCTGCTCTCTGACCTCTGCATTGCTGCAGGAGTCTGCTCTTCTCCTTGCCTGGGGACCACTTAGGAGCTCACATCCTAAAGTCAGCCTGGGCTCCAGTTTCCAGCTGGGCTGCCCACACTGCTGGGCTGGCCCAGGATCATGTTGCAGAGCTCAGATCTTTCTCCCCTTCATATCAGCCTGAAACCCCTGATGTGACTGACCACTCTCAAGGCCACAGTCCTGTGAGGAGGTTTCCCTCCAGATGGGTGCCCTGGGTGAGAGGTTTTGGAACCACAGCTCCAAAGTCAGCCTTGGACTCGGCCCTCAGCCCAGACATGCCTCTGTGGCAGAGACCGTATCCCAACAGCTGGTATGTCTCCAGGGGTTTGTCCATCCTAACCCTGTCTGCGTGGGAGCTCAGCATGCTCTCATCTCTGTCACTGTTCCAGAAGTTGTGGGGAAAGGGTCTCATGGGCACATTGCTCACGCTATTGGATATGATGAGTAGGAGCTGCACCATGGGAAGGAGTCCAAGCCTATCCTCAGATGATGTAGTGTGCCTCCTGCTTGGTCTTTGTTGCTGTGTGGGTTTTTTTCAGCAGCAGTTCTTGGTTTTGCTATACTCTGTGACTGGTTATATTGATGCTGAGCTGTGACCTGAAGGCAGACCACGATGCTTGCTCTGGTGTGGGAATTCCTCAGTCCTTCGGGTCCTGCTCTCTTGCAGGCCGTATCGCTGCGCTGAACATGCTGGCCCATGGCACAGAGATCAGCACCATCCCGTATTTGTGGACCGCTATGTTTGGGAAGAGCATCCGGTATGCGGGTAAGGGGCTCCCTGAGGCTGCCATGAAGTTTGTGCTGGTCGGGGTGTCCTCAGATAGAGGAGCCACAGCCACCTCCCTTGCTGTGGACCCTCCACACCAGCCTCTGCCATGGGTCTGCTTCCCTGCCTGGCTTCTGAGGGGTTTAGTATCTCCTCTGAAAAGTGTCTGCCATGAAGTGAACTTCTCTAAACATGATGGGGGGGTTATTGGGAAGGAATTCTTCCCCGTGAGGGTGGGTAGGCCCTGGCACAGGTTGCCCAGAGAAGCTGTGGCTGCCCCATCCCTGGAAGTGTCCAAGGCCAGGTTGGACAGGGC
>JAOXXN010000212.1:14743310-14768850 GCA_026770055.1 Myrmophylax atrothorax | reverse complement strand
CAACATCCCACACCTCAGGGAGGCATTGCAGGACCAGTCCCATTCTCACCAGTGACAGGAGGACTGATTCAGTTGGAATTCATGCAGACAGAGATTTTAACTGGTGATGAAACCCTCTAGAAAGCTGATTGCTCACACCAGTGGGACCCTTGGAGAAAGCCCTGCCCTGCTTGCAGCAGCAGGGCTGGCCATGGAGGGAGCCCAAGGAAAGCTCTTATCTCTGGAGCTTGGTTTCCTTCTGGTTCAGGGTTTGTCTGACCTTTTGGCCACTGAGTAAGGTCGATTTTTGCCAGGTTTTCTTTTGGAGCGGGGAGGAAAAACATGTAAGTGGGTGGTGCTGGTGGGAGGATCCTCCCGGGTGGGGTGGGAGGATCTTGTGTTCCTGATACCGTTTCCAGCGCGTAGATGACTTCAGCGTTGTCCTCTTGCCCAGAGTTTGGGATGGGTCTGGATGAAGCAGATTTAAATAAATAGAACAAGCCCAAACAACACGAGATGCATTGGAGGGGGAGGGTTAGACCGTGCATTGGGAATAAAACCCTTCCTTGGCAGCCTGTCAAGGTGACTTGGCAGTGAGATCTCACAGGATTCTCCCAGGAGATCCTGGAGATGCAACTGGACACATGACAAGAGCCTGAAGGACAGCAGAGTCGTGCGGCAGCTGCCGGCCCGTGACACATAACAGAGTTGTCTCCAAGCCCTCTGCAGGCTCAGAGCAAAGGCAAGATGTTGGCCCATCCTTGGGAGGCCCCAGGGCCATGTGCTGGTCTGGGGCTTGGCAGCTCTGGGCTCTGCTCTGGCCAGCACGATGACGTCTCACTGCCTGAGCCTCTGGATCTGTAGGTGTTTGGGAGGAGATGACCATACCCATTTCTCAGGAGCTTTCTGAGGTCTCCAGAGGAAAGAAATCACCATAAAAGCCTTGTATTTCAAAGGGCTTTACTGATGTCATCGTGCTGTAATTCTGCTGGACATTTCCTGGGGAGGATGTACAGTACAAGTGTGCAGCTCATCATCCTGCATTATTCAGGGGTGTTTCTCTCATCCACATGCTCAGGGAATCCTGCAGGGTTCGAATGGAGCTGCAAGTGGCCTCAGCAGGTGCTCTGAGGGTGTCAGTGACCTGGGGAAATGCAGAGGCACTGCCTGCCGGAGGAGCTGGCCTCTCCTCCATCTCTGCCTCCAGTTCTGGGACATTTGGAATCAAAGCTCTTTACCATGGTCTTCACATGTCTTGTGGTTGAGTCTGCTCAAAGTACAACCATTTGCAGGCCATTATATGAACAACTTATTAATTTCCTTTAAAACCTTTAGTGCTCAACTTGGTCCTC
Organism: Myrmophylax atrothorax; assembly: GCA_026770055.1. NCBI lineage: Eukaryota > Metazoa > Chordata > Aves > Passeriformes > Thamnophilidae > Myrmophylax > Myrmophylax atrothorax. The sequence continues at coordinate 14,767,519 of JAOXXN010000212.1, read as the reverse complement.
TCTCGCTCTCCCACAGTTCTTCCATTCCCTGCTTCTTCCCTGGTCATCTTTGCTGCTCCACCAGACTGGGCTCTCTCCCCTTGGGGACATCTGAACATACCCACAAAACCTTCCCACCCACATCCTGCAGGGACTCCAGCCACACATTCACTCCTCCCTTGCAGCTCTACAAGGTGCACAGCAGCATCTCCAGAGTGAATTATTTTGGGATGATGTTTCCTAAGGGTCTAAGTAACTGTTCTCTGCTTTCTTCCCCAGGTCAACATGGGTTTGTGGTTCTTTCTCCTTTTGCTTGGGAGTGGCCTCATAAGTGTAGGTGCTAACAACATCACAACAGGTAAATTAAGCTCCTGTCTCCCCTCTTTTATCCCATCTTTAGGATAAGAGGAGTAAGAGCTCACGAGCTCAGTGTCTTACCCCTCCTGCCCTCCACATAACTGTAATATGAAGTGTTGGGAAGAGGGTGATGGGCTGCAGGTGCTCCTGAATGGGACCCACAGGTTTTACCTCTGTCAAATACTGATCCTCACCCCCAGGGGCTTTCATGTTTGTGCCTTCTTGATATCATGATGTTTGTTCAGGTTACCTGCCTTTTATGAGGTTTGCATGTGCTGTGCAGGGCATTCCCTGTCCAGCCCTTGGGATCTGTGGGTTGTTTTATCCCTACAGCTGCAGTCACAACAATCTCCGTCATCTAAACCCTCCAGCATCTCAGAAAAGAATCTCATGGAGATTCCCTTGTGCTTTTCTTCTCTCAGGGCCACCCACAACAGTGCCCACCTCCCCCAGGAGCCCCACCAAAGCTCCTACAGCAAGTCCTGAGGATGGGACTACAACGAGCTCCAAGAGGCTCAACATGAGCACTCCGGGGACTGTTTCTACCATGGCCTCAAAGCCACCCCCAACCACAGCAGCCAGGATCTCCCCCAATGCCACCACTGGCAGCCTCAACACCTCCTCCACCCTGGGGACAACCGTGCCTGTGCCTCCAGCCACCTCCCTGCTCCCCAGCGTGGCTCCCTCTGCTCCACACACTGCCCTCCCCAGCACGGAAGCGGAGACGACGGAGAGGAATTTCAGTATGGTGATGACAACACAAGAGACCTCTTCTGCTTCCCACAACGGTAGGCAGTTTCCCCTCCACCTCTGCTTCTTCTCCAGGCCACCCTGCCTCTGGGATTGATTCTTTGCTCTTCTTTTGTTTTGCTGGACAAAACAGAGAAAGAAAACACTTTGGGGTAAATTCAGTGGTGATGCGAAACAATATAATTGCCTGAACTGCCCAGGACAGAAGAGATTTATCCCACCAAAGGTTTGGGCCAAGATCATCTTGGGAAAGATGTCCCTGCCTCTGGCAGGGGGGGTTGCAGTAGATGATCTTTGCTTCCAACACAAATTGTTCTGTGATTATATCCTCACATTATCATTTTTCTCCATTATTTGGCCTACTTTAATCTTGAAAAGGTCTAGATGAGCAAGAGTTGTCTCTGTTGCCTTCCTGCTCTCATTCCCCTCTTGGCACATCAGAAGAGTGACCCCATAGAATGTAGTTTGGCTGCTCAGTGTAGGTTAAGAGCAAAAAATCAGGCAAAAAAAGGCTGAGGTGACAGAAACTCTTTGCTCAGCTGTGACTCTTCAGCCATGGTTTACTCATTGCTGCATTTGAGACCCAGGTTTGATACTGCAGCCTCTGAGCTGCACCAGTAAGATGGCAGTGCCCGCCAGACCCTGTAGGAAAAGCCTTGGCAGTGTGGGATTTAGTGGAAAAACAGGATTGGTGACTTGGTGGTGTGGTAGAAAAAGCTGAAAGAAGATACTGGTGGAGTTAATGCAGGGAGGTGTCAGGTGTACATTCCTTAAGAACAGACACCTCAAGGGATATTGGCAATCTCAGCACCTCAGTGAGATGTGTGTGCCCTCCTCCTCTGGGAATCTTTGGGAAGATTTCACAGCCCATGAAGCTGCAGTGAAGTTGTCTTTGCTGCTGACACAGGAAGAAACATGGCTGAAGGATGTTCAAAACTCAGCTTGCTCATTGTTCTGCTACCCCTGAGCTCATCCAGCTTCCTTCCAAACACAAATCCTTCTTTGCAGAGCAAAGGGGTCCACATAACCTTAGATACACACCTGGGGCAAGTTCAGAATAACTGTAGCCTTCAAGTGGAGAGATGGAGGCCAAAGCCTCCAGTACTGCTAATAATCTGGATTTTGTAAGACAATGTCTGCTAGTGGGGGACTAAATTTATCTTTTTTTGTGTCTTTACTCCATTTTTTGTGGCTTGGGTTGCTGGTTTTGGTGAGCTCCCTTGCTGTGTGCCATGACACATTGGCCACTGAGCCATCAAGGCCAGAAATGGCTTCTCACTTGAGGTCAGTTTGGTCAGAAAGATCAAACCTGATTGTTTCGTTACTCCAAGTAATTTTCCAAGGAGCAAAATGAGTTTTAGGGCTGCCCTTTGCCATTAGTCTTACAGGGAATGTGGGTATTAGTCATGGAAGAATTAAGTGGTGCTCAAGAGAGGGACTGGGACAGAAGGTGACACATAAACCACACGTTGCACAGGCAGTTCCTGCTCCTCCAAGCCCACCAGGATTGTCCTCTACCCTGTGCTGCAGCTCCTCACGTGTGGATTAGAGCCCAAAGAGAGTTGGGCCCCAGGAGAGCAGCTCCCCCTGGCAAGGGTTTGTTCTGGTGTCCTCTGGATGAGACATCCCAGCAGGCAGAGACTTTCCTTGGAAGTTCCTCACCCCCATCCCTGAGCCCAGCTGCTCTTAATTGAACTCTTGGCTCAGCCACTCTCTTAAAATTATGAACAAGTGTTGCCTCTTAATGTTTAAGTGCTAATGAATTACACCAGTGACTTGCTGGCCTTGGGCTTAAACAGTCCATGGTATCAATTAAGAGCAGGAATTTTGTTATGGATGTTAAAGCTCAGCTTCAGCTTCCTGCTCTGCTGATAAAAACTTGGGATTTGTTCCTTTTTCCTTACTCAGAAATTCATTTTAACACCCAGCTGGTGTTTTAAAGGAAAGATTTACAAGCAGATGATGAGAGTTACTAAATTTGTTCCTGTCTTGGTCTTTGATCCTTCCTGACTTATTAGAATGTCTTATTTCTTTGTTGCTAAGAGACTCCTGTTTTCTTTTTCTGCAGGTAACTCTGACAGAAGAGGTAAGAATTTTATATTTCATTGCTCTTCAGTCAGTAAAAACATTTCCAGAAGTGTTCTGCTATTAGAGAGCTCTCCTTAGGCCTTCCAAATGTCCTTTTACAAAGCCCCTTGAGCTCCTTAGAAGAGCTGGTGACACACTGATATCCTAATTTCTTCTGGGCTTTTCTTTTTAGAGCTAAACAATCCCATTACAATTTGTACATGTCCTGTTAGACACAAATTGTTCCTGCTGAACGCCCTGAAAATGTCCTCACATCCCTGGAGTTGGATGACCAAACCCTAAGAAGCCATTCAGGAAATTTGCTTTTGTTTTTGTTTTGGGGTTTTTTTTGCTTCTGAATTGTCTTTATTGACTGTGCCTTGCCCTATTTGATCCAAACCCCTTCTGCAGATGATGGGAATCATTATTATTCTCCTTCATTTTGTTGGCAAGCAGGAGCACAAATCCATTTCTTGTAACAGAGCAGCACTTAGGGACGTTTTTCCATCTCTGAGCTCTGAGAACTGGCATTTCTACCAGAATATTTGCAATTACTTGTGGCTGTGGCACTCCAGGAGTGGGCAGGGCAGAGGTACAGCAGGGCTGGCTGCTTCCTATAGGCATGAGCTGCCTCTGTGTGTTCTCAGCATGGCTCTGATGGGTGTTTCAGGCTCTGTTAACTCCCTGGCATTCCCTCTGTGCTGCTCACTGTGCCAGGCTCACCCCATCCCTCTGATGGTCCAGAGGAACAGGCAGATGCTCTGCAGCAGTTACTGTCAGAGCACATTTAGCGGAGGAAATAAAAGGGGTGCAGGTCTGAGAGAATTCATTTAAAATTACGGCTAAGCCACTGCAGAAATGCTCAGTGCCATTCCCTTGGAGCTGGCAGGGCTTAGGGCTGATTTTGTGCTCTCTCTGCTGTTGTTCAGCCCTGTTCCTCAGAGCAAAGAAACAAAAAATGGGTATAAATCTGACTTCTTGATAGTATTTATATTAATATTGCTAATATTAAGAAGGGACCTTTTACAAGAGTGTGGAGTGACAGGGCAGGAGGGAATGGCTTCAGACTGCCAGTGGGCAGGATTAGCTGGGATATTGGGAAGGAATTCTTCCCTGTGAGGATGGTGAGGGGCTGTTACAGGTTGCCCAGAGAAGCTGTGGCTGCCCCATCCCTGGAAGTGTCCAAGGCCAGGTTGGACAGGGCTTGGAGCACCCTGGTCTAGTGGAAGGTGTCCATGCCTATGGCATCCTGTGATTCTGTGAGTTCTGGTACCCACATCTGCCAGTGCTGGTCTCTTGTTCACTGCAGGATGTTCTTTGTGTAGCTCTGGAGTGAAACATCCTGTCTTAGAGCTGGATCCAGAGGAATTGTTGCTGAATTCACTTCTTCTCTGCTTTGCAGGCCATGGGGAAGGATTCGATGATGTTGTCATTCAGGGCGATTTAGATGAACTGAAGTTTGTGGCATTTTATACCAAGTAAGTGTTTCTCTTCTCCATGTTCCTACACAGGCATTCATCTGAGAGTGCTCTGCAAGACTGGAAAATAGTTTCACCAGGGCTTCTGTCAGTCAGTTTTGTTCATCTCTGGACACCAAGCTTATGGGACACCAGTAAAAGGCCCTGGAGAAATGATGTGCTGATCATAGAACAAGTTAAACTGGTCTTTGGACTTGGTGTCTCTGTCAGACATAAGCCCTTTGTTCACATAATCTTTGGGAGCAGATGATGGATTGTACTGGCCATTCCTATCAAAGATTTCCTTCCCATCTCATCTCCATGTAAATGGTTTGTGACCAGGGCTGGACTGGGTGCTCAGGCATCACCAATTCTGATTCTGGATTGACAAACTGAGCTCAAAAAACTTTTCTGTCTACAGCAAGCTGTGAAGGTTTGCAACAGCTCAGGTTTAATCTGTAGTGAAGCCCATCTCTCCTCTGGGCTGGGACCCTACCTGGGAAGTCATTCCTGAGATGTGCTGGCAGCTGGGATGTGTTGCCTCAGCTGTTCTGGAGCCACGTTGGCTGTTTAGACTGGGTGCATCATGAATTTGTCTCTAAAATATTTGCTGCTGTTTATTCTTCTGTTGCCTGTGTTCCATCCCAGTCTGAAAACAGTGGCCATAGAACCTCCTTGTGCCTGGAACCAGAGGGGTTTCTTCAAGTGCTTTCTATTATTAAGGATGGGGAGAGGAAAACCAGGGAAGCAAAGAGCTGCCCAGCTCAGCCATCAAACTACTCAGCAGCAGCATCCAGGCAGGGATCAGGAGGGAGCTTCAGGCAGGAGTCAGCTCTGACTCTGCAGGGATCATTTCACTGTCCCTCTGTTCCCTCTCCAATGTCTCTCATGCCTTCCCCCTCTCTGAGGATGCCACATTGGGTCCACGATTGAGCCTGGCAGTTGGATTTGTCCCTTGGGCTTGGAAAGGCCCAGGGCTCATTCTATCACCCCATGGGTCCTTGATGCTCGGCCTCTTCCTCCTGATGCCTGCACACCTCAGGTCAACACCTGCAGGAGGGGATGGGGCTCTAGCTGGCACCTGGGGCCTTCGCACATTGGACACAGTTTGGAGTGTGCTGGCCCCTTGGGCAATATTGCCTAAAGGGACAGGTCTGTGCCAAGGCACCACCTGTGCTGGGGAGCGCTGCATTTAGCTCTTTATCCCAACCCTAATTAGAAATGAAAGGTCAGATTGCTTTAATTAAAATCTGAGGAGCCTGTTCAAAGGGAACGCCTTGAGCAAGGTGCACAATCTCACCTCTGTGTGCCAAGGTGGCTGCGGGGGCCAGGGACTGCCTGGGTCTGCCCAGGCACAGCGGAGAGCTGGGCTCGGTGGTCTGGAGCAGGGGTCCTCTGCTGAGCACTGTGTTGTTCTGCTATCTAGGAGGGGTTCCCGGCAATATCTTTTGGGTACCAGGACAGCATTCCACACTGAAAGCCAGAGGTACTGGGGTACACCATCTGGTGGAGGTTGGCCATTGTGTCCCCCACTGCTTTGCTCAGCTGTCATCAAGTCCCTGTCCCAGCTTCTGTGACAGGCCACTTCCTCCTTCTTCTTTGGTGATGGTTCTTCTGGTTAGTGCTAATGCTTTTTGACTGAGGACAGTCCCAAACCAACCATTTCCTTCTGCTTCCTTCTGCTGTGCCCACACCATGACTGCACTCTTCTCCTCCTGGTCTTCCTTGGCTGTTGCAGGAACCACTGGTAGTTCCCAATTCCACAGCCTGTCCTCAGCATCAGCTTTCATCATAGGGCTCTTTTTTGCCCCAGAGTTTGAGGAGGAAAACTGTTCATCTCTCCCTGGTCAGAGCAGTGTAGGGGTCAGTGAAAGGCCTTGTGCTGGGAGGTGTATAGGAAACAGGAACAGCAAATCTCTCCCTAGTTTTTATGGACAGGTCTCTCCAACCACTTTGTGTTTTCCACCTGGGAGCTGGCTGAGCTCAGGACACTTGCTCTCCTTTATTTGCAGTGAGCTTATTTAGGAATGGGAGCCTTTTGAAACAGACAGTCTGTGATGGAGCTGCCCCATGGTTTTGTGGACAGCTGTGAGAGATGGCTTCAACTCCCATGGCTATCCTCTGAAACATGGCTTTTGTTCTCCTCCTCCTGGGAATTAGGCACACATACCCCCCACCTTGGCTGCTCTTTGGTCTGTTGATCACAGAAATTTCTGGCAGTGGATTGAAGAGCAGATCTTGGCTTGGTGGGTGCTTTGACTCTTCAGTTTACTCAACAATATCACCAGAGTTTAATATCTTACCCACACACCTTCCCTGATCTCACATTGTTTGTCCATTCAGTTCTCTCTCCACAAATCATCTCATGGGTCAGTCTTAGAAGGTTTGTGTTTGGGTTGACCTCAGCAGACCTCAAAGCAGAAGAACCCTTGTTTGCCTATGGCCTTTAGCCAAAGCTCCTCCAGCATTTTTACATTCTCTTCTTTCTGCTTCATTGGTTTCCCACTCAGCCTTTGAGGTTGCATTGGGATCCTGATGGGGAACAGTCAGCTGGCCTGGGCATCCTGCATACACCAGGGCTTCATCACTGGGGCTGTGGGATCCTGGTGTTGGACACTCCAGCTGTCCTGGTGCCTGTGAAGCAGCTCAGAGGTGGGCACTCTGCCTGTTTGGAGGGAGGGATCAGGAAGGGAATATGGAGCATGCCAGCTGAGTGTTCCACAGGGAAATCCTGACTACCTGCCTCTCCGGTCCCTTGGCACAGGGCAGCAGCACAAGGATCGCAGCAACCAGTGGGCAGTCTTGCAAGTGTCCAGGTTTTTATCCACCATCAGATCCACCTTTGTTTTCCCACCGATGTCAGGGTGCCAGAGCTGTCTCTGTCCCCCAGGCACCCTTGTGATACTGACCATGCCAGCACATGAGCAACAGCGGGACCACTGGGGCCACCCTGCCATGCCAGCTATGAGCCCTCTCCTGACCCTTGTCCCATGTCACTAGCACAGTCCTTGTGGTGCTCATGCCTTGGGATCGGGCGTGGCTCTGGAGTGGGTGTTTCTCTTTGCTTCCCGCTTCTCTCCAGCATGTTGGATTTTGGGTGATGGCCATACAGAGTGCCCTAACTGCTCTGCTCTGCCTGGCCCTAGGAGCGATGAGGTGGTGGCTGTGGCCAGCATGAACTACGACCCAATCGTCTCCAAGGTGGCTGAGGTCCTGGCTGCTGGCAGGACCATCCGGAAGCGTGATGTGGAGTAAGTAGACATGCAGCAGGAACCAGTAGTGCCAGGGCAGTGGCAAAGCACAGCCACGGGGTGTGGGGCAGGGCTGAGAACCCGAAGGCAGCTCTTCCCTGCTGCTCCTACTCCATACCCTTCTTGAATCTCCTTTCCTGTACTGCTTACTCTGGTGCCGCCTCCCAGCTTCCTCCAGTTCCTCTGGCATCCTGCACATATGGGGTTTGTCTTAAACACTAGGTCCCAAATCCTTGCATGGACTGGATGGGAGGGGGATATTTGCTGCCTTCAGGCACTGGCACATCACCAAGGACATCACCTGGGCACCTAGTCAGTCAAGGGCACCTGCAGAGAGGGGTTGGGTGTGCAGCCTGTGCACAACCCTCTATGCACAACCCAGCCCAGAGAACTGGTGGTACCAGGATGCCAGCCTGTGGTGTCTCAGCCACCGGTTCCTTGGAGTGGAGCTCATAGACAAAGGGCATTTTTCTCTTTCACTCTTGTTTTTGAGACCTTGCAGAGGAAAGAGTGCTGAGGGTGGGTGCTGGAAGACAAATGCCAGGGAAGTGATAAGAGCTGGGAAGGAGACTTCAGAGTGGGAATCAGAGCTGCTGAGGGAATGTGGGTCCCTGTCCCAGGGGTGTTTCCACATCTGGAATAAAAGGAGATATTTTCAAAAGCTCGGGAAGAGGAGCACTCCCAGCCCCCAGGCATCTCTGAACCAGCTCAGACTCCTGTGGGCACCTCTGGCGTGAGGAGATTGTCATGGGTCCACCCACCCAAGACAGGTTTCATAAAATCACAGGATGGTTTGGATTGGAATAGACCATCTTATTCCACCCTCTACCATGGGCAGAAACACCTTCCACTAGAGTAGGGTGCCCCAAGCTCTGTCCAACCTGGCCTTGGACACTTCCAGGGATGGGGCAGCCACAGCTTCTCTCGGCAACCTGTGCCAGGGCCTCCCCACCCTCACAGGGAAGAATTTCTTGTGCCATCATCCCCAGTACATCAGGAAGTGGTTGCTGGTTTCCCACTTTTTGTCTGGGAGGGAGGTGGTATCTCATGGGCATCCCAGTGGCAGGTGGAAGCTGCTGGCCCTGTGGTGGGCTTGGGGGCCTGGAGGAAACCAGACCATGTAAACCTCAATGTCTTTTCTCTCTCTGTCTCCTGCTTTCACAACTTTAGGCTGTTTGTCCATCATGGCAAGTATGTTCGGTTTGGGGTCCTGGGTGCACTGGGCATGAGGGTGGCAGGAGGGACAGCCAGCCACCTGATTGGGCCATGTCCCTAGTTCCCATGTGGGGACACTGATTGGGTGGTGGGGCATCCTTGTTTTGCATACCCCTCATACAGGGGGTGATGCTGCTGTGCTGGGTGGTAGGGCTGGGGTGCCAGGAGCCACGTCAAGCACAGATCTGCTGGGGATGGGCCTGTTGGCTGGGACCCTGCCTGGCTGGGGGTTTGGGAGCTTTCCATGAATATTCAGCTGAATGCCAGAAGGGCTGGGTGTAAGTAAAAAGAAGTGTTTGAGTTCAATTTTACATGGAATTGAGGATCTGCACGGACTTTTTGGACAGTTCAGTGACATGTGGGTGAGAGCAGAGAGCCTCTGCACAGCGCAGCATGGTGCTGGGATAGGCCCCAATGACTGATGTCTGGACTAGCACCAAGACACACAGAGAACATTTGCTTCCACATGCTGAGAAACACCTCACCTGGTTTTTCCCTCTTTTAGAACCGGAGACATGTCCTGGCTAACAGGGAAAGGCTCCTAACACCGCTGGTGGCTGTGCCCTCCTGATGCTGCACTTGCCATGGGGAGACAGGACAGCAGCTTCATGGCCCGGTGGGAACCCCAAGGCTCAGGCATTTCACTATGAGACCTGGATGGACCCATGCCTGGCACTGTGCACTGACCTTCCCAGGAGGACCTCCCATGGCTTCTCTGCCCTGGTGCCTGCTGGGCTGGGGCTCTGCTGTTGCAGTTTCCATGGGACTGGAAAAGCAGCCCCCAGAGACCTGTGGGGTTTGGCACTGGCAATGGGTGTGGACGTTGTGCAGCTCCAGATGCTGCCATTGGGCTGAGGGTTCCCAGGCAGGTCTGCCCCAATGCACATCCCTTGCCCCCGTAAGCAGCCTGAGTGCCTTTGGTTGCTCCTGTGCTTTCATGCATGAGGCTCCTTCCAAAATTCTCTTTGCTCCCAGCCGAGCTCCAATGCGCATCCCCATGATGCCTGACATCCGCTCCCTCCCTGTATGGCTGCAGCGTTTGCCACTGCTCTCCCTGTGCCCACCTGCTCCACGAGGCATCTGGGCAGGCCAGAAGATGGGGTCACACCAGCTGGTCTCTGTGCAGCCTGGGCATGTGTGGTCCAGCTCCCAGCACCTGCAGCTCTTAGTCTATCCCCAGGGTGAGGAGCAGGGGTCCCTGGAGAGCTGGGATGGCTCAGCTGCAGCTCTGGGCTTGGTGGTCACCCTTCAAGGCAGTGCTGGGATGTCTCTCCTTAATGATGTCATGGGATTAGCGCTGCTGCTGCTGAGGCGTTACTTGAGGAAACGTAGCCAGAGGAGCATTTCTGGCTGTCCATTGTCTGTCACTCATCCATCCTGTCAACTGGTGACAAGGCTGCATTTCTCATCTCAGCCCACTATGCCAGTGCTCTGCTGTCCTGTTTCCTGCCCCTCCTGAAGAAGAGCCATGTCTCCAGCTCGGGAGTGCACCTGGCCAGCCACAGGCCCATGGCCATCAGCCCAACAGAGCAGGGGGTCATCCCCTCCGAGAGACTTCAGTGTTTTGTTCTGGGGGCAGCTCCTTCCCCAGCAGTCAGTGTTTACCCTGAGTCCAAACCAAGAGAATTTATATTTTTAATTTGATTAACCCCCTATCAATTAAATCAATACTATTCTTGGGATCTCAGTCATTTCTATTTCCTTCCAAAGCCTTGGGTCACCTCTGCAGGCTGGCCAGGGGTTTCAAGTACCTCTTCACTAGAGGCTTCCCATGTGTGTCCAGCTCACCTGTATTTATTTCCAGTCTTTCAGATCTTGGCTGGGTAGAAATATCACCAGTGTCTATGACATCTCTGATTGGTGTCTCTGGTTTCACTGCAAGGTTTTTTCCAGGCAGAATGACCAGGAGAAAGGTAGACAGGATGTGCAGATTCAAGCACACAGCAATGAACAGGGACCATTGTGTGTCTTCTGGATCCACAAAAGATGGACATTTCCACTCCACAGTGGTGTGGGATGATGTTGAACCTGGGACTCCTCATCCAGTGCCTTGGCAAATGCTCACCCAGCGGTGAGCCTGTCCTGGAGCTGGGCAAGGCTGGGTTGTTTTCTCTGCCACCTCTCCAGGCACATCTTGCAACCTCTCACACCAGGACAGAAAGTTTCCTTCTCATCTTACAAAACTGCCCATATCCATAAGGAATGAGAACATGACTTCAGCCACTCAGGCATTGGTCTACCAGGCTTTCAGCCCCAGATGGTTTGGTTTAGGCAGCATATGGCAGTGAGCTCTGCAATTTCATTTTGGCTTTATCAAGTAGAAGAATCCTCTTTAGTTTGTTGTGTCCCTTGCTACTGCCTGGCCCTCAAAGCATTCACTCATTTACAGCATTCACTCCCAGTATTTGAGGCAACTTCTCTGATGCACCTTATGGGGTGGGTTGGAGGTGAAACCACATCTGTTGGGTAGGACTAACACAGCATGCCCAGAGAAGGGCAACTGAGCTGTGGAAGGGACTGGAGCACAAGTCTGATGAGGAGCGGCTGAGGGAGCTGGCAGGGCTCAGGCTGAAGAAAAGGCGGCTCAGGGGTGACCTTCTGGCTCTCTACAGCTTCCTGACAGAAGGTGGAGTCAGGGGATCAGGCTCTACTCCCAAGTAACAAGTGACAGGGCGAGAGGAAATGGCCTCAAGTTGCACCAGGGGATGTTTAGGTTGGATATTAGGGAAAATTTATTTATGGAAAGGGTTGCCCAGCACTCTCACAGGCTGCCCAGGGTGGTGGTGGGTTCTGCATCCCTGGAAATATTAAAAAAAACCCGTAGATGTTGGACTTGGGGACATGGTTTTGTGGGGTACCTGGCAGTGCTGGGGTTAATTGGTTGTACTTACTGGTCTTAGAGGGCTTTTCCAACCTTAATGATTCTGTTATTTTAAGAAGTCCCCAAAGCAGCATCCCCTTTCCCTGACATTCACCTCTGGCTCAACCATCCCCTCACACACCATCCCCCACTGCCCTCCCCAGCCTGGATGGAGTCTGGGGACACTGAGCAGTGTGGAGATCTGCAGAGGCAGCCTGTTAGCAGGGACAGGTAAACGCTCCATGAGCCTGAAGGTCTTGAAGAACTATTTCAAATGAAGAGCACCATTCTTTTGCGGGCTATCCTCCTCTGTCAGGAGGCTTTGAGCAGTAATTATGTTGATACAGCCTGGATGGGAGAGGGTGCAGTTGCTGGGGACACCACTGTATCCTTGTCACGGTGACAGGTACAACCTGCTGCTCAGCCCCTAAAGCTGCTGTGGAGGGGAGATGCTCTATGACTTGTGACTCCCTTGCAACTCCACCTTGTGATTCCTACACAGGCTTGATGTTCCAAGGTGGGAATTCTCCTTCCTCACATCCCCCTCCCATCTCAGTAGCCCAGTCCTCAGGGAGCCAATGGCCAGTGGCCCTGCGCATTAGCCTGTCCTGTCATCCCATTGATTTCCTCCTGACTAATCCTGGCTGAGCTGGGCTCAGCTGTCAGCCATGACTGCACACACCCTGCTGCCCCCCAACCTGCGCCGGGGCTTGGTGGCCTTCAGTGGCTCCCTCTTCATCAACAATAAAACACAGGACAGTGGCACTACCCACATCTACCAGCCAGGTATGGGCAGTGGGGCTCTGTAGAGGGGCGTTTGGGAGGGGGTCATCACTGTGAGCTTGCTCAGCACATCACCAAACCACCTGGGTGCCTCTGAGGCAGCAGCACCCAAAGGGTGTCTGCACCCATTCCCCCAAGGAGGGGAGCAAAAATATTTGCTGCAAACAGCCATATGCAGTACCCAGGGGCTATTGCACTACTCCATGAGCTGTGAGGGGAGGGTCCCTCTGGGCAGGGAGACCCCAGGGCTCCTGGGCAGCCTGCCCATGCCTGCCCCTCCTGCCTAGCCCACGAGGTGCTGGCCAGCCTGCCCCTCCAGGTGATGCTCTACTTCAATGTGTACTACTTCCCGGTCTGGTGCCTGACTGAGGGGATGATGCTGCAGCTGAAGGTACTGTCCCATGGGGCACATGGGGAGGGGGGAAGCTGCTTCTGCCCAGCCTCCCTTGTTGTGGGTGGAAACAGTGAGCAGGGAACAGGGGAGCCTCTTCAGAATTAATGGGTCTCCAAAGCACCCTGACCCCACAAGACAAGATGGCTCATCTCTGTCTGCCAGAAATGGAAATCATGAACTTTCCAGGCAGGAAAGGTTAAACTGGGAGAGAAATGTGGGCAAAGCTGGGCACCAGCATGATAGGAGCTGGCAGAGCATGGAGAAGAGGGTATGGGGAGGAGGGCACAGGGAGCTGAGCATGGGGTGCAGGGGACAGGGCAAATGTGAGGGGGAAGAGGGCCCAGCTATCTGGGAACGGAGAGCAGGGAATGGTACACAGGCAATGGGAAAAGAGGGATGAACAGTTGGACTGGAGTGCAGGGCCTGGGGTTGACTGGGACAAGGCTGTGCCTGCATTACAGTACCACCTCCTGCCTTGGCACTACCAGTTCCTGCTCATCACAGCCTTCCTCATTCTCTCGCTGGCTGAGGGTTTCCGCCTCTACCTGGGCTACCTGGGCAATCTCCAGGAGAAGGTAAGCACTGCCTGCCCTGGCCACAGGACCCCTGTGCTCAGTGAGGGCTAGCCTAGCTAGGGGAGCTGGATGGCCCTCACTTGGGATCCAAGTGCCCATCACTGCCCCTTCCTCCTGGAGTTCTGCCTGGAGCTGTCTCAGGAGGGAGTCATGGGTGCAGGCAGGACCTGAAGGCTGGGGACGAAAGGGACCCATTCATCCTCCTGCTGTATCTTCCCGTGGGTGCAACCCTCCAGCACTGGGTTTGACAGTACCTGACCACATCCAACCACAGCTCTGTGTGGCAGGGACATCCCCAGTACCTGGGTGCCAAGGCTGGCAGCAGCTGACACAAGATGCTCCTGGGTAAGAGGGTCTCCCCCAGCCCACTGCTGCCTCCTTACCCCATCTCAGCAGATTCTGCTCCTGCAGGTGCCTGAGCTGGCCGGGTTCCTGCTACTCTCCTTCCTGATTCAGCTGCCCCTCCTGCTCTTCCTGCTGACAGACAGCCAGGTCATTCACCTGCCACTGGAGCTGTCCATGCACAGCCTGTTCCTGGTCTTCCTCCTCGCTGAGATCGTGGCTGCCTTCCTGGCGCTGAAGACCATGACCAAGCAGCTGGCAGCACAGTTCTACCTGCGGCAGTTGCAGGAGGGTGGGAGGGGCCAGCCAGGGCGCACGCAGGGGCAGGCAGCTGAGACGGGGTGATGCTGCAGGACACTTCCAAACCATGCAAGTCAGTCCCAACAGGGAGCATTAAAAGGTGCTCAAACCCACAGACACTGTGTTGTTGGGCCTTGTGGCGTTCACAGAGCAGCACCTGGGCATAGACCCAGGCAATACCTGCCCTGCTTCAGGCCAATACAGCCTGGGGCAAGTGGGAGTGATGGGTTAACACCTCTGAAACACTCTGGCTTACCCCAGGGCTGTGTCTGTTCTTGCTGAGCATCAGCCTTGGCAGGAGGCAGGACTTGGAGGTGCAGAAGCCACTGCACCCCCAGGAAGTACCAGCCCAAGGCTGGAGCCTTAAGCCGAGTTCTTAAATCTTGCCTGAACCTCCCAGAGAGTTCCCAAGGATCTGGGCAGCTCACATGACACCATCCCAGCGGGAAGTGTGCAGGGTGCTGAGACATGCGAGAGCAGCATCCCAAAACCTTACAGCCACCTGTAGGGCTAGAGACAGAGCAGAGCCACCTCCTGCTTTTGGAACAGCTTTATTCCATTCCATCCCTATTTTTCATGCGAAATTAAAGCCCATGGTCACTGGAACATGTTGAAATACAAAGTGTTTTAAGCTTCTTGTGCCAAGCACAGCTCTGCTCCGGCACCAGCTGTCAGTGCTGTGAGGTGCACCTGGGATGGCTTTGTGTTCCAGGAGCCAAGAACTGCTGCTGCCACCAATATTTCTCCAGGAAAGGCAGACCCTAACCCCAGCGGTGCACACCTGGGCCAGGACTAGCCCAGCTCCACCTGGGCTGCAACCATGCCCCCATCACAACTACCTGGATATGCCTCCGGAGGGAAGGGTGCTTGTGGTGGAGCATTCCTGATGTCCGTAAGCTGAGGCCTCAGGCTTACCTTTAGGGGGTTTTGCCTGAAAAATGAACAGGGGCATCAGTACAACAGGCACAGGGACAATTCAGGTGGACCTGCACTGCTCTGCTTGGTCCCATGCAAACAGATTCATTGTCCAAGACTCCCACTCTGCTCACGATCTGAGATCTGGCATCAGGAACATTCTCCTCCAGTAGGATGGTGCAGCCCTGCGGCAGTTCACCAGGAGCTGGGGGATCTTGGTCCTCAGAGGCTCCAAAGACTAGACCAGACAAAGCTGGAGATGACCCAAGGCAAGGCTGGCAGCTCTCCTGCTCTGCAGGTGCCTCCTGTGACTCCCTGATTCAGCAGGGAAGTGAACTCCCACAGCAGGAATCATGCAAGGCATGAAAACCTGTCACTGAACTGCAGCACAGGTTGTGCTCTGAAGAGCTGCCCTCTCTCTCTGTCTGGAGTCCAGACAGATTCCATTAAGAGGATGAATACATGTGGAGCTATGTCAGGTTTCCAGGTAAGGTCCCCACAGGGACCCCCTTTGGTGTCTAACTGCAACTGAGGTTGTGGTGCAGCTTTCCCTAAATCCTGGCACCAAGCTTCATCCCTCTCCCAGTTCAGACCAGTCACTAAGCCCAAAAGTTGGAGACTAAGAGCTGCTCCACCAGGTTTTTCCCAGATCTTATGAACTGAGTTTTAACCACGGGGCAGAAAAACACTAAATCTAAAATAACCTTCACTCCAACCTTCTGTCTTCCATGTGGCCCCACCTTTACCTCCTCAAACTTCTCCCTCCAATAAAGGTCAGCCTTTGCATCCAGGTAGAGCAAAACCAGGTCACAGACCACCGTAGCCTAGAGACAAACAAACACTGAAGACCGTCCACAGGGAAACTTTCCCCTGGAATGCCTGACCCTCCACCCTGGCTCCCAGAGTCCTGCAGCTGGCTGTGGGCCAGTGCTGTGAGGGCAGCAAGCCGGCCCTGCCTCCAGCCAGGTCACCTGCCAACTCCAATGGCTCCTCTCTAACAGCCCGCTCCCATAAGCTGCACTGGAGGTCAGGCAGGATCACCCAAGCTGCAATGGTTGGACACAGGGGTGCTCTTCCAGTGCCCCCACAGCCATGTATGGACTGAAATGAGCATGTCGGGGAGGAAAGAGGGGGCAGGTGGAGGACTTCAGGATCCCTGTTACTCTGCTAGAAGGGATGAGCCACAGAAGGGCTCTAGGAGGGGCTGCCCCCATCTTGGTGACAGGACACCAGGTCCCTTTAGATTCAGGGGAGAAGCAGAGAGGGGAGCTGCTCTCTCCTGCCAGCAGAACCCCAGCCGTGCTCCTTCCCAAGGCCCACACAAACACCCAGCCTCCATGAGACATGACCCTGACAGTGCTCAGGATCCCAGTGGTATCATTGTTGTCAATGGTCACAGGGAAATGGGAGCTGACACCCTGCCAGACCATCTCCCCTCCATGCTGCTGGCCGGTACCCAGGTAGGCAGGGAAACAACTGATGGTGGCAAATCCCAACCCATGGATCAAAGGAAAAGAGCGTATCTGGAGTACTCACAGCACCAAAGAAGGCAATGCTGGTGCCAAAGCTCACAGCAGTAGGAATCATGCTGAACTTCCCAGCCTGGTGAGAAATGGTGGAGGGGGAAGACAGTGGGTAGAGAGTGGGCTGAGCCCCGTGGGCCACCATGCTTAAAGCTGTGGGGTGCAGGAGGGATTCAGGAAGATGCCCAACTGTTGCACTGACTCCAACCCTCCTTGGCTGTCAATGAAGGGATTGACAGCTGGTGACCTGTTGGCAGCAGAGGTTACTGTGAGCCACATGCTCCCCCAGGCATGGCAGGAGCCTCCCTCTTGCTGCAGCTGCCATCCACGGAACAACATCCCAGCAAACATGGCCCTGATGCAATGTATCCTTCTCTGCTCAAATGAGTCAAATGGAGGTTTTTGGGGGGAGAGATTTTTGGGGTTACCGTCTCTCTCCCGGCTGTTCTCTCCTGCTCCTGGATCTGCTCTCACTACTCAGAAATGGTGCACCCTGTCCTGTGCTGCATGCTTCACCCTCTTCAGGTGCAAAGGACACTGCTGAACATGACAGTCGAGCTGTGAACATCTCTCAGAGGGCCAAGAACTCTCGGCACAGGCTCCCTCTTGCACAGCTGAGCACTGAGTTTGTCAGAGATGCTACACAGAGTAGTGTCACCGATCACAGAATCATGAAATGGTTTGGCCTGAAAGGGAACTTAAAGCCCACCTCATTCCACCCCCATATCATAGGCAGGGACACCTTCCACTAGACCAGGTTGCTTCAAGCCCTGTCCAACCTGGCCTTCAACACTTGCAGGGATGGGGCAGCCACAGCTTCTCTGCCCAACCTGTGCCAGAGCCTGGCCACCCTCACAGGGAACAATTCCTTCCCAATGTCCCATCTATCCCTGCCCTCTGGCAGTGGGAAGCCATTACATCTTGTCCTGTCCCTCTAGGCCCTTGTCCCAAGTCTGTCTCCAGCTCTCTTGGGGTCACCTTGGAGCCTCCCTTCTCCAGATGAACACCGCCAGCTCTCTCAGCCTGTCTCCAGATCAGAGGAGTTTCAGCCCTTAGAACATCTCCGTGGTCTCCTCTGGGCTTGCTCCAGCAGCTCCATGTCTTTCATGTGCTGGGATCCCAGAGCTGGAGGCAGCACTGCAGGTGGGGTCTCACCTGAGTGGGGCAGAATCCTCCCCTCATCTGCTGTCTGTGCTATGGATGAGCCCAGGACACTGGGGGTTTCTGGGCTCTGAGCACACATGACTAGGACATGTCCAGCGATGATCATGCCCACACCTTTTGTCCCTGAGGGTACAATTAATCAAGAGGGGATTTATTGTCCAGGCTCAGAAGAGTTCAGGTTGATCTTTGCTACCTTCCCACTCAAGATCCTCAGAGATGCCCATAGGCCCAGAGCAGCTCACCTTGCCTACTTCACAGCCCCCACGTCAGAACTTCAGGGAAAAAAGCCTCCCCGCTCAGGGCATTACCAAGAGGTTTTTCTTTAAATGCGAGAGACCATTTTCTCCTGCTCTGCTTGAAAAACTCTGGAAAGAGGTGAAGGGCTCTTGAGGGTAGGGAGAAGTGACAGCAGTGGCAAACCACAGGGGTGGCTGCAGGAGAGCAGTGGGGAGTGGTGCGAGGAGTCAGCCCTGGGGATGAGGCTGCCCGGGCTGTGCATGCCCGGGCTGTGCGTGCTGGGGCTGTGGAGGACATGGTACCTGGCCGTGCACGGAGATGTCAAAGCGGAGGCCATAGAGCTTCAGCAGGTTCCGGTAGAGCTGCCGCTGGGAGTCCCAGTAATAGGAGGCAGTTCTGTGGGAGACATTGGACACGGCTCAGAAAGCAGTGAGGGGTGTGGGCTACCAGTGCCAAATGGTTGCTGGGGTTTCTGTGTGCCTGTGCACACCTGGTACCCTCCAGGCTGGCACCTGGGCAATAAATGTGTTGCCATGACTCACTGGCTGGCATCAGCAGAGGGGCATCCACATTCCCTCAGTACCCAGTCCAGGTCAGTAGGAGCATACAGCTCCCAGTGCACCCAGTTCAGGTATGGACAGCCACAGGTCTGCGTCCTCAGGCAGGTAATGCCCTGCACAGCTCCAAACACAGTCAGGACAGCTCCAAATACAGTCAATCTACAAGCTGCAGGAACTGCCACAGCACCTCGGTACTAACAGGCCCTGCCCTGAGTTACCACTTCCCATTGTCTTGGAATCATTCAGGTTGAAAAGCACTCTAAGATCATCAAGTACAATCCTTGCACCATCATGTTCTCCACTAACCCATGTCCCCAAGTGCCACATCTACGTGGCTTTTAAATCCCTCCAGGAATGGGGACTCCACGAGAGCCTGGGCAAGCTGTGCCAAGGCTGGACAACTCTTTTTGTGAAGAAATTTTCCCAAATAACCAATCTAAACCTCCCTTAGAACAACTTGAGGCCATTTCCTCTTGCCAAGTGAGTTGTTACCACCTGGGAGCAGAGCCTGACCCCCACCTGACTCGACCTTCTTCTCACCAAGTTGTACAGAGCAAGAAGGTCACCCCTTTCCTCCAGGCTGAGCCTCCCCAGCTCCCTCAGCTGCCCCTCATCAGACTTGAGCTTCAGTCCCTTCCACAGCTCTGTTGCCCTTCTCTGCACAAGCTCCAGCTCATCAACGTCTTTCCTGACAGGGAAATGGTCACTGCCCTGGTCCTGCTGCCACACCTTGGCTGGTACAGGCCAGGCGCCCTTGGCCTTCTTGCCCACCTGGGTACACCTAGGCTCATGCTCACCGTGAAGTCCTTTTCTGCCTGCAGCTTTCCAGGGACTCTCCCTAGCCTAGGGCATTCCATGTGGTTGTTGTTACCCAAATGAACCTCACACCACTGGCCTTAGTCCACAGATCCAGCCTGTCCAGATCCCTCTGCAGAGCCTCAGACCCTCCAGCAGATGAACACTCCTGCCCAACCTGCTGCCTGCGAACTGATTGAGGGTGAGTTTGGAGATGACACCTGCAAACTTTGTGTCTCTGCTGCTCCTTTTCAAGCATCTATCCATCTGAGATCTCAAATTACTGCAGTGTGCTCATCCCACGGGCCCATGTGGCCACTGTCTGAGCATCCTCACCTGAAATTGTACCTCGTGTCCTGCAGGCTGAAGGAATACTGTGGCTGGCACTGGGCAGCAGGGTGGTCCAGGTCACAGTCCCACTCGATGAGAACTCCAATGCTCCCTCCCTGCAAAACACATTTTACTCCTGGAGAGTCATGGGATCACAGATTGGCTGAGTTCTTTACTGTTCATACATTCCCAGACCACACACTCCTTTAGCATTTCAGGGTTAGCCCTGTGCTCTGCCCCTTGCTCACATCCTTGGGGAATGTTGAGTCATCTTCCATACTTTTATAAAAAACAAGTACCAGCAGTGCAAGGTCTGTGAAGTTCTCTCCAGCTGCCTCCACCATGTTACGTACACGGAAGACAGGGCAGGAGGGGTTGAAGACTGGATCGTACGTGCAGCTCTTGAAATAGCTGGGGTCACTGGTTTGTAAAGTGTTGCACCTGAGACAGCAGAGAAAGACAGGGTGTGAAAGGTCATGGAGCCCATCTGTGGAACTGCACAGGGGACCCTCCTGCTGGAATGGGCCCACCAGTGCTCCTGCTTCAGTGGGGTGACAGTCATTGCCTCACCTAAAGCCTGATGGAGGGAAGGTGGAGTAAAACCTTTCCAGAGGAATCACACACGGAGTTATCATCCTTTACAACACCTGCCATAGCCTTCCCCTCCACCTCCTGATGCTTCTTTCTTTCTCTCCCAGCACCCAGCTCCCACCCAGCTTGACTCAGTGCTCCAGAGGTGACAGCAGGGACAGTTCAGCTGCCTCATACCACGTTTTCTGCGAGAGTAAGGCAGCACAGTCAACATGCCTGGGGCTGTGAGGCCAGTGCAGCCCTTTACCTGGCTTCTGTAAATACACTTTACAAGGACTAAAAGGCAAAAATATTAATCTCACTCCGAGGCTGGCCTTGTCCTGCTCTCTACGTGGGCACAACCAGTCCCCCTCTCTGAGGTGTCCCCACTCCATCGCTCTTACAGCTGCACACACAGGGTGATCAACTGAACACCCACCCTGCCTGTAAGTGTCCCAGCACCACCTGTCCTGGGTGCCATGTGGCTACATGTGGTCTCAGGTGCTCAGCCCCATGACAGACAGGCTCAGGCTGGCTGGGAAGCACCATACTTACTTAGAGAAGTTAAATTTGGTGAAGTGGACAGTGTTTTTTATAAAGAGAGTGAAATTCTCCGTCTCAGCCAGAAGAGGTTTCCTGGAAAACAACCACCAACGAATTCAGGTCTTGCACAGTGGCCAAAGCACAGCCCCATTCCCCAAGCTCCACAGTCTCTTCTACAATCCCAGGATTTTGGACAGGTGCAAAAACACTCTTGCATGAAATTCTCTGACCTTAACTGACTGGGAGATTGATGTCAAAGGTCTCCCCAAACACAGCTGCCCCTCGTGTGAGTGTCAGGGTCAGACTCCTGGTTACAGAGGGAAGGAACCAAAGCTCCCAACACCTGCTGTCCCCTCATCTGTGATTACCTGGGCAGGGTACTGTTCTCCACAGGACACCAGCCATAGATCTCACAGGTGGAATGGGTGGTGTTGAACATCACACATCTCCCTGTTTTTATCCCTAAAAATGAGACAATGTTAAGACAGGCTGAGAGAGTTGGGGTTGATCAGCCTGGGAAAGAAAAGGCTTCAGGGAGGTCTTAGAACCCCTTCCAGTGCCTAAAGGGCCCCCAAGAAAGCTGGAGATAGACTTTGGAAAAGGGCCTGGAGGGACAGGACAAGGGGGAATGGCTTCCCACTGCCAGAGGGCAGCGTTAGAAGGGATGTTGGGAAGGAATTCTTGCTTGTGAGGGTGGTGAGGCCCTGGCACAGGCTGCCCAGAGAAGCTGTGGCTGCCCTATCTCTGAAGTGTTCAAGGCCAGGTTGGACAGAGCTGGAGCAACCTGGACTAGTGCAAGATGTCCCTGCCCTTGGCAGGTAGGTGGGACTGGATGAGCTATAAGTTCCCTTTCAACCCAAACCATTCTAGGATTTTATGCTTCTTTAGAGAAACACCCAGTACCATTGCCATGAATCACAGGGTTTCCCATGGGACAATCTGCATCTTCCAGGCACATCGCATCGAGGACAGAGGGGCTCTGGGAGGGACAGAGACAAGGGCTGTCACTGCACTCTGCAGCCACCTGAGGCCATGCTGTCACTCACTCCCACTGCTGTGCTGCTGCTCCTGTAAAAACTTCTTATTCAAACACAGAGAGAGGATGGTAAGTGGGGGAACACCAGTAACACCTTCCCCAGCTACCCTAGGCCATGGCAGGAGTCACCAGACTGTAAGAAACCCACCTTCCCAAGTCCCAGGGGACACAGAGGTTCAAAGGCAGGCAGGGAACCCCAAGTTATGGAGTCAGAAGAAGTGGGGGTCTGTCCAGGTCTTCCCAGGGCTGCCTCAGCCTCTCATTCAGGTGAGAAACCCACCAAGAGGAGCCGAGAGGAGCAGCTCCTTTGGGCCGGGTGGGGATTCACTGCACGGGGGTATGGAGACATTAGAGTATGCAGGAGAACATCTGGGCACTGCACAGGGTGTTTAGGGGATGGGCTGTTTAGGGCAGGAAGACAAGGCATGGAAAGAAGGGAACTAGCTGGTCTGAAAATGAACAAACATTGGAAAATAGAGGGATAAAAGGATGCAAAGAGTAACTGCATGTACAGCTGCTAAAACAGCTCAGCTTGTGCTTGGTGCTGCTTCTGGCTCCAGACACACCAGTCTGTCAGCACAGAACACTATGGACATTGAGAATATTCAGAGAATATTCAGGCAGCTCTAACTCCCTGCAAAGCCAAAAGCTGTCACTGCTAAATCTTCAAAGTTTTCCAAATATGAATGTCATCTACAGCCCCAAAGTCAGCAACTGAGGAGATCAGCATGCAGTGTAGGCTGGGACAGGCACCCACACACACACCAACACTGGAACAGGGTGAAATCCACTGCTCTCTATCTCCTTGGTTTGCACACTGCAAACCCAGGGTCCAGAGATGCCTGTGGCTGCCTGTGAGAGCCCCCAAATGCCCTACAGCACCTGTCTTCCTCTCTGTCAGGATTTCAGGAGTTCTCAGCATTTTAAAGATGGATCATTAATGCCACTTTCCCTGACCCAAAACTGGGTTTGCTCCTCCTCTTCTGCAGAATCTGGCCACGGCAGGAGCGGAAGGGACCATTAGGACAGTAAGAGCTTGGCTCAGGCATAAGGTGCTATCAGTGGCTCAGCGTAAAGGACATTTGCTCCCATCTGCCAAGCCAGGTCCAGCCTGGGAGGGCTCAGCAGAGGGAGCTGGCCTGAGCCCAGACTTAAAGGGAAGATTTATCCCAGAGAACATATACCCCTAAGTATTGGCTGGCTGGGAAACCACCTAGACCTTGCATTACATTCCTTCTAAAAACAGGATGCAGCAGGGAGTTATGAAGAGAACATGACATAGGTATCATGTGTCAAAGCATCCTCATGCCCAAGGACAGCAGAAAGCCTGAAATGGTCATACATTGCCACCACCCAAGGAGCCCAGAGCTGGTGAGACCCCCAGTGTCCCTTGTCCTGGTCACCTCAAGCAGTTCTGGCCAGAGCACGTGGATATACACCTTGGCTCATGCAGGTATGACAGAGCAAGTGCAGATGAGCATGAGAACACTATGGAGCAGTGAGAATAAGGGGAAATGGGTTTGATGGGAATCCATTTTTCTCTTTTATCTGGTGTTCCACCAAGAAGCAGGACCGGTGGCTCCATCACCACACCAGTGGGGCTGGGCTGGGGCAGCCCTGCTCACTCACCTCGGGACAGCTGCCCTGTGCTTGCTGGGCTGTGGCAATGAAATTGGTCACCAGAAAAAGCACATTTTCTCCCTGGGAAGAAAGAAGGCACCATCAGCGGGGCATGACAGCAGGGTGGGCCCAGGGGACACCCTGTGACACTGTCATCAAGGGGAACAGGCAATAACGGCCACGCTTGGGCTTTGGCAGGGCAATGGTCCCGACGGCGTTCCCTTGCCAAGGGGACTGACCCCACGTGTGCCCCCCTGTCCCCGCCCGGGGCGCGGCCGTACCTGCGGGGGCCAGGTGAGATCCGCCGCGTCCCAGAGCCGCCGGCCCGCGGCCTCGGCGGCGGCCGCGCCCTTCACCTTGGTCACCACGGCCACACGCGGGGCCGCGTCGCGCTCCTGGTACCCCTTCTGCAGCAGCAGCACCCACCTGCGGGGGCGGGGGGGCGCTGAGGGACCCCCGGCAGCCCCCGAGGGCAGGGCCGGGGGATTGCTACCCCAGCAGGGACCCCCGGCAGCCCCCGAGGGCAGGGCCGGGCAGGGCCAGGGGTGCCTACCCCAGCAGGTAGCCCAGCGCGCTCAGCTGCAGC
>JAOXXN010000212.1:14728644-14742157 GCA_026770055.1 Myrmophylax atrothorax | reverse complement strand
CCGCCCCGCCCCACGGTGCCACGGCAGAGGGGCGGCCCCGGCCGGGCATGGCGGGAGGGGCCCGGGCCGGGCCCGTGTCAGTGCCAGGGGCATTGTCGGTGCCAGCCCCCGGGCCGGGCCAGTGCCAGCGCCAGTGCCAGCCCCGGACCGTCCCCTCCGGCACCCCGAGCCCTCCCTGGTGCGTCAGGGAGTCACAGAATGGTTTGGGTTGGAAGGGATCTTAAAGCCCATCCAGTTCCATCCTCTGCCATGGGCAGGAAGACCATCCACTAGACCAGCTTGTGTTGTATAACCACAAGGTCATGGCCATGCTTCTGTTTAAATACTTTTGAAATCAGAATTCCCGCTGACAGCGGGATCCTGTGAGCAACACAGGCTTAAGTGTGGAGGGTTCAGAGCTGTAAGGAAACTGAAGGGGCACTTTTCCTGGGTGTACCACAGACTGCCAGGCAGAAGTGATGCCCAGACAGGTACATTGCTGGGCACAGTGGGCCACAACCTTTTCCTTTCCTTCTGCATCATGAATAGTGATGACAGAAGTATTTTTTGTCACTTTTATGGAAATACAAATTAATCCTTTAACAATATAAATGAAATCAGCTGTATCCAGCACTGGCTTCCCTAGCAAAGCTTGAAATTATTTTTGAAGGGGAATTTTGCACTTATATACACCCTTGTCAGCCTGTGTTTCGGGTCTCCCTTTGCTAGTGACTTTGGCTCTTTCTTTTCTTGTTGGTCTCAACCTTGTTACTGCATAGTGCTCTTTTCCTTTGGCTCCTGACTTTAAGCCCCTGTTACTTAATTGCACACCACTGTACTCAGTACTCCTGTGATGCCCTGGGGTGAGGTGAAACCACCTTCCTGCTCCCTGGGCCCTTATCTGCTCTGAAGGCACCGGGCTCCCCTGTGCTGTGTGGGACTCCCTGTCCTTTCCTCTGACTCTCCATTTGTGCAGAACACACCTGGTGAGGTCATGGCTCAGCCCTCACCTTTCAACCTTTACACTCCCCTCCTTTTTGCACCTTCCTGGCACAGACTACCCCTTCTCCATCTACTGCTGTTCTTGGGCAACCACAGCCGTGTGTATCTCCAGAGGGAAGATTCACAAATCTCCCTACTCCTGGTCGCACCCTGCAGCTGTGTTTCAAATCCCTCTACTTCCAGCATTGGCTGTGATGGGTACACACTCAGAAAGGCAGATACTGAATTTTTTCTCTCTCATGCCACATCCCATGCGGTCTGCCAGATCCATGTTCTTTCTAGTTTGTGTTGTTCATGCAAAATTCAACATCTCCCCATCCACTGCTTTACAACCCTCAATCCTTATGCATCTCACCTGCTATAAGCATCCTCCTTGAACATCCTCCATGTCTTCAGTGGGCTTCTCTGGCTCACAAGGAAGAAAACAGCTTAATCCTCATCACTTCTGGCCACACCAGCCATTCACTTGGTTCCTTCCCAGTTCCCTTCTGCTTTTTTTCCTCATGTTTACCTTTGGAGGCTGCATGGCTGCTTGTCTCCACCCCTGTCCTCCTCACCTCCTGTTTCTTTCACAATCCAACAGTTCCCCCCAGACGTCTGGTCTTCAAGCCTGGCAATGGTTTCCTTTTCTTCTGTGCTGGTTGAACCCTCATTTCTTTCCTGCCCCATTGAAAACTTGGAGACCACTTGCTGAGGAAACCTGTTCTGGTTTCCCAGGGGCTCTGGGACGGGTTGTAGAGAGCAGAGCTGCCTGCTTTACCCGCAGGACCAGCTGGCAGGAGGCTGTGGGAGGTACTTGGTTGCTGCTCGGTGTGGGCTTTCAGGCTCCATTAGGATGGAGAAGGAGCTGGGCAGCCACAGCTGCATGTAGGAGCAGCAGCAACCCCCGGCGCTGTCATGTGATTCGATTTTCAATCTTTGCTGTGTTGGCAACCTGAGGTCACAGCACACAGGTGATTCACTGTCTGGCAGCTTCTGCTTTGAGTTTATGGTAAATGAGGTAGAAAAAGAAAGAATATGTTGTAGTTTTAATTGCCTGCAGGTAATACAGTTGTAGAGAAATGCTTGAACTAACCCAAGCTTCCTTTTAACTCCCAAACTTAACCCTTTTAACTCTTAAACTGTTTCGTTTCATGTATTTTTTCTTCAGAAAATTTTTGGAATGGCACTGGCAGAAAACACTGGATTAAAGAAACTTAAAATCAACTGAAACTATTTCCATAGCGAAGGGCAGCTGCCTCAGCCAAAGGTTTGGAGGTGGAAATTGGTTTCACTCCTGTTTTTAAACTCTGAGAGCTCACATGAAGCTTTATCTGTTTAAATGTGTGGGAATGCCATGATGTGCTATTGGCCTTATGCCTAGTCCTGTCTGAGAGCCATCTATGACCCAGGATCATACAGGCCTCGGAACTAAGAGAGAAAAATCATCCAGTGTATTGACATATTGCATATGTTTTCATTTCTCTGTTTCTAGCTTTTCCCTTTTTAGAGTCAAAATTATTATAATGAATGTTTTGAATGGTTTCAGTTAATTTCTGATTGATACATGAATACAGAAATCGTTTTGTAGTGTATATACAGTTTTTATTCTACTAAAATTTTACTCATTAAAATAAGAAACAGTTCTTCCAGCCTCGCAGGCTGAAAGGGGCCACTGAGGCTAGTGGTGAGTTGGCAGTGCTGGGTTAATGATTGGACTTAATCTTAGAGATGTTTTCCAACCTAAATGATTCTGCAGTTCTGTAAGGTTTCTTTTATTTATTTGAAAATAATTCTATGCTTTACCTAGTGGATTCTGTTCTATAAATGTGCAAATCATTTTACAGTTACATATCCAATAAATGAAGCCTGTACCTTGGACTTGTCTGTCCACACCATTTGGCGTGGTCTCTTGCATGTTGGAAGGTCTGTAAATCTGGGCTGTCTCTGGAAATGTCAGAACCATCCTGACACCCACTCAATCTCCAGATGAAAACTGCATATATTGAACATAGAAGTTTTACGGGGCTTGATTTAAATCAGTGTAAGTACTTATATTTTAAAATATTTCCTCACCATTTATTGTTTCTGTTATGTCCTTTGCCCCTAGCCCTTCCTATGCTGTCCAGAGATGCAAATAAAATCCTATGAAAAAATACACCCCAAGTCTGTCCTTATTCACCACCTAGAGAAGATCCGCTTGCCCCTGCCTTGACACACATTGATTCATTAGTCACTGGAGTCAGAGCTGGGTGGCTTTAGGTTCAATAAACCTATCAACAGACCATTTGGGAACCTAAAAATTGCCCTGTAAAACACTGCAATGTCACTGGATGTGGAGCATCCAGTTGTCCTGTGGGTTTGATGAGAGCGGGGGTGGCTGAGGGAAATGGAGCACCTGCCTGCTCTGTGTACAGGGGGGATGTGCCCTCTGTGAGGGGTGCCTGGAGAAGGGGGAGCAGGCAGCCAGAGCAGCTTTTGTGGGACAAGTTGGAGGGATTTGAGGTGCTTTGGCAGCTTCTGCCAAACGTTGTGAGAAATTAACATGTGAAGAGTTACATCAAGAACTGTAGTTCTGTTATACCAGTTATTCCAAATTTACCTGGTGATCTCACCAGCTGAAATCCCTGCTCCTCTTTCCTCCATCTCAGTTGTGTTCTCTTTAAGTTGGGAACTAATCTTGGAATTACTCCCCAGAATATTTTTGAGTCCCCTGTTCATGAAGGTCCCAGTGGTTCCAGCACTGAGCCTTTTCTTTCTGTCTGAGTGTCAATCCCATACTCATCCTTTTAATTTTCCCTACAAAAGTGCCAGGTAGCAGTTGGATGCCTTGTGAAGGGCTAGGGGCAAAGGACATAACAGAACACCAGCACACCAGCACTGCTGCCTCTTTCAAGGCTTTTCTCCCCATCGAAGCATAAAGTTTACACAAATCCATATTGATTGCCACTAATGGTATTTTTTCCTGAATTGAGCAGCTCTCAATTTGCTCGAGGCCTTTTGAGGCCTCAACTGTCCTTGCCCCTCTGTCACCTCTCAGAAGGATCTGCCAGCTTGTTTTGCTGCAGCACTCTGGGACTGCTCCAGCTGCCTGATTGTTTCTGGAAAGTGAGCATTACTACTCCAGGGAAGCTCACTGCCTAATTCCATGTGGAATTCCTCTGGTGTAAGTTATAGAGGTGATCACAAAGTTTTAGTGGTAGCAGCTACTAACAAGTGTGGTTTGGAGTCAGGGCTGGGCAGCGAAGCCTGCAGAGCGACTCCAGCTGCTCTCCCCACCCAGAAGAGATTTTTTTTTTTGAGTTTTCCAGGCATTTTTCTTGAGGAATTTCATCTCCTTTAGGATATTTAGCATGCTGCCATGCCCAGAGGTGCCT
This sequence comes from Myrmophylax atrothorax, assembly GCA_026770055.1. Classification (NCBI taxonomy): domain Eukaryota; kingdom Metazoa; phylum Chordata; class Aves; order Passeriformes; family Thamnophilidae; genus Myrmophylax; species Myrmophylax atrothorax. Next base: position 14,737,820 of record JAOXXN010000212.1, on the reverse strand, counting down.
TGGCTCTTGTGCCAGCAAGGATTGAAGGCCACAGTGCTGCCCTAAAATGCTTCCACTGTAGCAAATGAAGTGCAGGACCATGAGAAATCAGCCATCTTGGCTCCAGAGGAGCGATTTGCTGCAGCCCCTTCCTGCCAGCACCTGATGGACCACTGACATTTCATAACCTCAGGCCAAGCTGTCATTGCCTCAGGAAGTGTTTCTCTTGCCTAAATCTCCCTCACGACAGCTTCAGTCCATTGCTTCATGCCCTGTGTCCTGTGCACACGGGGAAGGTTTATTCTCCTTTCATAGAATCTGTAAAGTTGGAAAAGACCTCCAAGGTCACCCAGGCCTGTGTCCGCAGTTTTGTGTCTGTGTGGTGTGTTACATGTCGGGAAATGGGCTTTTCCTTCTCTGCCCCCAGAGTGGATGCAGCAGATGCATCTGCTGTTGGAACAGAGCCTCTGCTTCTGAGACAGGCCTGCACAATTCCTGCTTATACAACTCCTTATGAAGTGTGGTGAGACAGGGAAGAGCCGTGGCCCCAGAGCAGCCTGGCTGCAGGGACTGCTGAAACACAGCACAAACACTCCTCGAATGATTTGTGGACCCGTGTGCTCAACTACCAGCACATCACGGAGGGATGAGGGGAGAACAAGACCATCTTGGTCATTGCCATCTTTTCATGCCCTGCCATTCCCCGGTTGCGGGGGGATGCACTGCTGCTGGAGCGTGATGCTTACCTCATCCTGAGGCTGTGTCTGCAGGAGGAGGAGGGGAGAATGGCAGGGATAATGAGAGGATTACTTACAGCCAGCCTTACCGAGCCTGCAGTGCTGCTTTCAGAGCCAGGGGGAGCGGGGAGGGGTAGTTTAGGAACATGAGGCTGGGAAGTGATTTAATTAGGACATGCTGCTTTCTCCTGAGTGCCAACCCACCGCCCCCTTCCAGTGCTAAGGGCTCCTCTTTTCCTCCCTCCAGCATGGACAGGTCTCAGCTATGCAAGTGCATCAGTGACTACTTATTCCAGTTACTGTCTCTGACGGTGTTGTGATGCACCTGAGACTCCTGCGCCCCTGTGCTTCCCCATGCAAGAGCCCAGCAATCCCTGGAAGAGCTCCCACAGCTCAGTGATCCCTGCAGCTTCCACAGCTCCCATCCCCGGGCTGTGTGGGCAGCAGCAGTGATCCTGTGTCCTGAAGCCTCTGAAATCATCATGAGCTCAATCCTTGTGGCCATCCTTGGAGTATCCCTGAGCTGCACCCAGGGCTGAGGCTGAGGGCTGCAGGCTCAGTCACTCACTGCCATTTAAAGGGAGAGTGTGGCAACCCCACCATCTCTCTGGAACAAATCCCATGTTATTCCCCTCTGGATATGTGTTTCTCCTTGACTGCTTGCACCTGCCTCACAGGAACTGCCCTCCCAGGGCAAAACAAACCAGCATTGCCCTGGTAGCTACTCTCCCAGTCCTCCCAGTCCAGCATTTTCAGTGGCAAGGCTCAGCCATCCCTGGCTGCTGCCTACTCACTCCCACGCTGTTTGTGGGGATTATCATCCAGGGCTCACATTAACCCTCTTAGCGCAGCCTGAAACACGTGTGCCAGAGCTGCTTCTGCCCCACAGTCCTTAAAGCCCTTCCCAGTTCCCAGACCACTGGCCGCTCCAGCACTGACCCACATACTTCCCTGCAGCTCTGGAATTAGATTGATTTCCTGAAGTGTAATTACACCATTGCCCAGAAAATAGGACTTTATTTATATTTTTAAGCTAATCTGGAGAAAGATACTGCTCTGGAAAAAAGACGTATGATCAGCCACAGGGAAGCAGCAAGTGGCGCTCCCAGAGCTCCATGAAACAGAGTTCTGGGAGCTATACACAGGGATGGTTTGGTTTTAAATCTGTTTAGAACTGGGGGTACAGATTGGGGAGCAAATATTTTCTCTCACAATTATAGGCTGCCATCTTAAAGCTCTGCTGACGCTGTTCAGTTTGGATTTATATTTTTCCCCTGCTGACAGAATTATCAGGAACAAATCCCTGTAGCAGAGCTGCTGAGATGCCAGTGGCTGCTGTCACCGCCCTTCTTTTCTGTGTGCAATAATGAGTGGTCAATTAAAAATCAATTACTACACATTTTGTACAGGGCACATTACTGCAGTAGGATGGTGTATGACACATGAACTAACCAATTTTGTAATCCTGTTTAAACCCCCACCACAAGTGTGCTTGAGAGGCCCCACAGGTCTACCAGGCACCCGGGAATTACACTTCAATCCTTTAATTCCCCGCCAGCCCCATCCCCACACTGGCTTTGTGTGCCGTGGCCTAACAGCAATTTCTGTGCATTTTTACAAATGAATGTTTTCAAATAGATTAAATATCGATGGCTATGAGGCTCATTCAACAACTCCTTGGTCTTTGCCAGCTTAAAAGGCTGACTGAGATCCCCCACTGGCAGAGTCCAGCTGGCGATGTGACTGCCATAGCCCTTCCTCCCCAGGGGAATATTCAAGTGTTGCGACCCTCAGCCCGTCCTGCTCTGTGGGAACATTCCAGACCTTCCCCAGCCCCGTGCTGGGGTCCCTTCTGCTGTATCCCTGTGGTTCTTTCTCCTCACCTTTATCCGGCTGACAGTGGATTTATCACCAAGATTAATACCCAAGTTGCTAAGGAGAGTTCAGCCTCTGCCTTCCCAGGTGACTGCTGAACACTTGCTTTTTTAATGAAGAAAGACTTTGTTATCTCAGGAAGGAAACTTCCCTAGAGAACAGCAGTGGTAGGGATGGGGGTATCTGTGGGTTATCCTTTAATTCCTGCTAATTGCACAAGTTGTCCCATCCCTTCGGCTCATAACCCTGGGCAGTGCCCTGGTGCTGCTGAGTATGGTCCTTGCTGCTCACAGAGGGATCAGGCCCATCTGGGTGGGTATCAGTACATTTGTGTACTGTAATGCTCAAGTCCCAGCCTGTCCCAGCCCCGCGGGGTCCCTGTTTCCATAGGTCTGGCTGGAGCCTGTCCTCGTGACTGGAACCCCTGTGGCAGCAGGGACAACCCTTCCTTTCCCCATGCTTTTTGGGGGCTTTCCTGTGCATCAGCTGGGCAGCAGCTTCCCACCTGGAGTCTTGGGGATACACAGAGCACAACCAGCCAGAGCCATCGCAGAAACAGTGTTTATGAGGGTGCCAAGTCAGCCTGTTGCTCACAAGCCACGACACAGAGGGGCCAAGCAGGGCCACAGCACAGGGGGGCCGTGCTGCTCAATGGCGGCAGCGCGAGGGTGGGGTGGGACATGGGAGCAGTGCCGGCAGACAGAGGGGTTCACCAGGAGCCAGCATATCCTACTGGGAATCGCCACAGCCCCTCTAGGACCCCCCAGGGACTGGCCAGTGAGAAGCAATGAACCAGCGTGTCCTCAGTCCCTGGCTCCTCACAGGATGCAGAGGATGAAAATGGAGCAAAGTGTCCATGCCACAAGGCCTGGCAAGTCAGCCACCTCATTCTCCACTGACTTCCAAAACATGCTGAAACCCCCTTCTCTTATACTTTAGACTTTCCATGGGCAAACTAGCCAGGGGTGGCTGCAACAGTGCTGCTGCAGACCCCCGATGACACCTTTGCAGCTGGGGTGACTCCAGAACATGGGGATGATCACTGGAGAGGGGGCAATACTGAAGAGCACCTGCTGAGCCCATCCCAAGCCCCAGAGAGTGTGGGAGGCATATCATGGAGGGCTGAGCCCCTCATGGTGGGGCAGGTGGTGCTGCTGGGGTGCAGGAGCAGTGGGGAACTGGCTCCAGGCAGATCAGGGATGCTGCTGGGGACCTCCAGGGACAAGGCAACACATCTGGGACCTGAGCACCCATGTGCCCCTCAAGGCTTGGGCAGGAGCCTGGCTTTGGCATTACCTTACAGCAAGCATGGCCTCCAGCCCACTCCCAAACAGACAATTCCAGCGGCTGGGAAGATGCAGTTAAGCTGCTGCCATGTCAACCTCCACTGGCTTTCCTGGGCCACCCACTCTCCACCTCATCCACCCTCGGGCCACTCAGTCCCAAACTTCGATGAGAGCAGCCCCGGGGATGGGGATGGCAGGGATGGGCCTGTGGGGAGGCATGACTGGCTCCTGCCTCCTTCTGAAGGGACTCTGAAGGAGGCGGCGGGGGGGTCTGCAGGCAGAAGCAGGGCTGCAGTCAGAGCTGCTGACAGGCTGAGAGCCAGGATGGGCAGTGCTGGGCTGCCTGTCCCAGTTCCCAGGGAACCTCTGCATCCCTGGATGCGTGGATGTGCCAGTGGACAGGAAATGTGCTGCACAGTGCCAGGGTCTGCTCAGGGAGAGGTGACAAGGGCATGGCTCCTCGTGAGCAGGGCAGGCACTGGGCTGAGACCCAGTTCTTGAGTGCAGGGGATGGGAAGGGACAGAGCTGTCCCCTCCATGCTCTGTGGGGAGCGTGTGGTGAAGGGTGAGCACCCTCATCCTCTCCAGATGGAGCCCCACGCCCAGGGCAGCCCCAGTGGCTCCGCTGTCAGAGGGACCAGGAGGAGGGGGATGGGTTTCTGGCCTCACTGTGGGAGGGGATTCCAATGCTCCCATCACCAGGTGCCCCCATCCCCAGGGGTGTCATCTCTTGCAGTCATCGGTGTCGGTGTCTGGCAGCCCAGCGGTGGGCTGGGAGCTGGGCTGCACTGGCTGCACCCTCTCCTCCAGGCTGCCTGTGGGGAACACCACGTAGCGGGCACTGACTCGCTGGGGCTGCAGCTCCCGCAGGTTCTCCTTGCTGTGCCAGATGCCGTAGCCAAAGTAGACGAGCAGGCCTGCAGTGGGGACAGGGACAGTAGCAGATTCAGCACAGCCTGGCCACTGGCACAGACATGGCTGGCATCCCAGCAGCTGGCATGGATGTGGCTGGCATTCTGGTGCAGAAGCACAAGATAAAACACCACGGAGGCTTAAGCGAGCTGCTTGCAGGAGGAAAAGGATCCTGCAGTGTGTTAAGAACAAGGGGAGCACCCTCAGTCCCCAGGAAAGGGAAGCCCCTTGCTGGGAAGGACTTCCTGAGCCTTGGGGAGCTGCCTCAGGAGCAGGGAGTGGTTCCGGACCAGGGCTTGAAGGATCCAAACATTAACAGAACAAGCTGTAACACTCCTGGAACCAGAGAGGAGCAGGGAGATGCTGGGAGACCTCAGCTTGCATCTCTGAAGGGGAACCAGAGGCAGAAAGGGACAGGATATGCTTTATAGACCTGTCATCGGGGAAGAGCAGCTGCTGAGGCAGCTGGCAGGTGTCAGGACAAGCCTGGTTCCCTCTCCCGCGAACAGCCACTGCCTTCCTGGGGGCTCATGTGCCACAGCAGCACTCACCTAAGAGCAGCCAGACTGCAAAGCGAAGCCACGTCATGTAGCTGAGCTTCAGCATCAGGTAGATGTTGAGGACGATGCTCAGTGCTGGGGAGAGAGGTACCAGTGGGATCTGTGGGAGAAAAGGAGCCAGATAGGGTGAGACCTGCAGGACCACATTTCCCATCTTTAAAATCATAGAGACAAAAGGCAGCACTGGTAAATGTTGGAGACAAATGGACTGTCACCCTAAAATTTCTATAAGTGGCAGCTTTTTTTTAAGGAAAAAGGCAGGTAAAAGGAACAATGGAGCCAGGAGCTAGGAGCCAGGCTGGCAGGGTCGGCACAGGCATCATCATGAGGACCAAACAAACTCCCGGCGTGATCCAGAGCCCACGTGGTCCTTGCTGGAGGAGCCAGGGCAGGGGCATGGTAGGGAGGTGGTGTCACCATTGGTGTTACCATTCATGTGGCTGCATGAACCACATCAGGGCTCAGATGAGCTGAAAACAGGAGACAGGGAGCACTGGAGGCACAGAGGAGGTTATGAGGCTGAAGATGAGCAACATCACATAGCTGAAGGGAAGCCAATGTAAGCAGCTGGAACAGGCAGGAGGGGAGTGGAGGGGTTGTGGGGATGCAGAGGAGGGAGCCCAGGTGGGCAGGAGCGATCCCATGGGATGGACATAGAGCTGCTGAGGATGTCCCCTCCTGGGGAACAGTGAGCACACAGAGTAACAGAGCAGGCTGTGCCTGGGCTCGCTGTGGGTCCATCAGAGCTGCTCCAACCACCCCCCAACCCCTGCAGAGGGATTGTCCCTGCCTGGGCCCCAGGCATACCTGGAAGGTCTGGGTGCTGTGCTGCTGCTCATGTGCCCAGATGAGGAGGAGGCTGAGCAGGAAGCCCAGGCTGAAGAGGATCAGCAGCAGGGAGTAACTCCAGGTGGGCAGGTGGAGGTGGGTGTTGCCAAACACCAAGATGGAGCAAAGGCAGATAGCAGACACCATCAGGGTCACCACAGCCACCGTGACCACCTCACCCGGGTAGAAGTCGCTGAGGAACTCCAGGTAGGGCTCAAACACGGCCTTCAGCTGCCCTGGCTCCCGCTGGTCTTTGCTCTTGTCCCTGTCCACCAGCTGCAGCTTGTCAGAGAAGGACTCATACTCCTTCAGCTCACCACTGGATGGACCCTCGTGGGGCTCGGGGTTGGGCCGGCCACCAGCCGCCAGCGTGGGCACATCCACCTTCTGCTGCTGGAAGCGCAGGACGATGATGCTCGCAGCCACAAAGGTGTAGGCCAGCAGTGTGCCAATGGACAGGAACTGCACCAGGGCCTCCAGGTCGAAGATGAGGGCGAGCAGGGCCATGAGTAGCCCGAAGACCACAATGCCGACAACAGGCACTTGTGTGCGGGGGTGCACTTGGGAGAAAATCTGAAAGAAGAGCCCATCCTCAGCCATGGCGTAGACGATGCGTGGCAGGGAGAAGAGGTTGCTCAACAGAACTGTGTTCATTGCTGAGGGACAGGCAGAAGAAGGAAGACCCCATCAGACCCAAACCCAAACTGGGGGGTGTTCCCAGCCCCCATGGTGAGTGGGGCAGGCAGCTCCCACTGCCACTGCCTGTACTCACCGCAGATGGAGCCAGCGGCCACCAGAAAGCCTGCCCAGGCATAGCCCCTTCTGTAGAATGCATCAGCCAGTGCAGAGTCAGGATCCAGCGAGTGCCAGGGCACCATCAGTGTCAGCACAACTGACACCAGAATGTAGGCGCCAGTGGCCAGTCCCAAGGAGAAAGCGATGGCCCTGGGGACAGCCCTCTGCGGGTTCCTGGCCTCTTCACTGGAGGCCGCGATGACGTCGAAGCCCACAAAGGCATAGAAGCAGGTGGCTGTGCCAGCCATGATACCTGACAGCCCGTACGGGGCGAAGCCGCCCTCCTGGGTGCTCCAGTTCTTGGGCTCTGCAAGGACAAAGCCCATGATGAGGATGAAGAGGATGACGCCCATGCTGATAGCTGAAAAGACGTGGTTGAGCCAGGAGGACACTTTGGCCCCAAAGGAGATGAAGGCAGTGGCTACCAGCAGGATGGCAGCCGCCAGGAAGTCTGGGTAATGGGCCAGGAACGGCACCTGCCAGGCACCCACATGGGTCTCAGTGAAGTTCTTGATCTTATGGTTGAAGATGGAGTCCAGATAGCCACTCCAGGCCCGGGCCACCGCGGCTCCCCCAATCATGTACTCCAGCAGCACATTCCAGCCGATGAGGAAGGCCCAGATCTCACCCACGGACACGTAGGTGAACATGTAGGCAGAACCTGTCTTGGGCACACGGGCTCCAAATTCGGCATAGCAGAGAGCAGCCAGGAGTGAGGCAAAGCCAGCAATGATGAAGGAGACAATGACAGCGGGACCAGCGATTTCCTTGGCCACAGTACCTGTGAGGACATACAGCCCAGAGCCCACCATCCCCCCAATGCCCAGCAGTGTCAAGTCAATGGTGGAAAGGCATCTGTTGAAGGATGTCTCCATCATGTCATCCTCCAAGGTCTTCACCCGGCTGAGCTTCTGGCAGAAGCGGGTCAGGTCGGTGGAGCGGGGCAGCCATCTCGCCATCCTGGAGGCAGTGGGCCCTGCTCTTGGCAGAGTGAGGGGTCCTCAGTAGTGAGACCCTGCCTGGAGACCTGACAGGGGGGCAGGACGAGGTTAGCATCCCCTTGTCAGGGAGGTGTCAGGTTCTGGGTAGAGGGTAGAAGGGCCACCAGGCACATTCCAAGTGTCCCTCTCTTCTCAGCCAGTGTGGGCCTCAGCAAGGAGCACATCCTCCTCCAGGGTGCTGGCACAGGACCTGTGCCTGTGTGGCAGGTGGGAGGGAAACCACAGCACTCCCAGGGTGGCATCTCCCAGTTAAAGCCCAAACCAATCTGCTCTGGCCCTGATGAAGGTTTCCCTGCTGCTTCCCCTCCACCTTATCCAACATCTACCTGACCTTCACCCTAGTGCGCTGGGAGCCCACCAAGGGGGCATGCAGCATCTCCCTCCTCCCAGCATCCCGCTGATTCCCCAGGGAAAGCCCAGGCCTGCTGCAGGGGTTGCAGCAGGAAGTCCAGAGCAGCTCCAGCAAGTAGAGGGAGTCCCCTGCCAGGCCAGGAAACAGCCAGCGGCAGAGACCAGTCAGGGTGGCAGATGCCACCATGACAGTCGGAGGACACAGCTCTGCAGGCCTTCAGGTGCCACCTCCCAGCTGCTCCGCAGGGCAGTCAGTGACTCTGGGGACTTTCCCCTCCCAGCTGCCCTCTCTTGCAAAGCCAGGAGTGTGTCCCTCTGCATCCCCAAACCACAGGTCCTGCTCGGAGGGCTGGTGCAGCCCCGCTTCATGGGTCTACCTGTCCTGGAGGCCAAAAAGGTCCTGGAAAGGCTACCGTGAGATGCCGGAATGACACTGGCCCATGAGGACAACGGGCACAAACCGTCCTGGCTGGGACCCCCCAGGCCCGCTGAGCCTCACCATCCTTGCACTACTGGGAACCCGCGACTGGAAGGGTTGGCACTGTTGGGGTTCGCAATCTCAACCCACGCAACAGGTGCAGCGGGGCAGGATGTGGAGCTCGATGCCCAGCGGGCAACGGAGCATCCCCGGGGTTTGGGGGGGGTGGCCACGGGTGAGGACCCCCGGACCGGGAAGGAGGGTGTATGTGCGGGTCCGGATTCATCCCGGGTAGGGAGAGCCGATAGTCCCGACCCCGCTCAGCCCCGCCGCGATGCCGGTCCCGGGTGGCGCCGAGCCCCGATCCCGCTCCCGGCCGCGCTCCCACAGGACACTCCGCACGGTCCCGGTCCCGGTCCCGGTCCCGGTCCCAG
>JAOXXN010000212.1:14690134-14713746 GCA_026770055.1 Myrmophylax atrothorax | reverse complement strand
GCCCAGGCAGAGGGATGACATTGTGCCGTGATTTGTACTCCCACACAGACTAAACAAGGGGGGACATGGTGCGGATGGGAGCACAAACCTGGGGAGGAATCAGGTACTGGCAGTGCCAGAGCCTCTGCCTGTCTTCCGCCTCATTATTCTTCCTCGGCTGCTCAAAGAGCTTGGATGGAGTGCCCTCGTGCTTTTCCCTGCAAAAACAGGGATTTTTCTCAAATAATGCTTTCAGAGGCAGAAATAAAGGCTCAGGCTCTTTGCTCTGCCCAACATTAGCTCTGTGTGTCTTTGCTCTGTGCAGCTCATTATGGCCAGGGATTAACTGGTGCCCTGGCTCACATGGAAATGCTTCTATCACTCCATGGGGTGAGAAGAGTCTTAAAACAGAGCCAAGGTGGTGTTGCTGGATGGACAGTCCAGGGAGGTGCTGCCTGCAGGCCTGATGCCTGTGGAGTGGGGGGCTCCAGCTGCAGCCCCCCTCCCAAAATGACTTTAGAAGGGTGCCACGTCCTGCATGAAGAACCTGGAGCGGCTTCTGGGAGTTAACATCCCTGCCAGGCATCCTGCTGCCCTGTTTCCGAGCAAGTCCTTGCTGGAGCTTCCTGAACCACAGATCCTCAGGGAAGTGCCCAGCACAGCACTTGTTGGATTCAACATCACAAAGATCTGGTCTGTGGGCATGGTGTTGGGAGGTGCCTGGGTGGCCAGAAGGATGGAGATGGCACCTGGATGTTGCAGGCTGGGGACAGGCTCAGCCTGACCTTGCTATCCTCACCTTAAGCTCCCACAGCCTAGATAAATAGCTAAGTACATAAGTGTTTGTATACATATACACATACATATACATATGTGCCTATGTATATAAGTAGAAATGTATATAAATATGTAAGTGTATATATAAAAAAAGGAAGTGTATATATCTATACTGATATATATTTCTAAGTCTATGTACTCCAGGAGTATATAGGAGATCGTGAGTGTCTATATATGAAAATAAATATAGAAATATAAAAGAAATGTACTCTTGGAGTGTATAGGAGGGCATACAAATATGTATTATATATACCTACACTCTTATACACTCCAGGAATAAAGTATTTATATATAAATTATGTATATAATATATATACACACATATTTTTGTGTGTGGGTATATACACACACACACACACACACACACACACACTCCCACAGTATATATTTGTATCAGTGCCCTGGTTCTTGTGGCATCTTGGACACAGGGAAAGCCTGCAGTGACAAAACCACCCCCCTGCCTTCCTTCATGAGGGAAAAGGCTGCAAACACCCACTCAAAGGCTTCACCATCCCAAGAGAAAACTATGGATGCTGGATCAAGGAGTCCATGCCAAGTCAGGGATGGTGCCACAGAGTCCCAGAGCCACTGCCCACACTCATTGGGACCCCCAGAATGCCGGGCACAGCTTTCTCCTTCCTGCTGGGGGCTGATGCTGAAGTTGGCATCCCACAGGAGCACAGTGCCCATCCTTGCAGTTCCATGGGCTCCTTTGTGCTCCCTACATGGGAGCAAAGCTGGTGGGCAAGGGTGGGCATGCAAGCAGGAGCTGATGGCCTGCAAAAGGCTTCTATTTATTGCCACTCAAATGCCAGAGGAGCCCTCCAGGGACGTTGATGAGGTTGCCAATGGCTGTAGTGAGGAATGGGAAATTATTTTGATGGTGTCACAGTGGCTGCACCTCTTTGGGGTCCCAGCCTGTGGGGTGATCCACACAGCCTGGCAGTGGGGAGCCCTATGCCAGCTGGATGGTGGCTGCACAAGTACATCACTCATGTGGCCTGGGGACATCCCCGTGCCCCCAGCCTGGCCGTCCCTGGAGTGTCCCTGGGAAGGCAGTCAGAGACCCCTGCATCCACTTTGCGGGGCAAAACGGAAATGGCCATTTCCCCATGTGTAATGTAGCCATGTGGAGCCAGTACAGGAAGTGTCAGCTGAAGATATTTTTATCGCAATAATCCTGATGGAGTTCCTCAAGCCCCTCACAATCCTCCCACCCAGTATGAAATTCCCTCTAACACTGCTATCCCTCTTCCCAGTGAACACAGAGAGAAGCCCTGTTTTGGGAGCCCTGAGTTCTCTCCTGTGTGTTTTGTGCTCATTGGAGTTTCCCTTCTGAGTTTATTTTTGGTAGAGCCTGAAATAGGAAATGGATTGTTGGCAGCAGGCTGGCTTTTATCACAGCTCACTGTCCAAGCCAAGACAAATGCACTGTTGTCCAACCTAAAGGCTCCTTCTTTGCTTTGGGAAATTGGGAGGAAATCAGAAGATCAGCGTTCCAGTGTTGCTGGAGGAGGGGACGGGCCCCAAGTGTCACCATGCTCCTCTGATCCCATGGATGAGGTGCCAGTGGAGCGCCATCACAGCATCTCCCACCAGCCTCACCCACTGCTTCTCCTTGGCCATGGACACTGCGTTGTCATCAAATGCCCTACCTACCTATTATGGAAGGTGGATCTTGCTCCATCTCAGGGGAGCAGAATACCTGGATTTCTCCACATTATGACTGGGTTCAGCTGCTTTTAACTCGAGGTCAAAGTTTTCTGCAGGTCCAAAAGAGTGGTGGAAAACAGCTCAGAACCACAAGTGTGTTTAGACTATGTATGATCTTCCTGATGGAACTCTCAGCTGCAGGGACACTGATGGTTTTCAGCCTCTGCTGATTTGTGGACCCCTGAAAAAAGGCCCTCACAGGTGTCCATTGCGGGGAGCTGTCAGAGATATCCAATATGCAGATGTGGGAGGAAAACCTGCAGAAAAGAGATTCATGGTCACATCATGAGGAGACACCAGTCCTTCATGATGCTGAGGTTTGGCAATGCCTCATCCATGTCCTTCATGGTCCATGGCATCACAAGATGTTGCTTGAAGAAGATTCTGACCTCTCTGAGCTGGAAGCACCCTGTTGAAAAGACTCTGGAAGCATCAGAAGACCTCAGGTTGAACATCAGCTTGTTCTTTTTTTTCCTCAGAGTAAGGCAAAACCCCCAGTAGGGGCTGCTAAGAAGGGCACAGGCAGACACCTGAAAGCAAGGGTCCAGATGTGAGTCTTCTAGATCAAGAGTTCAAGAGGGATGTGAAGAAACTGGAGAGGCCTGGACAAAGGGATATCAACATGGCCATGGAGCTGGCACACATTGTGCTAGAAGAATTGGAGAGGCCTGGGCTGAGCTGGGGGAAGGGTTCCAAGAACAGCCAATGACTAAGATCACAGAATCATAGAACCACAGAATATCCTGAGCTGGAAGGGACCCATAGAGATCATCCAGTCCAACTCCTGGCCCTGCACAGAACACCCCAACAATCCCACCATGTGCCTTCTTGAGCTCTGGCAGCCTTGGGACTGTGACTGCTTCCCTGAAGTGCCCTGTTCCAGTGCCTAACCATCCTCTGAGGGAGGAATCTTTTCCCAATATCCAGCCTAAACCTCCCTTGACACAGCTTCATGATGAAGTTGAACCCTTGTTGGTGGTACCACATGATATGATGGGGTAAAACAGCCAGCAACTGAATCTTGGAAGGTTCAGGTTGGACCTTGAAAGAAAGTTCCTCCCTGGGAGAGTGGCCCTGGACAGTCAAAGAGGGCTAAGCCATCTCCACCCTTGGAGATTCCCAGGACTCAGTGAGATATTGCCATAGCCACCCTGGCGTGATTGTTGGGCTGAAGCCTCTGGTGACCTGCCAGGACACACCTCAGTGTCTGTGACGTGGGATTTTTCCATTTATCCATAGGCTGCTCACTTGCAAGCTCTCCTCTGGCTGGCTGGGGCTGATAGGAGCCTATGGATACGTTCATGGCTGGGTGATGCTCTTCTGTCCCAGGATAGCCTGGGAACTGGGGCGAGCTTACACTGCCCAACTTTCCTGCCTGCATAAGTGAGAAAGTGTCTCGAGAGGAGGCTGGAGCAATTCCCAAATTCACATTGCTGGGTCACCATCACGAACATCATGACTGGTTCCCCCTGAAAGCTCTTCAGCGCTGACTTGAAGAGATGTGTATAGGACCACATTATGTCTGTGACAAACTTTTGCTCTTTAATTGTCTTTATTTTTGCACTTTTACTTTTGAATTGCCTGGATTCAATTCTTTTCCTTCTCTTTTCCTGACCTAAGGAGAGTTATTAACCTGAGTCACCTGGAGGCCTCTTCAGTTTCTCCAACCACCTCTGTGGTGGAGGGATATGGTCTTGGATGCCATCCCAGGTCTCAGAGGCTCAGTGTCCCCATTTTTTATTTCTGCACTGTGATATTCCAGGATTAGTTTCAGCCATTGTCCTTCATCTTCCCAAGTAAAACCTGAAGGAAAGGGGAGGTAGAGTGAAGGAACTCTGAAAGGTGACCAGGAGTCTGGGAAGCAAAACTGACAAGTCCTGTGAATAATTTTGCAGCTTTGTGCTATGAAATGATGCTTCTCCAGCCAGTGTCAGACATTGCACTGGCTTCCGCTCCACAGTGCTGAGCAATGCCCAGGAATGTGCCAGAGCCCCATCCCCTCCTGAGTGCCACGTTGGGCTGGTTGCAGTCCTAGTTCCAGGTGGTCTCATTGCATCCTGGTGTCCACCAGCTGCCTCCATCACCTCTGAGATTGCTGTGGTTAACCTTTTGATCTGGTGGTCTTCTGGGCCATCATCTCCCACTGCAGGCAGAGCTCAGGATGGCTCAGTGGTGGGCACCAATGCTCCCAGCTCCCATGGAAGCAGACAGCCCCAATTCTCAAGGCAAGGAGAATCCTTCTGCTGAGGAATCTTGGGCAGAAGCCACGTGGGAGAAGTCCCCTTCTTCTCAGCTGCCTCTGAGCCTTGCCCCATGCCAGCATCACACCTAGGGCTGTGTGGAGACCTCAAATGCTGCCATGGCTGGCAGGCCCTGGTCATGGGGTTAGAAAGCTGGGGTCAGAGCCCTGCACCCCACTGCCAACCCCTGTGTCCCACCACATTTGTGTCCCAGCACTCTGAGCACCCAGCCAGGAGTGGGCTTTCTTTGCCCAGTGGCCAGAGCTCTCTTGAACCTCAGGGTCTGACCCAGGCTACACTGGAGAGTGTCAGCCACCAGGAGGATGCTGCATACTAGGGGAAGGGTGGTTTCTCATCTTGCCCCCAGGGCTGGTCTCTTGATGCCAGGTGAGAACCTAGCAGCAGCCCTAGCAGGAACCTGGCTCCCCACTCTGTCTGCTGCTTGTTACCACCTGCCTGTAGCTGCTGTAAAGTCATCCATATCCTCACTGTATCCCACTCAGGACCAGGATAGCACCCATGCAAGACCAGGCGATGCCCACCATGTTGCCAGCCCACAGGGAGCCTGGAGCAGGGAGAGATGGCATCCAGCTATGGAAGAAATACATTTTTATTAGGAAAGCGCTCTGCAGAGGTGCCAGGCTCTCTCGTACCAAACTAATCCCTCCAACTCTGCTGTATGGGATGTGGAAGCCTGAAGGGCATCCAGCTCCATCCATAAATAGTGCTTCCTCCTGGACAGGAACAGCCCCGGGGCAGAGGGAAGGGTGGCATTGGTCGAAACCAGCTCGACCCCACACCGGCACGACGCAGCTGTGGCGAGACCGGCAATGGAGAGCTGTGCCTGGAGCCCAGGGCACCAGGGCAGGGTGTCTGCTGCCTTGGGCACTGAGCAGCAGCTCCCTCTGTCTCCTGTGCTCTGCAAGCCCAACAGACCAGAGTGGGATGCAGGAAGCAAGCGGCTCCGTTACTGCAGAATATACCGTGGGCACGTCTAGTACAACAAGCGCTGCTTATGCAATCAATAATACTGCTACAAAAAAAGGGGGGGGTATGCCACGCATGGACCCCCCTGGGGTGGCAGCTGGGCTGGCTCCCTGTGGTCCTGCCCTGTCAAGGGAGGGAGGGCGACCCACCAGACCCAGTCAGGGAGCAGGGGCAGGGAACGGAGGGACCAGGTCCTAGGGCAGGGGGGAATAAAGGAAAAAGGTGGATGAGAGAGGTGGAGGGGGATAAATGGAGGCTCAAAGCTTTTCCAGTGCCCCCTGCCCAGTCCAGGCTCCCACGTCCACTGGTTGTGCTGGCAATGTCCTCCCTGCACGTGGCTGGCCAGTGTGGGGCTGGCGCCTGGCTCCTGGTCACTGCACTGCCTGGGCAGGCACGGCAGCTGCCCTGGGTGGCTCGAGGCTGGCTTCTCGGCTCTTCTTTCTGGGTGGCTTCTTGATGGGGGTTTTCTTGGCTGCCTGCTCACTGGGGAGAGCCTGATCTTGGCCACTGCCAGCACTTGTCTTCTCCACCCACTTGGGCTCCCCGGCTGCCGGCTCGGCTGCCCCAGGGATCAGTTTTTGCAGGTGGGGAGAGGTCGGCAGCAAGGGTTTGCTGGTCTTTAGGTTACTGGCGGCTGCCAAGCGCTTGGCTTTCTGTGGAGGGGTGGGCTTCTCCCGCTGGGTGCCCACGCCGTTTGCTCTGGTGCCTCCGTCCCCCTTGCTGAGGCTCTGAGTCTTTTCTTTCAGCTGGGCGGCCAGCTCGGAGGCCAGCTGGGGATGCAGCGGCTCGGAGCGGGGTTTGCTGGTGCCGGGGCTGCGAGGAGCATCCCTGGAGTCCCCAGCCCGCCGCTCCAGCTGGAAGGCACCCATCTTTCGGAAGGCGTTCTGCACTGCCCCGTTGATGCTCTCCATTGGCTCCGAGCTGGCTTTGCTTCTCTGCTTGGGCTTGGAGGGCGACTGGGGCTCACCGGCCAGACTGGCCTTGCCCTCGGGTGCGCCGGGCTCCTTCGATTGCTTCTGCGCTTTCTCCTTGCCCCGCCCGCCACCCTTCTCCTCCGCTCTGCCCTGCACACTGGCTGATGTCTCACTCGGGCTCCTCTTCCTCTTGGCTAAGCCCTGGCCTTGCTCGGGGCTGCCGGACCGGGCAGCTGCTCGGTACGGCGACTGGCTGGGAGCCGGCAGCGAGTTGGACTGGCCAGAGTTGTACCTGCCGTGGATCCAGGAGACTTTGGGCTTAGTGGCCGGGTCTGGGGGCCGGGGCTTGGTCCTTTCCGGAGATGGCGGCTTCCCAGGGCTGCGAGGCTCCAGAGTGGCATCCTCCTCCTCTTTGGACTGCTTGGAGAGGCGAGCGACCCGGGCGTAGAGCGCGGCACCGGCCGAGCCCGAGCCGCAGGAGGAGCGCTCGCTGTCCGAGGACTTGAGCAGGGGTGTCTCACTGCTGTCGGCCGGGAAGGCTCTGACAGAGCCCGACTCTTTGAGGAATGTGTATTCGCCTGCTTCCTCCCCGCCGGTCGGGGCCACCAGCTTGTCCCCAGGGCTGGCAGGTCTCCCTCTGTCCCTGCTGTCACCCACGCTCTCTGCGAGAAGAGAGCACGGGGGTGTCAGTTGGGATGTGTCTGATGAAGGGAAGGACCGAGATGCTCCTGAAGGACAGCGGGCTCCCCATGGAGTCCCCTTGATCCCGCCTCCCAGTCAGGGACCTCCTGGCTCCTAACCCTGGAACAGCAAACGCCGAAGGAGGGAGCTCTGAAACTGCGTGGGAAGCAAGACTGGCACCTGCATCCCCTCCTGGGACACAAGGAACCTGACACGGTCCCCACTGCGCCAGGGTGACACCTCTCCATCGAGCACGTCCCTGGTGATGTCCCCGAAGTCCCCTGGGGATGGACCCCGTCCCCCTGCTCACCTTCGTGGGGGACGCAGTACACCGGCCCCTCATCCGTGGTGTCGAAGGAGGAGAAGGAGCCGCGAGATGACCACGATGGGGAAGGCTGCTCCACCACAGAGGGTGGCTCGATGAAGCTGCAGTTCAGGGTGTTTTCCAGGTCATGGTGGGCCACTGCAAGGGGAAGGAACTGCTGTCAGTGCCCGTTCTGCCAAATTCCCCAGTACCCCCCTGCCAACCAGGAGGGTGGGATGCTGCACAGCTCCCCTTGCCTGCCTTCCCGGTGGTGTTGGAGACAGAGACAGCAGCCAAGGCATGGGGACAGCTCTCGCTGCACCTTCCAACCAGGTCTCCCAGCCAAGTGCCCACAGAAGCCATCAACCAGCAGTGGTGCTGACCAGCATCCCCCATGCTTGGGTTATGGGCAGCAGTTCAAGCCTCACACCTCCACCTATCCCCCTCTCTATGGAAGGTCTCCACTGCCAAAACTGAGGATGCACATGGCGGAAGGATGAGCTACCCAAAGCCCTGGGTCCCACAGGAGACGGTGAGTGTCCTGATGGTCACCCATGAGCTGTGTAAACTGGGAAAGCCACTCTGCAGAGAGAGTCCTGGTACTGTGGCCACCTCCTTCCCAGGGAAAGAAATTAACTGCCAGCTTTAATTCCATTAATTCCCACTTCAGCATTACTGACTGCATTTTCCTTTTCCATCTGCTTCTGCATAGGGATGCAGAAGGATGATAAAAGGATGTCTGCAGCAGGGGATGCACATCACTCTTTTTTTTTCCCCAATTCTGCCACTTTTCAATCCCTTTGCCAGCTCCTCCCATCCTGAAGCTGAGTAGGAGCATCTCCCCCTACCGAGGGGCCACCCACAGAGAAGCTCAGTGGAAGAGACAAACAATCAGAAAGAAAACTTGGTGTTTGAAAAAAGAAAGAAGCTGAGCAGCTAGAGTTGTCTGGGCTGGAGGGATGTTTTCTTTCAGCTTGATCATTTTAAGGCTTTTTGCTGGGTAAGTTCAAGTCCCACTTGCTCGCAGCTTCAGCATCATCTTCCAGTACCCACAGGACTGCGGCAGCAACCAGCTGTGAGGAAGGACTGACCCTCCCAGAGAGGGCAGCGATCAGATGCACTTGTCCCAATCCCCGTAACACCAGCTTGTGCCCCGTGGGACAGTGACAAGTTGCCTCCAAGGCCAGGCAGGGCTTTGCTTTGGAGCAAGGGCTGCAAAAGGGTACTCCCAGAGGGTGGTTGGGCACTGGAAAAGGCTCCCCAGAGCTGTGGTCATGGCCCTGAGGCTGCCAGAGCTAAAGATGCATTTGGAAAATGCTCTCAGCACATGGTAGGATTGTTGGGGTTGTCCTGTACTGGGCCAGGAGCTGGACTCAAGAATCTTTGTGGGTCTCTTCCAAGTCAGAACACATGTTGCTATGAAAACCCTGTGCACAGATAGGATCCCAGCTGTACATTGAAATTTCCGGGTATTTGTAAGCTCTGCCTGTGCATCCCAACTGCATCTCAAGCCCAACTGCATCCCAAGCCCAACTGAATCCCAGTCGTGCTGCAATTTCCTGCTCAGACTGTTTGATTCTTGCACCACATCCCTGTTTACAATAAAATAACTTTTAGTATTATTGGGATGCCCACTGGAAGGTTGATCCATTATTAGGGAATCTGGCTGTTAAAAATGACAGCAGTGCTGCACACTTGTCCCTGAATTGTTTGGCGTAAGGTAAAAAAACCTGAAGCAGAGATATTTAAAGAGCAAATGTCCCCGAGAAGGGAAAGCTGCAGTTCCAAAATGGCTTTCCTTATAATAAAAACCAAAAAGAGAAAATTAAAAGCAGTCAGCTGGAAACAGATGAAGGAAGATGCTTCCTCAGAGGAGGCGTGACGAGCGACTGGGACTCACAGCCACGAGGCATCTCCAGGACTCCAGTGAGACTCAGGATACAGCCAAAGGATAAAATGAGGCTGTGCAGCACACCCAGAGGCTTTGGAAGGTTCGGGGTCTCCAGCATGGTCCCCAGGGATTTATCACCCCTGAGTGAAATACCATGGGCTGGTGGGGCTGGGAGAAATGTGGATGCTTCCTGCATATCCTCTCCTGTCGCTGCTCCCTGAAATCTCCTGGAGCCAGAGCCAATCCCAGCCTTGCTTGCATGGTGGCCTATTGGTCTCCAGATTGGGATGGAGCAGGGAGGAGCCACAGAAGGACCATGGAAGAGGGATCCTGGAACTCTCCTGGCCACTCCCTCTCACTCAGCCCAAGCTCCCCATGATTGGCATCAACCTCGGGTCTGGTTGAGCTTTGCTCCTTGGAAAGGAGAGTGGTGGGGGGGTGCTGAGCTTGGGTCAGCCACAGCATCTGCAGGGTGACATGTGACTGAGACCCATGCTAGTACCACTGACACCCTGAAGAGCGAATCTCACACACAGGGATGCCAAAACCCTGGCACCATGGCTGCTGGTGTCAGCCCAGGATGTGGCCCTGCTGGCTGCCAGCCTGGGTGCAATCCCCAGGGAGATGCTGTGGATCCAAAGCTGGTACCAAGGTTGGGAGAAGCTATTGAGGGAGAAACCTGGGGTTCCAGGCACCTGATGAGCTTCAGTGGGTCTTCAAGACCTGCTGTCTCACCTGAGAAGGTTCTACCACGTGTGGGCTTGTGCTCACTGGTGTTTGAGCCCAGACAGGAAAACCCATCTGGTGCCAGCAAACACATGGCCAACAACGTGAACAGATCCAGAGGGACCATTGACCAGGCATCAGCCAGCACCAGTTTCACTGGGACATACCCGTGGGGTCCAGGGCAACTACAGCACTGACCTAGCACTTGAGATGGGGCACTTTAGCTTACTCTGGACCCTCCTGCTGGGGTAGGACCAATGCAGGAAACAACTGGCCTCTGCTACTGGATACTGACCACTGTGGCTTCCAGGTGGGGTCACATGCTCATGTGGCACTGTGGTTGCCAGGCATCAGGAATGCAGCTGGCACAGGCAACTCAACAGGTCCTTATCACATGGGGAGTCCCCAGTCTCAGCAGGGTCTGGAGGCATTATTGGACCACATGCCAGTGGGACTAGGAGCTGCTGGAACACACGTAGGCTCTGCTGTGCAGGATAACACATGGCAAGCCCTGAACAAAGCCTTTCCTTCCAGGTGAAATAACAACCCTCAGCCCCACAACAGACTCCAGGAATAGCCCCAACCCTGCCATGCCCTGAGACCATCCTGAGCATCCTTAGCCTTTCCCGAGCCTGCTGGTGCCCTGTGTATACAGAGTGGCTGGACAGGTGCCAGCTGCCCGCGGGCTGGTGCAGGGAAGGTGCAGGCAGCCCCCATGTGAGCCCCCCCTGCCCTTGCCACACACAGGCACCCTCTGTCCTCCCCAAGCCCTTCCCAGCCCCTTCCACAGACATAGCCTCTATGATCCTCTGTTATCCTTGCAGTAGGAATGTTTCTTGAGCCCCAGCACACCCTGTTCCAAGCAGGGCTTTGCTGTGCCCCACCTGGCGAGTGCTCATCCCTCCAGCTTTGATGCTGAAGCTTCAGCATGGTGTGCAGGGATGGGGGTCACCTCTGTGTCCCATCTGGGACAGGGAATTTGGCCTCATGCTGAGCCACTGTGAGCCAGGATGTGACTGTTCAGGGTATTCCATCACCATGGCATGCCCAGGGAGGTGCTGGGCTCAGGAAGAGAGGCTGAGGCTGAGCCCCATCCCAGCACAGGGAATGCTGGGAAAAGGGAAAGGGGAAAGCTGCCTTAAATCCAACTTTATTCAAAGGGTCGCAGCATATCCCCAGCTCCTCATGCTGGGAAGGGGTGCAAGGAGGGTTTGGAGCGTGAGGGGGACAGCATCCCCCAGCTGCTTGGATGCACAGGGTCCCCAGTAGTCCTGACAGCACCAGGTCAGATGCTTTGCAGGTGTGAGTAGCCCCCTACAAATCCACTCTGTGCCCGGGCAGTGTGGGGAGCTCAACACAAGTCTCTGCCCCTCCATCCACAACTCTGCTGTACATGGCAGCAGGGTGGGCATCCCCTTTGGATTCTCTGGCTCCAGACAAAGCTGAGGCAGTTAGCTCAGGACCAAAAGGTCACAGGCATTTTGCTGACTGACAGGGACCATTCCTCTCCATGGGAACCTCAGGAGAGTAAACCCAAAGCGTAAAACCACCCAGCAGAGCTCCAGCACCAGGCACCACTCTTGCACCCTCACAAAGCAAAATGATGTGCTTGGAGATCCAGAAGCTGCAGACAGAAATGGCTAAGTCCTGTGGGCTGTGCAGCTCACTCCTGGGGACCCACATGTCCCTGTCACCACTCTGCCATGTGCACCACCCTGGTTTGGGGCTTCAAAGGATGCTGCGAGCCACACAGCAGGAATAAAGCCCCCAGGGCCTTCCTCACTCTCTGCACCCTCAACATCAGTGCCTTACCCACGACCTTGGGCAGCTTCTGGCGGCGCAGAGGGATGCGAGGGAGCTTCATCCCAATCCGACTGAACCGCCCGCACAAGCGTCTTGGGGGCTTCTTGGCTGCTGCTGGGTCCTGGCTGGAGATGCAAGAGAAGGTAATGGCACTCTCAGAGCGTTCCCCTCCCTGCAGTGGGGACAGCCTTCACGGGTAACAGAGAGGCAGAAGCTCAGGGATGTTGCAAGCGCAAAGAAGGTTTTGGAATGATAATGGGTGGATCAAAGCAGGGGTATGCCCAGGAAGGTGGGGACCCACCCAAGCTGCTGCCAGCCCCAGGCGCCAGCTTGTGCTGCACCAGGAAGCAGAGCAGTACCAGGGGATGGTGGCAAGACCAGAACTAGCCATGGCAATTGACAGTGCAGTCCCAAAATAAACACAACATCTTGTCAAGACTCTGACTCTTTAAAAAAAAAGAAAAATCATCCCAGCCCAAAGCCAAACATATGGCTTCCCTTTATTTGCTCTCTGGTTTTGAAGCCTTCCGGGGCTGTCTTCAAGCAATTTTCTGCAGCTGCAGGTGTGAATGGCTTTGTGTGTTGATGGAAGGGAACCTGTGCCATGCCCACTGCTGCCGTGGTCCCTTGGGATGCTCTGGCAAGGGGCTATGCTGGGACAGCACCACAGGTCACCCAGCAGTTTAGGGACACTGTGGTCTGGGCACCCTGGGAGAGAGGAAACTGTTTGAAGCCATTCCGACACTCCTGTGCCATACCTTACCCCTCAGGGCTGCCTTTGTGCTTTATCTGCAGCATAATTACCTGCAGCCCCTAGGCTCTGCAAGCCAGCTGTGCCGGGCTGGGACTGAGCTGGCAGGGTTGCAAGGGGATGCTTCTGGAAAATTCCTATGCAGTGGCTGGTAGCACAAGGGGGTTTTCTCTGCAGCCAGAGAAAGTCCAACAGTCGTCTCATTCCTTGCTGAGCAGCAGAAGCATTTCCCCCTGCCATGGGTCTGTCCTCATCCCTGTCTTCAGCAGGGGATGTTACCTGATACTGCCAAAATGCTACCGTCATCCTGATCTTGCTGCAGGAACTCACTCTCCCAGCTCTGATCATCCCCATGTGGGAAAGTCAGTATCCCCTCTGTTCCCCAGGTCTCATCTCATGGCCCAGAGGTTTGTTCTGGGGAACTTGGCCATGTCTCAATGCCCTTGCTGTATTTCAGGGTTCCCTTTGCAGATCAACTCCAACTCCCTGCAGACTGGAGGAAACTTGGTGGATCTACATGAAGTGATGGCCCACAAGAGGGAAACAGTCAGGGAGGGCAGGAAGGGGCTCTCCAGGCAGGAGTCCCTCCATCAGTCCTGATGATGCAGCAGGACCTGCTCAGACCCCAGGGACCAGCATGGTGCCATGTGGGCAGCACTGCTTTGTCTGTTTCCGCACAGTTCCAGCATGGCCCCTGCATCCCCCTGTCACTGGTCCCCCACATTTCCAGCCTGGTGAGATCCCTCCTGGCCCCGTCACTCACCCGTAGACTTCGTCCTTCTTGCGGCAGATGCAGCAGCAGCAGAGCAGGGAGAGCAGGAGGATGAGCAGCAGCGCCAGGAGGGCCCCTGCCCCGATCACCCCCATCCTCTGGTTGGCCTCTGCAAGGCAGACCTGTAGCTCAGCCTGGTGCCAGCCCTGTGGCAGTGGCAGCCCTGGCCCCTGCCCGCTGGCACTCACCCATGTGACAGGCGCCTGTCAGTGGGTCGCAGGCGCCATCGTGGCAGCTGCAGGCTTCAGCACAGTTGGCTCCGTAGCGTCCAGGAGGGCAAGTCAGGTTACAGCTGGAGGGAAGGGACTGGATGAGAGTGGTGCATCCCCAACCCTGGGCACAGCAATGTGGAGCCACTCAGCTGCTACCTTCTCCCAAGACCTCTGTGCTCCACAGAGCATGTCTCCAGCTTGCTCTGACAGCTCAACCACACCATGGGAGACCCTGTAATCTACAGGGATCAGGAGCTCATCACCCACCCAGTGGCTCTGCCCATTGCTCAGGGGATTTGGCTCAGCTGCCTCTCAAAACACTCACTGCTAACCTTCACCCATTGACCATTTCCATTCACCATTACCATTAGACATGGTAATTAGGAAAGATCATTAACCCAGTAGTCACATCTAAAGACAGTCTGGCATTAGGCACAGGGATTCCAGCTCAGCTCAGCAGTGATGTGGCTGCAGCACCCCAAGGCCCATCCCTACCAAGCTGGGCAGAGCCACAGTGGCCATGAGTTGGGAAGGTGCCCAGCCTGATTTTTTTTTTCGGCCTCCAAGAATGAAAAACAACAGAGCAGCCCCAAGACATCCATTCCATCAGAGTGAGCCCTCCCCATTCAGCTCTGCCTGGTGTCAAATGACCTTCATGGTGGTGTCACTCTGGTAAAATGACCTCCATGGTAGTGTCACTGAGGTGATGGGGACATGCATGAATGGGCACCAATCTATGAATATAAAGGGCTTGAACATTGAAAACATGCACCAGGCACATGCCAAAGCACCTGGGCCTCTCAGTGTCAGCAGGACCAACCTGACCCACCTCCCCAGCCATGGGCCAGGCCATGCAGAGCAGGACTCAAAAGGATTTGGGAGATGCCAGCAGCACTGCTGGGCACCAAACCCTCCACCAGCAGCATCCTGCCTGCAGCAGCTGCAGCTGCAAGGAGCCAGTGGGCCCCAGCCCAAACCCACTCCCCCAGAGGCACAGCTGCCCCCAGCCATCGGCACAGTGCCCAGAGGCAGCTCAGCCCATTTCACACTCCAACAACTTTGCAAAGCACCACTTCAGCCAGGCCTCGTGCAGGCTGTGTGCCTGCCATGTGCCCGCCAGGACGGGTGCCAAGCGCCCACATCTGCTCTGACAGCTGTGCTGGGAAGCGAATGTGGCACAACAGGAGCAGGGATGTTCCCTCAGCAACACAAAACCCCTCAACCCACCACTTGGCCCCACATTTCTGCCCCAGGCTGAGATTTTGGGAGACCAGAGGGGAGTGATTTTTTCCCCAGGAGGGTCCTGACAACTCTGGAAAAGACAGGGAGAATATAGAGCACTTTGTGCAGACAAATATTTCAACAGCTGCTCCTTTAGCATCCTCCTGACACAAAGCTGACAGGACACCCCTGCGTGGCAAGGACATTGCTTCTGCCTTCCTTACAGAAAACCCTTTTTTAGCAAAATTATATGCTGCTTACAAAAACACTAGTTTGCACATAGTCCCAGGGATCTGTCAGAGCACCAGGAATGTCCCTGAGCCTGCCCCGCACGGCACAGCTCAGCTCGTGGTTACAGCACCAGGATGCTGCTGGGGCCAGGCTGCACCCTGGGCATCCCCCATTCCCACAGGCCTGATGCTGCACCGGGCTCAGAATAGTTTAATCCATGCTCTGTCCTCTGGCACTATGCTGAAGGTGTCACCACACCCCCTGGTGAGCATTGGGACCCTCTCACCTCTGCTTTTGCTACCAAAGGTGGCCACGATGCCCAGGCCAGACATCCTGAGCTGGTGCCTGTGCCAGCAGTTCTTCAGCACCGTGAGTAGTTGGTGAAGCCCCACAAAAATAAACCCCAAAATGCAAATGCTCCCTCTTTTTATGCCCTGAGTGAAATGCCAGCATGGGCAAGATGCCAGCTCCAAATCCCTATCCTTGCCATCACCCTCGCAGTTAATGGCTGGGAAATCCTGAGCACCATCCAGCAGGACCTGGAGGAACTGTCTGCATGTCCCAGACGGGTGGGAAACTCCTTCCTCATGTTTTAAAACAATATTTCAGTCCCATGCTGGGGAAAACTACTCAAGGATGTGAGCAGGACCTTGACAGCCCTTGTGTCCCTTCCCTGGGCGGGGGGAAGGAGGCCTGGGGAAGACCTTGGCCAGAGGCAGAGCTTGCAGCAGGACCCTCCATGGATGCCATGTCTGTGAGGCTGTTTGTTATTCTGGGCTGTGGTTTCTTCTCTCTTCTGGATAGAAATTCTACCCTGGACTTAAAAAAAACCAACAAACCATTATTTTGTCAAATAGTTTTTGCCAAATAGGCATTTTCTAAAGCTCAATGCCTTTCACTGCATCACCTAGCTGCTAACGGCTCTGTGAGCACATCCTTCCCCCTCTGCTCCCCAAATCATCCAAATTATCACCCATGAGCTCTTCTACAGTAGGAAACCTCTCGTCTCAGAACCACGTAGGACTCAATGGGGCAGGAGGTGCCTGAGCATCACCCACTGAAGTGTGCTTATCATGCCTCACTTACTAGGTGCCATGGGAGCCAGGGTGGCAGAGGCACTGTCCAGTCTCGAAGTGGCACTGGCCGTTGACGCAGTCGCTGCAGACGAAGGCGCAGTTCTCCCCATAAGTCCCGTTCCGGCACTTGGTTTCACACCTGGGGAAGGATGTGGCCATCTGGCTGGAGCACCCATGGCACTTGGGGACCTCTGGCATCCCCCCACATGCAGGGAGACTGGGCTGTATGTCACTGTGTTGGCTTCGGGTTTCTGAAGCCAGGAGAGGGATACAGGGATGGACTGAGCTCACCGACACAGCCATGGGACTGGGGGGAGCCTGTAAGACCTGTGCCCTATGCCCCCAGGTAATGCCGTATGCTTGCAGTGAGGCTCAGCTCTCAAGCTGGGATGCTTTCCTGCAGACTCTTGTACCCAGAACTGGTTCCAGGGCTGCAGAACCCCTCAGCAATCCCACTCTCTGAGCAGTGCGAATCAGGGAAGCCAGGCATCACTCTGCCAGGACGCAGTGCTGCACCCAGCCACACTCACCGGTCTCCAATCCAGCCTGGGTTGCAGTGGGAGCACTTGCCATTGATGTGGTTGCAGGTGTGGCCGTCCTTGCAGGGGGGACAGAGCTTCTCACAGCCCTCTCCATAGAAGCCAGGTGAGCAGGGCTGGTCACACTTGGTGCCATTCCAGCCTGCCTCGCAGGTCAGGCAGCGCCCGTCTGCCACAGTGCATGGCTGCAGGCTCTTGCACTGCCCACACCTGCAAAGGCCGAGGAGAACCCATCACCCAGTGCACCCTCAAACCTCCTGCTGCCGTCTCCCACCAATGCCAGATCAGATCCAGCAGAGTGTGGCCACTCACCGTCTCCGACAGCCTTGGCCATAGAAGCCGGCTGGGCACGGCTCACGGCAGTACTTGCCCCGATAGCCCGGCTCGCAGGTGCAGGTCCCATCCACCTGGTTGCACTTGCCCTTGTAGCACTGGCAGTAGCGGTCACAGCGGGGCCCAAAGGTCCGCTCCCGGCACTGGCAGCGCCCCGTGAACTGCTCACAGGGAGAGTTGTTGCAGGAGCACTGGTTGTTGCAGCCACGGCCCCACCAGCCAGGCTGGCACAGGCAGTTGCCTGTCTGCTGGTCGCACTGGGAGTTGTGGCTGCAATAGCAGGAGCTGGAACACTGTGAGCCCCACCAGTTAGGCTCGCAGGTGCATTTTCCCGTCTTCTGGTCGCACTTGCCGTGCTTGCAGAGGCAGATATTCTCACACTTGGGACCCCAGCGGTTGAGGTTGCAGGTGCATTGACCAGTCACATCCTCGCACTGCCCGTTGGGGTGACAGCTGCACATCTCCTTGCAGTCGGGACCCCAGAACTGCCGGGGACACTCTGTGGGGAGATCCATCAGCCCCAGAACTGCCCAGGGGGACAGCCCCACCACTGGGCACAAGTGGAGACCCTCAGTCTCAACAGGACCTGTTGCCCACTGTCCTCCCTCTACTCCCCGCAGGGCACTGGATTTCAGAGGAGACCCCAGCAAAGGCACAATGCCCAGGAGGCAGAGCCAGGGGACAGACAAGGGCAGAGCAAAAGCATGCACAGCCCCATCCCTGATGCTCTGCTCTGGAATGTCACCTCAGGATGAGCCAGGGTCACCCCAGTGAACCCCACCGAGGACACGAGGGCTCCTGCCAATACTCACTGGTGTCGCAGTTGGCGCCGAAGTAGCCATGGCGGCAGCGGCACTCGCCAGGCCTGACACACACCTCGTTCTCCTTGCAGGTGAAGTTCCCCTCGCATATGGCTGCATGCAGGAACAGATGGCAGGCATGAGTGCGAGTCCCTGCTCTTCTGAGCAGTGCCTGCCCATCCCAGCTCCCTTAAACCCTCCCAAAGCCACCCCAGAGAAGGGAATGGGCTGTGCAGTGGTCCTCTGAGTGCTGCTGAGTTGTGGCACTATCACCATCCTGGCAAGTAGCTGCATGGGCTGCATGAGACAACCAGCCACCAGACTTCTGTCATCCAGCTCAGCTCCTCCCGGCCACCAGCATCCTTCCATCCAGCTCAGCTCCATCCCTGTCACCCAGATCAACTCCATCCTGGCCACCAGTCTCCTGTCACCCAGCCAAGCCCTGCTCCTGTCAGTGGCTGCACCCAGCGGCATTGTCCCTTGCTCAGTTCCATACTGCCAGAGGGGAGAAGGGAACATAGGATGGAGCAGTTGTGGGCAGCCATGAGCACAGTCCCTGTCCTTGAACTCCTTATGGACCACAGCAGTGACACTGCCATCCCACCACTGCCTCTCCCTCCACCAACCCCCAAAGGCCACCAGCCCCTCTCCTGCTGTGGGGACCTTGCACTGAGGCCAATGGCCAGAGCCAGCCAGACACAGGATGTGGGTCAGGCAGCAGGGACAGGCAGCACCGTGGTGCAGGCAGGCACTTGTAGATCCCACATGGCCCCAGACAGGCTTCCTTAGGCACTGGGAGAGGGGGAGATGACCACCCATCCCCGCCACCTTACCTGGGAGTTGTTAGACCTACGGTGATGGATACTATAGAAACCCCTAAAATAGACAGATTACACAGGTTAGGAGCAGTGAGTCTAACAGTTAGTGCAGGTTGGGGGGCAGGAGATGGGGACAGCTTACTGTGGTACCATCCTCCCCCCACTGTCCTGGCAGATCCTGTCCTTCTCCCTTATAAATGGGCTGCATCCCATCCCCAAAGCATGCAGCAAGCAGTTATGGGGCTCATGCACAGTGGGTTAATGGGTTACGTGGGCTTTGCTACCAGCTGCAAACTGCCACCTGCAGCTCTACCAGGGTGCGGGGAGCCTCGTGACCATCCGTGACTGCGGGGGACCCTAAAACAGCCACCTTCCTCACAGGGGCAGTGCAGGGGATGATGCTCCCATGGTTTCATGCTGAGCATCCATGCTGGGCTCACGGTGGTTCCCAGTGAAGAGCTGCAACACGTTGCATGGCGCCAGTCCAGGCTAGGTGGTCCCTGCCTGTCCCAGTAGCCTCTCCCCAGAGGGGACATGATAGACACGTTCCCAGTCTGGACAGCTTCTTCTCCACTGGTGCCTCTGTCTCAGCTTACCATGCTGATGCAGCACCTGTGGGGAATCTGGCCCCATCCCCACAGCTGCACCTCCACCCTGAGGGATACCTCACTGTCCTCTGGGTTCCCAAGAAGCATCCCCAGATCCTTAGATCCAGAGCTGGCTGTCAAGGAGAGAAACCCCCAGAGCTCTGTGACCCCCAGCACTGGCACTGAGCACCTCTTCCATCCACACGATACTGGCTTGAAGCCCTGCAGGAAAGCAGGACCCCAGTGCAGGTCCCCAGGACAGGGGGGCCCAGGCACAGGACACATCAGGGTGGCCCCCAACAGTGGTGGTGAGGCCAGGAGGGCTCAGCAAATGATGGGCAGTGTCCAATGAAGCAAAATGCCAATGATTACCTATTAAACACTCGCTTCCTTGTTGCCTCCATCCCAGGCAGCACACGAGCACCGAGGAGCTGCAAGGGGGAGAAAAGCATCACAAATAGTTAAGACCCTCAAAAAGTCCTGGTCCTTCCCAAGAACCCACCAGGAGCCCTGAAGCCATAGTGGTGAGAGGTCCTGCTGGGAGCTGCTGCACACCCATGGGGCAGAGAGAGCTCTTGGCTCTTCCTCCAGCACACAGGGAGTTATGGATCTGCTGGGGAGCTCTCATGGGTGCTGCTTGAGATGCCTCACCAACCACTGAGGGGACTAGAGGAGCACGGACAGGGGACCAGTTCCTCCCATTAAGTGATGACACCGCAAAAGTCACGTTTGCAATCTCTACAGTAATAAAAAAAAAAAAACCAAAAGACAGAAACCTCCCACAAAAGCTGGGAAAAAAAAAGAAGATTCTAAATGTCCCAGAAAGAAACATGACCTGAACCTCAGGCTTGCTCCTTGGTGGCCTGGGGTCAGCACCCCGAAGGCAGACTGGAACAACCTGGCCGGAATAGCTGGAGCATAGTCAGCTCCCAGGGGATCTGCCCATGTATGAGCAGGGGGATGCCAACTGCAGGCAGCTGGAATGTTTACCTGAGCCCCTGGGTGTCCTGGAGTGCCACCACCTCCAGGAAGCACCAGGCACAGGATCATCAGGCAAGATGTTTTTGGCACAAGCTTGACCAGATTAGGGGCTCAGACTCCCTCAGAGGCTCAGCCAGGGACACTCAGCTCCCTGCTGGGATGGGACACCTCATCCACACTTGGTCAACGACACCTCTAAGCAAATGTTTGGGGGCTAATGATGCTTCAAGCAAGTGTGGGGAGTATGCTCCCTGTGCCACGACCCCCCAGAAATTTTTGTTTGGGGACCCCTGCTCATCCTCAGAGCCACCCGCTTGTCCTCAGGGTGACCTGTGCTTTCTGGTCCTGCAGGCAATGGCAGCAATGCTGGGGGGGTCACAAACAGTCCAGGCAGATGCTGCAGTCAACGCAAACTTCACCCAGGCTGGTCTGCAGCACAGCCTGGAATGCATTTGGCTTTTTTTTTTCCTTTTCCTTTTTATATGTAACAAATGCAGAAGAGGAGGAGACAGCAAGGAAGTATTTGCTCGAAACCCAGCGCAGTCACAGGACCACGTCTGGCTGCCAGACTGCCTCGTCCTGGGGCCGGGGAGGAGCTGCCAGCAGCCCCTCGGCCAGACTGGGGCACTGGGGATGCAGCTCCCACCACCGGCCCCTTGGCGGGCAGCACCCGCACAGCCAAGCCAGGAGCATCATGTCCCTCTTCTCGTGGCGGACGGTGAAAAGTTGGAAAGGAGGCAGAAAAGAACCACAAAAATGATTCGAGGCCTGGAAAAAATGCCTTGCAGCCGGAGCCCAAAATAGCTCCATCTATGCAGCCTGTGGAAGCGGCCGTAAGATGCTGCAATGGCAGCGCTGCGTACACCCCCCACCATGGGCACCCCGGGGCTCCAGTGGGGATTCTGCTCCTACCGAGCGCCCAAGGGGATGCACAGGGATAACGGCAGAGGAGGGTCAACCACCAAATCACCTCCCCGAGGACTGGGTGGGCTGGAGTCAAGGCTCTTCTCTGCAAGAAGCTTCAGGCTGCCCTCCCTGAAAAGCTTTTGTCAGCTGTGCTGGGATGCTCAGGCACAGGTGGGGAAGGGTCCCCCGTGCCCTTGCCCTCCCATGGGATGGCCAAAGGCCCCATTGTTCCACCTGGTGTTGCTTTCACCACTCCATCCTTTATAAATTCAGTTTGGTGGGGTTTTATATGAAACCATCACAGGTTTGCAAAAGGAAATAAATCCCTCTGCTCGGGAAACCGCCTCCCTACAATGGGTCAGCCTGGCCACCAAAACGGGCATCACAGAGGATGCAACAAAAAGCATCATTCATGATGAAAGCCCTGAGCTGACACTGGGGAGCTGGGAGTCCCTGAACACAGTGGAAGGAGGAAAAAACTCTTCTGCCACAAGCTGGAGGAGGCAAGCAGCATCTCGACCACCACCAGCTGGGATCCAGTCTACCACCTCTTATCTTTTGGGCTTATCTTTTTCTTGATAGCTAATCTCTTCTCTGTGCCTGCTGGTGGCATCCCACACCCAGCTCAGCCCCCGCCTCATTTATCAACAGCTTTGACAGCAAATAAACTCTCTCCTGTGGCAAGGAGAAGTAGCTGGGATGCGGCACTGGGAAACCAGTGCTCCCAGTGTGGTACCTGGACTGGTCCTTGAGCACAGCCAGTCATAGGGAGGGGCAATGCTGGCTGCAGGTCACCAGAGCCAATCAACATGGGGGACTAAAAGCTGCTTCTTGGCCTCAGCTCCCTAACAGAGGGCTTCCTCCACATGCTCCATGATCACTGGAAAGGGATAACTGGGAGATGTGTTTAAAAGCCCACACCTGACCCACAGGGACATGCCATTACAGACATCTAGTGCAAATATACTTTCTATTTCTTTCTCTTTCCTTCAAAGCACTAAAAATACCAGGAAAAGAAAAAGCTGCCTCCAAGCTGTGGCTGGGGCTTGGGAGCTCAGCTGATGTGGAGGAAGAGGAGCAGGATGTGGGCAGAGCCAGAGCTGTCACCAGCAGGGACAAGTGCTCCATGCCACCCTTGCCCCCAGCCCATGGCCACGTCCTGCTCATGCTGAGCATCAGTGGGACCTCAGCAAACGATCCTGAGGTTTCCACAGATGCACAATATTTTTCTTGTGGATTAGCATCCTACATTGCTCCCTCAAGTACATTCGCTTTACCAACAGGTATGGAGAGGGCTCCTGAGGCAGGAGGATGGCTCCTCACCCAAACCAACACAGCCCTCCCTGAAAAATGAGGACCAGGCTCACACCCTTGAAAGCAGGAGCAAGACCATGGGGCTTGGATGGCAGCTGCTGCCCACGGTCCCATGTGAGACCTCCCTGCTCAGTCCACTGGATGGAGCTGCAGAGGAGCCCTGTGGACACCCAGCATATCCCTGGCACCCAGAGCACCACTGGCACCCTGGCACCCATCCCCAGTGCTCCTCCATCCCTGCCACACTGCTTCTCCCAAGCATCAATCCAGTGCTAATCTCCTTCTTTCTTCATGTTATCCATCACTTGGTGCCACCCAGCTTCCACTGTGTGGCACACAGGGCTCTTGGTACCACTGGGTCCCAGCCAGTGCTGCACCCCCAGGCGACGCCAGCTACAGCTCCCTGACCCCAGCCTCGGGGTGCAGGCAGACAGAGATCTCCAGGGCAGGCAGGAGTAGGATCATGTACATAAACAGAAACCCTTCAAGCAGAGAAAGAAACTAAAAGTAGGTAAATCCCAAAGATCAGCAAATGAGAGCACTAGCAATAGAGTAGGACAGGGACAAAGCAGTGCTCAAGCTGTCACCAGCCTGCATCCCCACCAGCACCTTCGGAGAGCATCCTGCAACCAATTATAATAAAGTTTCAAATTTAGGGACAAGTTGCATTTATAGCATAAAACCCCAAAGAACCCCAAATATGCCCTTTTCTTCTGCCCTAAATAGTTTCTTGAATTGCTACTTGCAAGCCAGGTATCAGGAAGTCACATAATCCGTCCGCTGAGCTCTCCAAAAACTGTGGTGACATCTCAAGTTCCAATAGCAGCTTCACCAGGCTCAAGTGGGGACACTGGGACCCCAGGCCACCTCCAGCCCCTCTGTCCCTGGCCCCAGGCACAGGGCAGGATCTGCAGCACCGTGGCCTTAGGGCCACCAGGATGGTCACATAGGGGGTGTCCTCCATGCCCATTTTACACAGTCATGATGGGGGTGGGT
>JAOXXN010000212.1:14677748-14687830 GCA_026770055.1 Myrmophylax atrothorax | reverse complement strand
CCGGCCCCGGGCAGCGCCCCCCCCCGACGGCCCCGGGGGCTCCCCCGGGTGGGCAGCGCCGCCGAGCTGGGGGAGGGTCCCCGAGGGGGAACGGGAGGGTGCGAGGTCCTGGCTTCCAGCGCAGCCCGGGGATCCAGGAGCTCCCGGGAGTCCTGGAAGTCCTGGACGCCCAGTGGCTCCGGGGTTTGGATGGCCCGAGGTCCGGTGGCACAGGGAATCAGCTGTCACGGTGGCTTGGAAGCTCCAGGTCCACGGCACCCGATGACCCCAGAGTCTGGCTGTCCTGGGGTCCAGCAGCTCCAGGGGTCCGACGGCCCTGGATGTCCAAGAACACTGGGTTTTGACCATTCCAGGGAGTCCCTGGGACCTGGCAGCCCCAGGTTCTGCCTCTCTCTGGAAGCTCCAGATGCACAACAGCCCTGGGATCTGCCTGAGCCAGGCTTCCAGCAGCTCCAGGAGTCCCATAGACCTGAGTGCCCAAGGGCCCTTGGTCAGTCTGTCCTGGTGGTCTGACAGCCCTCAGAAGCCTGAAAACCCCAGTATCCATCTGACCTAGGGATCCAGCAACTCCAGGTGCCCGACAGCCCCATAATCTTGGAGGTCTGGTGGCTCCAGGTGTGTGACAGCCCCAGGGACTGACTCTCCGGGGGGTCCCTGGGACTGCAGGTCCCTGGGAGTCAGGCAGACTAGGAGGGCAGCTGACTGAGGGATCCAGCAGCTCCAGGTGCCTGACAGCCGCAGGATCTGGCTGCCCCAGAGGTCGGGTAGTTCCAGGTGTGTTACAGGTTCAGTTTCCAGCTGTGTTACAGGTTCAGTTTCCAGCTGTCCTGCAGGTCCAGCTGTCCCAGTGACCTGGCACCTCCCTGTGTCTGGCAGCCTGGGCCAGCCTTTTGGGAGCCATGCGGGGACCTGTGGGAGCGAAGTAGTGCCTGCAGCAGCAGTGCCAAGGAAGCAGGATCCTGCACAGGGACAGGCAGCCTTCACAGTTAACCCACTGTAAGGACACAGCTGGGAACAGGGGGGACACCCTGGGCACAGGCAGTGGTCCCACATCTCTGGCCTGGTAGGTCAGCCTGGTCAATAAACCTTCTCAGCTTGACAGTGCAGGAGCACTGAATGGGCCAGGGCTTCCTTGGCCACCACCCCAATGCCAGCTAGCTTTTCAGCTTAATGGTCCTGCAAGAGATGCCTAAAGCTTATCTGAGCTCCTGGGAGATGTGATAGTGGTATGGGAAAAGTATGGGTAGGGACACCCTGGCCATGTCCCTCCTGGTAGCACAAATGCAGCTGTCTCGAGTGCTGGTTGCTTGCAAAGAGTGAGCTGTAGAACGTGTATGGACAATGCATCTCCCTTGGAGCTGGGTCTGAGGGCCACACACCGCTGGAGGTCTCCAGTGGATGTTTGGACAATGCTCTCAAGGACAGGGTGGGATTGTTGGGGTGTCCTGTGCAGGGCCAGGAGTTGGACTGATGGTCCCTTCCAGCTCAGGATATTCCATGAAAGGTTGCAGGGAACCAGAGATCTGGAGGTTTCAAGGGCATTCAGTGCCTTGGGTGTCCAAGAGGCAGCATCCTGTACCTATACACAACCCCTGCAAACAGCAGGACATAACACCTCTGAGCCAGGCTGTGGAGCCATCCTGTCCTGACAAGAGGGCTGGGGAGGGGGTTAACTCCAAAAAAGGAGGGTCAAGAGGGACTGCTCCTGCCATTCTACACAGATACCCAGGTGTCTTTGCAGAAGGCCACAGTGGATGACTTCTGCATCCAGAATCCAGCAGAGCTCAGGCTCTGAGGCACCAGTGTGCTCCATGCCACTGCAGCAGCATCCTGCATGGGCTGGAGAGGCAGCCCAGTGCCTGGAGTGGCTCCTCTCTTCCCTAAAATACAAGGACCTCAGCTGCTGCCTGTATCAGTGCTGTTCCTAAATCCCAGGAGCCCTGGCCCTGTGCAATGCTCCCTGCTCCACTTCAGGTGGTTTTTAAGGCAGGAGAGTCTCAGCTAGAGAAAAGGCAGGAGGTGAACAGCTCTGGAAGCCTAAACACCACGCCTTTGGTGTGAGTGGCTCACCAGTAGTAGAGGGACTGACCCATAGGAAAAAGAGACACTGGCACAGCTCTAGGTAGCGAATCCCAGAGATGCCGGTGGTCCTGCAGAGCCCAGTAATAGCTACCCCTAAGCTGAGGCATGAAAGCCTGCAGGGTGCACATTCCCCAAAAGCAGGTGTCAGGGTGGGGAGAGGCTCTCCCATGCTGCCACACCCTCCTCAGCAGGCAAGAGGATGCTCCGGGACTTCCAGCTCCTTTAAAGCCCGCCGCAGGAAGCTCCACAGCTTCTCCAGTCCCTGTCCCAGTGAGTCTGGGCTCACTTGGTACAGCCCATCTCTGGCTCCTTTGCCCAAGTCCTGACTCTAGCCAAGGCATGCAGCTGAAGGGCCGAGAGCAGCACTAACCTCCTCTTTGAGACCACGGCAGTGTGTGGGGACAGGCAGCTGCCCAATAACTCTGAGGAACAGACAGGAGCAGGAACAGTTGTGATTTAATCATTTCCATTCTCTGCAAATCCAGTGTACAGCAGAGCCAAGCTGTGGTCCAGCTCCTGGTGCTCCCACTGCCCCTGGTCCATCACTGGAGCCAGGGACTTTGGGCAGGGCAGGAATGGCACAAGGATGGGTCCAGCCCACTTCCCTGGCCCCTCCTGCTCCACTGGACTTGTACCTGAGGATGGACAACCCCAGGAGGCTTTGGCTCAACTTATCCCGATGGGATGGGGGAGAGCCTGGACCTGCCCAGCTCTGATCAGTGCAAAGCCGGTGAGCAAGCAGGGAGTGGCTGTCAAGGAATGGGCAG
Organism: Myrmophylax atrothorax; assembly: GCA_026770055.1. Classification (NCBI taxonomy): domain Eukaryota; kingdom Metazoa; phylum Chordata; class Aves; order Passeriformes; family Thamnophilidae; genus Myrmophylax; species Myrmophylax atrothorax. Next base: position 14,684,981 of record JAOXXN010000212.1, on the reverse strand, counting down.
CAGGGACTGATCCAGCCCCTTCACAGGTGTGGAAGAGACAAAGTCCCAGCTCCAGCAGAGTCTGGAGGGGCTTGTGGCTGATGCCAGCTTGTCCCCAGGTCACCTAGCCCACCTGGACCTGAGCCCATGGCAGGAAGCAGGCAGATACACCTCCCTGTGCAATCCTGCCAGGGGAAAACTCCAGGACAGTGCTCACCAAGGCATGGTGGGGCTGGCAGGAGAGCCCCAGCATCACCCCCAGGACAGCTCAAGAGGCCATGGGATGGCAGAAGGACATCCCTGGGGCAGTGCCAGCTGTGGCAACGCTGCAGCAGTGACCACCGAAAGATGTGCATGGTTCAACTGCAACAAGGACACTTCTCTAAGGGCAAAGGGTGCTGGGGGTAGCTGCAGCAGAAGTGGGGTGGGGAATGGTGACAGTGGTTCTGGCTAAAGGCACAAGAGCCCCAGGGCCGGATGCCATGGCTGGGGTCAGTGGCTGAAGAGATTTCCTGCGAGGAGGCGCCTCTTGACCTCTTTCCAGAGCAGGTCCCGCTCGCGGTTCGCTCGCTGCATGAAGCCCCTGTTCTCCTGGGCCCTGCGGGACAGGTAGGGCAGCACCTCGTTCACCGGCCCGTAGGGCACATACTTGTACACAGGGAAGCCAGCCTGGCCTGGAGGGAGAGACGATGGTCAGAGAAATGCTGAGAAAGCAAAAAAAAAAAAAGTGAAAAAAGGGAAAAGAAATCAAAAAAGAAGAGGAAAAATGTGAAAGGGAAAAGGGATAAAAGGGGGATGACATGTGAAAAGGGGAAGAAAGGGGGCAAGCAAAAGGGAAAAAAGGGAGCAAGGGAGAGCAAGGGAGGGGGAGGGGGAGGGGAAAACAGAGGGTAGAAGGGCGGGGAAGGAAAAGAGAAGGGGCGGGGAAGGAAAAGAGAAGAAAAGGGTGTGGTGAGAAAAAAATAGGCCATCCTCTCTTTCTTGCCAGCTCTGCCGTGCTCCTGGGGCTGTGATGATGGAGCAGGGAGGGATATGCAGGAGGCAGCGGCTGGGCACTGGGAGAGGGATTCTGGGAGCGGCTTAGCCTGGTGGGGGCAGCTGGGGCGCATCTCTCCCGGCTCAGCACCGGGAGCTTGGGAAGGCGCCAGAGGGAGCGGGCCGAGGTCACCAGGAGCCCTGGGAATGTCGGCAGCCGGGGCTGGGCCAGCTCAAGGAGCGTTCAACCAGAAACATCAAGTTAACACATTTTTCCAGCATGACCGGAGGAGGCTGCAGACGGGCGGCCAAACCCTGCTTCCGAGGGAACTCCAGGGCAGAGCAGCGTCTGTGCTGGACAACTGCCCCGTTTGCCTCCTGCTGCTCATCTGGCCTTGGGACTCTGCTCTGGGCACTGGTGTGGGCAGGGGGATCAGTCCTTGACCTGATACCTGGATCCTTGCATGTCCCTCTGTCCAGGTCCCCGGGAGCGCTGCTGTGCTGCCTGGGCCAGTGGCTGAGGACAAGGTCATGCAAGAGGCTGATGCCACCCCAGTGGCAAAGAGTCCAGGACTTGATGTGCACCTCCTACGGAGCCAAGTGACACCTCCAGACTGAGGAGGTACAGGAGGGGAGCACTGTCTGCCGGGATCAGTCTCTGCCCCACCCTGGGGCACTGCAATCTCCACTCAGAGTCCAAAGAGGGAATGTCCCTGCCCAGCCACCACAGGCTGATGGAACTCCAGGAAAGAGATGTGATTCTCCATCTACATCCTCATCTACATTTTCCCAAACCCCACAAAAGGGTCACAGCACTCTCCACAGCAAGGCATTGTGCTCAGCCAGTCCTGCTCTATGACAGACCTGGCTCACTCCTTCCTTCCTTTCCTTCCTTCCTTCCTTTAGATGCCACAGCAGCTGCTCAGGGAGACCCCAAGGATCCAGATGGGGCAGGAGCACCTCTGCCAAGCCCCTCCCTCCATCACTCACCCAGGGGGAAGGTGATCTGGTCACACATGCCCAGCAGCTGCCCAAAGCACACCTTTTTCTCGGAGGGATGGATCCCAAGCTCCATCATCCTGCAAACCAAGTCTGAGCATTAGGGGTGAACAGAGACAGCATGGAGCTTGCCGCAGCAGTGTGTCCCACCAGAGAACTGCGGATCACCTCCAGATAGGACAACATAGCATCGACCATGTCCCAGATGGATGCTGGGATGTAGAACCCAAGGAATTTGTTTTCACAGCAGCTCCTGTTGTGCACCTCAACTCCAAGCCACATCTAAAGCCTTGAGCACCAGTTGGGAGCCAGGATCCCCCCAGCTGAGCTCACGGAGGACCTGACAAGCCACAGCACGCCTCACCACAGCTCAGCTGGGCCCTGACATCCCTTAAGTCCCTAGTCCCTGCCTTGCCACACTGCCTCCCCAGCACCTACCTGCGCAGGGTGAACTTCACTGTGTCCTCATTGTGAGATGCCACCATCACGCTGGCTTTCCGCCTGTGTTTGATCTCCTCCAGGACATAGTCCAGGCACCTGTAAGGCAGTACGGGCCTCTGGTGAGGCTGCTCGTGCCTGTACCCACTGGGGCAAGAGAGAAGTGTGCCTGAGGCTCAGCCCTACCTGTGGTACATCTCGTTGGTCTTCTCATAGGTTGGGTTGATGGGATCCTCGTAGCCCATCTGAGCCGCCCTCTCCCGCTCCTGCTCCATGTAGGCGCCGCGGACCAGCTTGGTGCCAAAGTGCCAGCCCTCGCGGCGTGACAGCTCCATGTCCCCTGTCACATTATTGTAAGCCTCCTGCCACCAGGTAGAAGAGAGGCCACAAGGTCATCACACCACTGCCACCCCTTCGCTTCAGCAGCTGTGCCAATGCACTGCCATGGCTTCAGGAGCTGAGGTCTCCTCCACCCATCTCCACCAGCAGGTGGTGGAAGGTGCCAGATCTCACCTTCAGGTAGCACTGATAGGTGTTGAAGACTATGGCCTGGTTCCTGTTGAAGCGGCGCTGTGTCTCCACAGTGAGGCGGCTGATGGCTGGCTGGAAGTAGCTCTGCTCTGCGTCCACCATCAGTCTCACACCCTTCTCCATGGCTCTCTGGGCAGTGAATGACACACATGTTGGGTTCATAGGGCTGCCTGCTCCATGTCTCCCAATGTGGATACCTCAACCCCAGTGCTCCCTCACCTTAGCAAGGACGTCCATGCGCTGCAGCACCCGCTTCATCTGCAGATCCTCTTCCTTGCTGAAGCATGAGAGCAGAGGCTCAAGCTGCCCAGTCTGAAACAAGCACAGCTTTGTGGCACGCTGCCTGCATCCAGCTCTGCCCATGGGAGATACAAACATTCCATGGAGGGAGCCCATCTCAGGGCTGCTATCCATCCCAGCCCCGCAGCACCCACCAGCAAGCACAGCATGACAGGGTGCCCACCTTGCCAGCCTGGTGGTTGCAACTGGGGTCACAGCATGGCCAGGCTCTGGCAGCACAGATGCCACCAGCACTGCAGCCACCAGCAACCTACTGGGAAGAGCTTGAGACCCTTGAGACACTTTGCTTCCCCAAACTCCCTGTGGGACTACTCTGGAGGTAGCACAGGGGGTTACCCACCTGCCTGTTGGGGATGAGCAGAGGCTTGGAGATCTTGGTGCGGCTGTCAAACAGGCTGTTCCAGTCCAGGAGGTCGACAGTGCTAGGAGCAGAGAGCCACATCCCTACTGGTGTCTTGCAGGGGTAGGTGATCTCTACCAGCTGCCAACCCACAGCAGGAAGCAGGACATGTGCCACCCAGATCTGTCTTGTCAGCTCCACCCAAACCTCCCCTATGGCTTGGTTGCTGTGGTGAGCCAGCACTGGCCTTCGGAGACCTCCTGTTGCTGCTGCCCCAGGGACAGGGAGAAGGTCCCTCAGTGGTCCCACCCTGCAGCACCCCCAGGTCCCAGGCACCTTACCCGCCCGTGCCCAGGCTCTTGTCCATGAACCACTCCTGGCTCTCTGCCTTGGTCACAATGCCGAGGTTGGCCAGTGTCTCCTGCCACCAAAAGGAACATCAGGGGCTACAGGGGTCTGCCTGCTTAAAGTGTCACAGCTCAGGGCTGCTCCAGGACCTCTGTGTCCACGGCCACCTCCGACAGTGCATCCCCAGCAGCACAACCTCCCTCGGGCCCTCTGGCCTCACCTGCAGCTTCTCCACCTCCAGCTTCATCTCCAGCACAGCCTGCCCAGCCTGGCCCTGCTCTGTGGCCATTTGGAGAAAGAATCTCTGCCACTTCACCAGTGCCTCTGAGAACTGCACCTGCGGGGACCAAGCTCCAGGTGAGACACCCAAGCTGGAGCCTTCTGCCATGCTAGGGCTTTGAAAGGTCATACCCAGCCTGCAGCAGATGCTGACCTAGAGTGGGGCATCTTGGCCAACCCAAGCAGTACACTATCCCCCCACGTTGAGGCCTTTAAACTTCTGAGGTCTTTGCACCTCTACAGCAGTTGAGGCAGGGTCTGTAGGGGGCTTGGGCACACAGGGGAGAGCCTGTTGGTGCCTACTCCTCTATGTCATTACTACAGATGTCACTTCTGCAAGCCTGGCACCTGCCCCAGCAGAAGCATCCTCTGTGGCCCTGGCTTGGCTCCACCTCACCCAGTCACAGCACTGGCACTCACAAGGAACTCAGGTCTGGCCAGTGCTGTCAGCTTGATGGCAGAGAAGCCGTCCTCAGAGCTGCCACCTGGATGGAGCCAGAAGGACAGAGTCAGCCAAACAGCAGGGTACTTGGGCAGGAGGGAGGTACCTGAGATACGGTGCTGGTGGTGGGACTGAGGCACCCCTGCAGTCCCAACACAGTGGGGCTGCCCAGGACACACGGAGCACTCACCTGAGGCATCGATGCAGCGGAGGAAAATCTCCATGTGCCGGTCACACTTGGCCTCATCAGTGTAGAAATAGGTGTGGGCACCATAGTGATCCCCAGATCCCTGATGGGCTCCATATTGCTTCTCCCTTTGTTCTGCTCCTGGGGTGGAAGAGGATGGAGATGGGCCATGCAGCCCCACCAAACTCCCATAGCTTCCCCAGGAGCTTCTGCCATGGGTGCAGGGCAGAAGGGCTCTGGCTTGGACCTTGGAAGAGCCCCCAGGACTGACACATGATCTCCCTGCTCTGTGTCTGAGCAGAGGCTGAGTTTTTGATGAGGAGCAGCATTGGGACAGGAACCACATTGTTCCTCATCCAGCTCATTTTTTGAGGCTGTGGGAGCTGGGTCCTTCTCCCACAACACAAGGCCCACAGTGCCCAGATCAGCTGGACCTTCCTGTCACTCACCTCCCATCTCCTTCTCGGCTGCAGAGGTGCGGGAGCTAAGAAGAGAAACAGGGAAGATAAGGGCCAGGTCATCAACCCCCTGCAACCCCACACTGATGGCCAGGGCAGCTCTGAGGCTCCTGTGCTGCCATCCTGGTGCTGGACCCTGCTCTTCCCTCACCATCCCATCACTGATGGGATCCAGCTGGCAGGACAGATGCCCCAGACCCACTTGTGGAATGGAATGGGGCTTTACCATCCATCCAGGGAAGACCTGAAGGTCCTGAGGCAACACAGTGAGGATATTCTGTCTCAGGGTCCAGAGCTGCTCTCCAACAGATTACCCCACAGCAGGGACAGGGTCAGCCCTGGTGGGAATGGGATGCTCCATCTCCAACCAGCTCATGATCCTTGCTGTGGTGGCACCAGACCTCAAGCCAGTGCCTCCTCACCTTGACGGCACCAGCAGCTGGACCTCAAAGCACAACGCTCCTCCTCATCCACAGCACATTGAGCTGAGGGTGTCCTGCTGCCCCACATTCCTCGGTGTCTTGGCATCAGCCAACATCTCACAAACAACATCTCAGCTTCAACTCCAGCAGAGCTCAGATGTAATTTTAATCCTAAGCTCTCTGCCACAGAGGTAACAGGGCTCTGGCAGCCCAGGGGATATTGGCCAAGTCATGAGATCCTCCCTGAGCTTGACCAGCTAAGCCTTCTTGCTGACACCTTAAACAGCCACAGCCCTGAGGTCTCACCCAGGAACAGGGCCAGCCCCTTGAGAGCAGCCCTGAGTGACAGCAGCACCATCTCCTTTGGAAAGTCTCTGCCTTGGCATCACTGTCCCAAAACTGGCCATGCCCAACAAGTGGGAAGTACATTGTGAGCAAAACAGCAAAGTCACCCATCTGGAGACAGCAGGCTCTGACAAGAGAGCAGAGAGGCATGTGGCATGGTCCCAGGACATGTTTTCCCATGTGGAAACCCTGTGACAGGGATTAGGAGTTGCTGTAAGCATAAACAAGTAGAAACAAGCCAATCCCTCCAGCTCTCCAGAGCCAGGAACAGCTCCACATTGCTCAAAGGGCCACAAAACCCAAGGAGAGCTGGGGCAGGAGCAGCTGGAGCTCATAGGGAGCAGAAGACACCATGCCTAGCAGCTTCTGCTCCCCTGAGGACAGGAAAAGCAGCTTTCTGGGGTGCTTTTCCTGGGGAGGAGAGGAAAGAGGAGAGATCATACATGCAGGGATGGGATGGGCCAGCAAAGCCCTCAGCAGGTGGAAGGTCCCCTTGGAGCAGGCTGTGTGGCACAAGGGATGGCTTCAGCTGGACACTGAGGACATGAGGACACAAGATATGGGTTCTGTGGGCAAGTTCCAGCCACAGCTGAGGACAGCTCTGAGCCCAAGGCAAGCCTTTGACGGAGCATCTGAGGTGCTGGGGACAAGTGGCCTGGAGGAAAACATCAGCAAACAGCACCCTTGGAGAGTTCTGCATTTTTTGTTCCGGAAGACAAACACACCCTTCCCAGCAGCATTCTTGCTGCATGACTGCAACAGCCCTTCCTTCATCCCCTAGGGAAGCATTCAAAGCAGTGCCACTGTGCTCACTTTGTTCTTCTGCAATAACCAAAATAATGGAAGCTCATTCCAGCTGAAGAAATAACTTCATCCTGGATATCAGCTGCTCACTTTGCAATATTAATCGTGGCCAGCAAAGTCATTCCCTCACCCACCAAGTGCCACTGAATCTGGCTTGTACCTGGCCATCCATTCTGCAAACTGACAACAAGTCTCCCAGAGCAGGACCCACCTCCAGGCATTGCCCAAACACTCCTGGCAGGCTGTATCCAGAAAGGAGCAACCTCAAGATTGAGCCTCAGGACCTGGGAGCTCACACTCATCTAAGGCAGGTTATGAGGACTTGCCACAGCCTGATGGATGGGTTGGAAGGATAATCCAGCTGACACAACTTGTAGCAGCTTTCA
>JAOXXN010000212.1:14637426-14655719 GCA_026770055.1 Myrmophylax atrothorax | reverse complement strand
CAAATTGAGCCTGTTTTGCCTGTGACAGTAATGGGTGATTGATCTCTCTGCCCTTATCTTGATCCACAAAACTTTAGTTGTACTTCCTCTCCTCTGTCCATCTGAAGAGGGCAGTGGTGGAGTGGCTTTGGTGGGCACCTGGTGTTCAGTTGGACCCAATCCCCTACATTCTGCGACCTGTTTAAGTGTGAAGTGGGAAAAGCACCTGTATATCCTACAAAATCCTTAGAGAGCCAAAGAGGCAGAGGAGAACAATCGAAAACACATGTGAAGGTGCTGCAGTAGTCAGGTGAGGCTGCAGCTGCAGCCCCATGCAACAGGCAGGGAAAGGTGAACACAGACTGTGATGGGGTCCAGGACTCAACTATGGGCTGGAAGATGGAGGGAAGCCAGAAATTGTGATCAGGCAGATGCACCAGAAGACAATTTCTTATCTCAAAATGTGAAACCATGTTCAGCATCACTTTGTGCAAATTTTTCTGCAATTTTGTGGCCTCTGCAGTCGATACTTAATGAACACATGAGGAAACATGATTGCAGTAGCCCACTCGCTACAAACAACAGTCACCACCAGTCTGGTTGTGTACTTATGGAAGTGAAAATTGTCCTAATGGGAAGGTTGCTCCAGCACAGCCCTTTTCACTCCATGTCCTTCTTTGTTCTATCCATCATCTGAGATCATCAGATCAAGGCTGGGAAGCAACAGTTAGTCCCATGGGGATCGTACCAGCCCTGAGGGATGGAAGGGACTCTCTGCCCTGCTGGGAGAGGTCACAATGACCATCATCGTATGTTGTCCTGCCTCTCACATCTTTCCCAAGGTCTAAGAGAAAAGTGGGCTCTGCCCTTTGTCTGGCACAGTCAGGGCAATGTGAAACCTGGGGCAATAGGCATGGACCTGTTTGGGGACACCTGCTGTTTGTGCCACCAGGAAGGGCAGGGCTGGTCCCTGAGAGGTGGGCTGTGAGGGCTGCCCAGTCCTGCCCTTGGAACAGCAGCGGCTCAGAGGGCCACATGTCACATATGTGACCTCAAAAGGGAAACACTAAGCTGCTCTGCTTTGGGAGAAGCTTAGCACTTAAAGCTGATTTCAACAGCTTTTGCCTAAAGTTTTAAGACCCCTCACTAATCAGCAGCTGGTTTATGGCTGTTGTAAAAGATCAGAAAAAAATAGAGAAATCTCCCAAAGTTGGGGGGGAGCACTTCCCGGCTCTCCCATCCATCACCCGTGGTGCCGACATTTACGAGTGCAAGGAGCTATAAATCCACATGGGGCCGACACTGGGCCAGGACTCTGCGCTGAAGGGGAAGTAGTGTGTCTGAATCTGTGTCCTGTCCTGGGAGAAACTTATATTAATTCTTTGCATGAGACAGACACATCCAAGCCCTGGGACATTAATCTCCAGCTTTTGCAGGCTCTCCTGCCCACTCCTGCAGCAGCCTCACACTCCTGATGGGTCGTTTAATGCTCCCAAGCCTCCTTTGGGCCAGAGATCTGGGTGTTTCATTGGGAGGGGGAAGAGGAGGTGGCACATTTTTTCTGTAATTTTGGTTACCCTCCTGCTTCCTCTGATTTGTGGAGCCATTCTGGTGGAAACTGCATTCCTCCTCAGATTTGGAACTGAGTGTAGGATTTGGTCCAGTCTCATCCTTGGTACATAACTGCTTGTTCCCTAAACAAAGCTGCTCTGCTTCTGGTTCTGGAATGCTCTGGACCATGGGTAAAAGCATCTCCAAGGGATGGCTGTGGTCTGAGGTGTCTCTTTTCAGCCTGCAGGTGCTTCTGCAGACAGCAGGTGCAGGCACTGCTGCCATAAGAACCACCTGGGGAAGGCTCCCATCTCTGTGCTCCAGGGTTGCAATAAAATTGCAGCCCAAGGGGACAGTGTTGAGGGCAGCAATATCCTGGGTCCTGTCTTTGGGCACAGCTGGGACCTTCTGGGGCAGTGGGAGTTGAACCACAGCAGGAGCGTGGAGGAACTGGAGTCATCTCATTCAGACCCTGGTGCTGGGGCTGGAGATGTCTGTGGTTCTGCTCAGCCTGGTATAACCCTGAGCTGAGCCTGCTGCCAGCAGAGACCAGAGCCAGCCAGCCCCCCTGCTCCTGACAGCCATCCTGGAGCACCCTGTGTATGCATCAGCCTTGCTTCATGGTGGTTATCAGCCACCCTGACCAAGCCTCTTCTCCTCGGAGCTGCACCGTGGTCCTTTCCTTGTCAGCCAGGGAACAGAATAACCACAGGGCAGCTGAAGTGAGGGGAGGCCAAGGGAATGGCTCCACCCCCATCCTGGTGAGCACAAGCAGAAGGAGGTGCCTGTGCAAGCCAGTGACTTGTGTCAAGATACCTTGGTCATCATTGGGGCAATGTGCTCACTCAGCCACCAGCCCCACAGCAGCCCTACTTCCAGGGTAAGACCTCACTTCATTGCTTTGTAAAATATCTTCTTTGCAGACCCAAGAAAACCATGTATCTGTGTACAGGGGGAGAAGCCTGAGATGTCCCTAACCACCACCTTACTCTGCTTACACATAAATTGACATCTTGCAGGAATGCTATTGAGAATACTGAGTAAATATAGCTTGCACTGAATCACAGAGGAATGTGGGCGTGGTATCTCTCTTACAAATCATCACAAAGGCCCTACAGATAAACCCCTTCTTCCCCACCATAAAGGGCTTCATTTGTGCTGTAAACAGTAAAAATAGCAAGTGCTGTTATTAACAAGGATGTGCCACAACTGCTGACTCCAATGCATAACACATCTCCATATGGCCATTACAGCTGAAGGACAAAACCAATATTTTATGTTTCTCACAGTTATTGTTCATCAAATGTTTATGAAAATGCATAATGACTGCATATGATAAGCACGTTTTTCAATAAAAGGAGTGAGATGAGGAGCCATGTGAATTTCCAATCCAAATAAGAATGACCATTAAATTAATAGCTTAATTACACAATAAATTTTAAAACATTTTCTAGAATACATTTTATTTTTATTTAACCTGATAACATGTTTATCTGCAACTCTTTCTGGGATTCGTGTAATAAACCCACAGCAATGGTGATGCTTCCCTGAGTCTCAGTTTCCATTTTCATTGCCCCTCTGGGAGGTAACAAGGGTGTGAGTCCTGCTGCTGTGCAATTCCACAGCACCAGGGCTGGGGGGGGTGGGGGGGTGGGGGGGTGATGCACAGACAGGCTCCAAGCAGGGCTCTAAATCACTTATTCCGGAAACACTGAATGCGTTACTGTGCCAATCTCTGTCCAACAGGACCTGCGTGGGTTTGTTCTCCCACTCACACACTCCGAGGTGCCCTCCTGCCAGCTCAGGGCCCTGCACAGGCTGTGCAAGTGAGATTCAATAGTGCATCTTTCCAAACAAGCTATTGCTGTTAATTACCTTCACTTTGTCACTGCAACTGTCCAGCTTTGTGCCGAGTCCAGTACCATGTGTGGCCATACCCAGCTCTGGGTGGGTGACTGGATCCTCCAGTTGAGGATGTCATCCCCACTTAGGCATGGGTGTTGACAAACTGGGAGATGGACACCAAAGAGTTGCAGGAAGGGCAGAGCATCTGGTAAACCTGCCTTAACCTGGGCAGTGAGGGGCAGGTGCACCAGGTGACCTGCCTGCAATGCAGGAGTCTTCACTTTGGGAGAACGGTGCTGGTGAGAGACAGGTATTTGGGTAAAGGCAGCACATAGAGAATAGTCACTAGGATGAGTCAGAACAGAAATAAAAAATGTGCACGAACAGCTCAATTAAGGATCTATCAGATTTGGTGTCACTGACAATCTCCTACCAGGGGGCTGTCTGGGAGCCTTGGGTCTCTGCCTGGCTGCATCAGAGCCTTGAGGTCAGTGGAGAAAGACCCTGTGAGATGGACTGAGCTAAATCCTGCAGAGGTGTGGGGGGGCTGCTGGAGCCATCATCCTTCCTCCATATCCCCTTCCCTTGCTTTCACCCATTGAAGCCACATGTCCCTGTGCACCTTCAGTTCCTCCTGCACATCCCTCGTGGTGCCTGCTTACCCCCAGTACCAGTGCTCACCCCATAGCCCTGTGGGAGAAAAATTTCTTAGTCGTGTAGCAGGAAACAGTGTCTGGTGCCCCATCAATGTCCTCTGATGGCTGGGCCCTGGGCTTAGCCTGTGCACATCACTTTGGAAAAGGGGCAGTTTCTCTGCAAATTCATGTGGAAAACAGCAACTGGGGTATTTTCCACTCCATTTTCTGGCTGTACTACCAGCGGAAATGTCCCTGCATGCAGTTAATGTGTCAGGCAGGGAGATTTGAGACTTATGCTCCTCAGCAGTTCTGCTGAACCCTCTCTGAGACATAGCTACAGGTATGTCAGAAATAACCAACGTCCCATTAACAGCAGCAGGCCCTTGCAGCAGTTTCCGAGAGGCATCATGCAATTAGCTGAAACTTTTGTAAACTATAAATATAAAATTAGAGTCGGTCTAATGAATTACAGTGGTGAAGGGTGTGTGTGCACAGTTCTCAGGCTAAAATGCCTCCCTGGCTGACAGCAGCACATTCCAGCAGCATCTCAGCGTTTATGTCCCACTTAATATTCCACTTGCAAAATGGTGTTTTATTAAATGACAATTTGAAACTTAATTGTATTAATTTTCCATTGATTGCATATCTAATTCTAACTGAACTCACTGGCAACTCACTTCCCTACCTGCACACTGAATTAGTATCAACAGTGATGTAGTTGCAAACACAATGGTGGATGGAGTAACAGGCTTGTCATCTGCCTGCCACCCACTCGTGCAGGTGCTGAGTATTCACTCTTTGCACCCAAAGGACAGGGCCAATGCTTTTGCAATGCAGAGGCTGGTGCTGTTGGGGGTTTCCATCCAGTCAGGGCTCTTGGATTGAACTTGGTTCTTGGCCCAAACTTGGTTCTTGGCCCTTGGCTCTTGATCGTCTGTTTGTTGAAACCTTGTTGGAGGAAGCTGATGACTCATGCCAGGTTTGTCACAAAGAGTCACCCTCAGCAGGTGTGAGTCACTGGGAATTGATGGCCATGGCACAATGCTTGCTCCAGGGATGTTTGAGCCTCTGTAGGAATAGGATTGCTCTCCTCTTGCTTGGAAGTAAGAAGTGCCTCTGTCCTGGACTTTTTTGTGCCTGTGGATTTCTCTTCTGTGCTTTGCCATGAGGCTGTAGCTCTCTATCGATGGCCACCACTGGTCTTGAACCATCTTTCAGGCCCTCCTGCCCTAGTGGTACTTCTGTGTGTCCAAGCATTGAGATGCACAGGGGCTGGACAGATGGGTGCACACCCCCAGGGGTGTACAGAAGGGTGAGATGGACTGTGAAGACCCAGTGAAGTGACTATAGCTCATCTGCCATCAACCACAGCCACTGCTGCCCTCCTTGGTGGGTCCTTCTGTCCCACCTCTCACTGACTAGGTCTGTTCTTGTCATCAGGAGCTGTGCTAGGTCAGCAGCCCTGACTGGTGAACTGAACTGTCTGGGACAAGGATCCATGATGTGGGAGGATCTGCAATGCAGCTGAAATTCCCTCCTGCCAGCACAAGAATGAGCCCAGATGTTTCTCCAAAAAGCCTTTGAGGTATGGGAGATGCTGTGCAGCCCCAGCCCCTGAATACTCTCATGTCCCCTGATGCTGGCTCCAGAAGACATTTCTTCATCACCAACTGGGATCCCCAGCTTCTTCATCCCCAATCCACCCAAGGGTTCCTCCAGATACTCCTGTGACTGAAGAAAGGAGAGGCTCCCAAGAACTATTTGCAGGTGCCAAGCAAGGGTGTTGCTGAGCCCATGAGCATCACCATGGGCTATTCTCAATGGTCTGCTGCCCTGGACCCTCCCCAACCCCAAATCTGTGTCCTTCTAATGAAAACAAAAAGCACGTCTCACTCATGAATATACAGGCTCTGGTTCCCACTCACAGGGAAGCTTCTCCACCTACACTAAACATGAGAAGAGGCATGGGCAGATCCCCAATCTCAGTTTACTGGATGGGCAGGGAGATGGTGAGAACCTGCAGAGAAAGTGGGAGCTGTCTAGTGGCCAGGATTGGGGTGGTGGTCCTTCCCATCAAAGGGGAATGAGACACCCTTGGCTGGGGCTGCAGGATAACAGCCTGTGCATAGAACAGGCACACGCATTGCCCAGCAAGTCTCTGGGGTGCACAGCTGGGTACTCTCAGCCACGTGGACTGGGAATGGCTGCAGGAGCTGGGCAATGTCCTTGCCCCAGGCACTGGTGTCCCTGCTCCTCCTGCAACCAAGCTCAGTGTCTGTGCTGAACATGGAAATTGTTGCTTTTATAGGCATTACAGCAGCCATTGTTTTTTTTTTTTTTTGAATGGAGGCTTCTTATGGTTTAATATCATTAAATACAGATGCAACTTGTGTTCCTAAAGCCATAATGCCCCTTCCTGTTACTGCCTTACAATTAACTGGGCTATAAAGCTTTCAAACATATTGCAGGCACTAATTCAACTGGATGGTGAAGAAACAAGGTTTTATTGGGCAATTACAGTGCTTGGAACATGTTCCAGACTTTGTGGTACCTTCCTAATAGAAACAGGGACTGCCAGGCCGTGCCACTAAGAAAGGTCCAAAGGTGGCATCCAAATGGCCGTGTCTCTAGGCTGCAGGGATAGTTTTATTTACATCTTAATAAAATGCTCTCCAGTAGTGATGAGAGCTCTGTGAGCTGTGCAGATCAGGCCTGGCCTGGCTCCTTTGCACATGCTCTCTGAGCTGCTGCCCAGCCACCCTCTATCACGTTGCTGCTGCCCATCTGCTCATCCTGGTGCTCCCAGTTTAGCTTCAGGTTCCTGGTCTATGACCCCCCCCCCGCCCTCCCCTCAGCCCACACCTGATGTTTTGTTCCCTGTAGAGCTGTGTGGAGAATCCCTCCATCCCCCTGCTCCTGCTGGACCCTGAGAGTGTGCAGATCGCTGGGCAGGAGGAGGAGTGGGGACACAGCAGCCCTCTGGGTCTTGGTCTCGTGTGTGGGATTCAGGTCTTTCAGCAGTGACCTGTCCTGTCACCAGGGCACTCTGGGAAGGGGGTGAAGAAATGTGCTGAGCTGGGTGGGCCTGGGCTGCCAGGGGAATAAAGTAGTCTGAGGCAACTGTGAGGGGCCATGGGACCATTGCCATGATGGCTACCAGGTAGGAGAGGGTTCTTATGACCTGAGGTATTTGCATGTTGCTCCAGAGACAGACCTCTCAGCATCTTTGCTCCTGACATGGGAGACACATGACAGGACATGACATGACATGACACACCCCAGACACGTAGGCATGTGTCTGGGCAGGAGATGAGAGCAGCTTATCAGTGTGCCAGCTCAGCCCTCCCCTTGTCCTCAGGTGGGAGCAGAGGCTTTTTGTACATCTACAAACATTCAGTCCCTGAGCTCTGGGGACTGGGTGAGAGCAGTACCCAGACAGCAGCTGGGGCGTGTGTGACAATGTTTCCCTGTCCCAAATTTAGGAATGCTCTGTGCCACTGACAGCTTGGTTATGGGGTGAGATGGAGCCTGTTCAGAGACTCTTTGGTAAAGCTGTGCCAAAAGGTTGCAAATACTTGAATATTCACAGAATGCAGGGGTGGTTTCCTTGTCTCCATTCTCCTGGCTGGCCATTCCCACTACAGTGCTTTGCCATCCTGCATAAAATAATATCTCATATGAGCGTGACTCAAGGGAAGGGGTGAAAGAACTGCTTTCATGTCACATGTGGTACCTCTGCCAGGGCAGGGCCAAGGGCCTGATCTCAGACAGGTGTCCCTCATGCACAAGAGCTGCTTTAGCCTGTTTGCAGAGTGGAAGACCTGGTGACATCAGTGTGAATGCTCAGCAGAACTGGAATGCAAAACATTCAGTGCTGAGGGAAAAGCACCCTGTGTGAGTCTTTGTCCTCGAGAGGTTTTTCTGGTCATCCCTGTAGGTCAGACACAGCAACCAGCTGTGCAGGTGGCATGGTCAGGAACAGCTGTCTGTGCCAGCATGGCCCTGGCAACCAAACAGGTTCTGCAAGCAGGAAGATAGGAAGGGGGCTTTGAATTGGGAATTTCTTTGGAGTTAATAACCACATTTATGAAAGAAATTGGAGTCAGATACTCCCTCTTGGCCGCACCAATTTACACAGCCCGGACTGGGAGTAAAAGCAGACTATATTCATACTCCTTTTTATTTTTTCCCCCATTTTGGAAATGAAGAAAATATGTTAAGTCTTGAAGGAAATGTTTTTATTTCTGCTCTAATATCAGATCTTTGTATCCGTGTTTATCCTTTATATGACTGCTGCTTTCATGGTATTGCCTTCAAGAAACAGCTTCTCATTTATACTTTCCTCTCTGGAGAGGAAGATCATATCCCTCACAAATGGGAAAACTAATTAGACAAGTAATTCAACAGTTGCCTGATGGGACGGATACTGGAAATAAATATACAGGTTAGTGCATTAATATAACAACGGATTTTGCTCCTTTAGTGAATAGTAATGAAAATGTTTTGTATGAAGAAAAAATTAATTTTATCCCAAACTGGTGGAGAGGATGGGCTGCAGCCACACAGAGTGCTCTGCCACAGCCTGCACACAAGCTGGGAGCCTCCCAGAGCCTCACTCTTCTGCAGCCATGGGGGACACCATTAAGGGACCCAGGTATGGGCAGCAAAGCCTGCTTGAGAAGAGACGTGGAATCATGGAAGCATAGAGTCATCAGGGCTGGAAAATCCCTCTAAGATCATCATGTCCAACCATTAATTCAGGACCACTGTGTTCACCACTAACCCGTGTCCCCAATGGTACATCTGTATGGCTTTTAAGTCCCTCCAGGGATGGCAACATTTTGACTGCCCTGTTCTAATGCCTGACCACCCTTTTAGTAAAGAAATTTTTTCCTGATATCCAGCCTAACACAGTTTAATCCCTGACTCAACTTGAGGCTGTTTCCTCTCCTCCTGTCCCTGTTCCCTGGGAGCAGAGCCTGACCCTCACCTGACTCCCTGCTCCTGTCAGGGAGTTGCAGAGAGCAAGAAGGTCTCTCCTGAGCCTCCTTTTGTCCAGGCTGAGCCCCCCAAGCTCCCTCTCAGCAGCTCCTCACCAGACTTGTGCTTCAGACCCTTCCTTAGCTCTGTGTCCCTTCTCTTGACCTGTGAGCAGTGTCAACAACACGAGCAATGCAGATGAGCAAGTGGATATTCCCCCTTCCCCAAACTTTTGCAGAGGGTGCATCTGATGCATAGAGAGCAAAAACCAAAGCCCACTTCCCCAGTGATGATCCTACTGGAGATCTATTAAAATACCTGCAGGGTTTATACACGTTCCAGGCAAGGCACCTCCGAACAGCACCTCTGGATATTGTCTCCCACAGTTCTACATCCAGAAGGATGCACTGGCTTCTCATTACTTGCCTATAAATTCTCTTTTCTTGAACGTGCCTGCCTGGGAGTGGGCTGAGAAGGCTTGTTAAGCTGGAGGGGTGTTCAGAGGCTCATTAGTGGTTTTGTGCTGCCTGTGATCCTTTGATGAAAGCCCAGTGTTACTGCAGGCGATGCTCATCTTGGCGAGTCCCCTCGCAGCCCAGAGTCCAAGGGGCAGAAGAAGGAGCAGCCCCTCCTGCAACAGCATCCTGTGGCTGGGAAGGCAAAATGTGCCTTCATGGCAGCCTCTGAGCTGGAGCAAACGTAGTGGGGCTGGTGAAGCAGCACTCCTGCAGTAGTTATTTACTGCTTGTGAATGAGCCACAGCCTAAGAATTGTTCCCAGGAGCGACTCCAAGTAACCAATTCATTTGCGAAAGCTAAAATCTGCTCACGGCTAATTCGAGAACTGAAATTGAGGAGGGCTGGGGCATGTGATGAATTATTCATAGGGTGCTGAGGGGGTGCATGAGGCCTGTGGTGCAGGGGTTTGAAGCATCCATGGCTTGGACTTTGCAGCTTCAGATGGGGTGTAGCTTGAACTGGCCCCAGATCTGGGAGCAAATCCCTGTCCTTGTTCTTGAAATGGGGAGAAGCAAGTGAAGTACTGGCCTGTCATAGCTCAGTCTCAGGCAGTGAGGTACCCATGGAGGTGCCTGTGCATCAGCACACCATGACTGTGCAGTAAGTAGAACAGACAAAGTGCATTAGGTGCTCCTGAACTGGGAAAAAACCCTGCCACCAATCCATGAGTGTTTGAGCAAACATCTGAGAGAGCAGGTTGTACAGCATGTGAATGTGCCAAATTTCCAAAATATTTTGGTGGTGCTGGTGGTGTACCTGTGACCCACTTGGCCAGGATAATTGTGACATTGAATTGTCTAAATGTGGCTCCAAAACTATATGAGGAGCAGAAGAGAAAGGGGGAAAGTGCAGGAGAACGAAATTGAGATTGACATTTGACAGAGATGATGAATATTGTAGTGAAGCAGGGCTGGAGGCAAGGAAGGAGTGGGAGGAATGGGTGCGGGAGGTGAAGGGGCCAAGGTTTTGACAGTTCAGTAAACCTGACCCTGGGAACCACAGCCACAGATGGGGAGACTGCTCAATTGGACATTTTTTTCCTGTGACTTGGCACAACAATGGACCAGACAATCCCACATTCCCACAAAGGGGTCACCCACAGGAGTGGAGGCTTCTGGATTATCATGGTCTTGCCTGGCTGGGAAACTGCCCTAGAGCTGAGTCTGTGCAGACACAGGTCAGTTGCTTCCCAGGGTCCTGATAGACTCAGGAACGCATCAAACTGGACATCAGCAGGAGCAAATATAACCTTGGGCAGAGAGCAGATTGGGAAATTAGACATCACCAGTAGCAGCCTGTCCAGTTCTGCTGTGGGGCTTAATGCTCAAAGAGGAAAATGAGATCAGTCAGGACTGAGAATAAATATTTTTGATCAGAATTGACCAGAAAAACAAATCCTTGAGCTAAAGATAGTGCCAGTGAGGCAACAAAGCACTATTTTCTCATTTAAGAAATATTTTTACCCAAGAATGTGGATGAGAGGGAATGAGAAGGAGAGGGATCACTCTCCAACCTATATTCTGGAGTACCCTGAATCCTACCTGTGATCAGCCCTGGTAGGGGTGTTTCAGGTGGCTGTAGGTGCTCTGTGCTTTGAGCATCCCTCTCCTACAAATGCCATCTCTGCTCCTCAGAAGCCTTAAGGGCATTTCAGTGCTCTGTCCTCCAGACCCTGGTGCATTGGATTTGGCTCTCCCCTTCGTTTCTGCAGGGCAGCTCTGGTTGGTGGCAGGTCTCCTTGCCACAGGGCTCAGGAATGGAAACCTCCATTAACCTGCTCCATGCCTTTGGGAGGAGACACTGACCCTATGTGACCATGCTGTTTGTCATGGATTTTTAATTTAATTTGAATTTATTGATTTGTTTGTCACAGTCCAGGAGCAATCACTGGGGTGCTCAGGATCTGGAGCTCAGGAGATGCTGCTGACAGTTACCTGCCCCTCCTATTCTCCCTGGCCTGCCTGGAGCAAACCTCAGACCTTCAGAGCCTGTGGATGGGATGTGAGGAAACTGGGGGGCTATCACCCACACCACCCACAATGCCAGGTTGTCTTTGAGAGGGATAAGGCAACAGTGTCCTTTGCAGGCATGTGAGGAAGGAAGCCAGGCAGTGACTAATTAACAAGTGACACTTGTAGGCAGAGCTCACATGTCTAGAAGCACTTTTGTATCTCAGCAGAACTTTCTGAGTGATGGAGAGAGCAGTGAGGAGCATTAGGGCAGAGAGTGCTCCATGAAGTGTACCTGCTGTCGGGAGGGACATCTCCCATCAGAGAGCAGAAAGTGCTCATGTGTGCTCGGGGACACTCAGTGAAGAAGGTGGGAGATGTGGTCCTACTGCATGGCTGAAGGGACTTATTTCTGTAGTTTTACTGTAAAGATAGGGAGGCCCTGGCACAAGTTACACAGAGAAGCTGTGCCCCATCCCTGGAAGTGTTCAAGGTAAGCTTGAATGGGACTTGGAGCAACCTGGTCTAGTGGAAGGTGTCCCTGCCCATGGCAGGGGGTTGGAACGAGACCCTTAAAGGTCCTTTCCAATCCAAAGCATTCCATGATCCTATAATTCTACTGGGAGCGTCTAGGCTTGGCTGTGAATAGTTGTGCAGAAGTATCTACCAGGGGATCGTGTCTGGTGCCACATGACTTTCTCATCATTTGCTTCCATGTCTCAGCTGTCAAAAACCTCCAACTGAATGGAATCTATGACCCAAAATCCAGCATGAGCAGGGTCAGTATATTCCATGGCACTCAGGACACTGCTCACCCTGGTCACACTGTAGATGCTGTACATAGGGGATCAGGGTGCTGGCTACAGGTCACCACACAAGTCAGACCATGAACCTGCCAGGTTGCATCAGCTCCAGGTTTATGGGAACACTGTCAGATGCTGCAGGAGAAGGTGCAGCACCAGTGGTTGCATGTATGGGATAATTCTGGTTTCTGAGAGATGGAGACTGGCTTCTCCCCAAGGCACCAGGCAGAGTCTCTGCCAGAATTGCTGCTGAGCTCAGTAGCGTGTGAATAATCTTGTTATCAGTGTAGAAGTATAAGATCTGCTTCTGTCTTATTGAATTCCTAGATTAAAGTGTCTTCTACTACTGGGAAGGCCCACAGATGCCTTTTGCAAGAAGATGTTGTTTCCCCTCACAGAGCTGCTGCTTTCCAGATACACTGGGTGTCCTTGGATTATGAGGCAGGGAGAACAGATGCTGCCAGCTGCTCTTTTCTAGATCATTTATCACATCATGTGCCCTTCTGGCCTGTGCTTTCTCCAAAGAAGCACTTGGAGGCTTTCTGACCTCTCTTCACAGCTGAACTGCTCCAGGCTCTGCCTGACATTTTCAGGAGGAGTTCAGCTCTGCCACTTTTTTCTAGTGGCTCCATTTTTCCTGGTTTAAACCATGACATCAGCACAAACTGGGATTTCAACCATCCACATTTGCTGTCAGAGCATGGAGGGCTGTCACACGCAGATTCCTTCATGGCATGTGCCCTTGGACTCCTGTTTTCTGGGTAGAGGTATCTAGAAGCCATGCACCTCTTCCACCCCATCAGTGCACCATCATGCCCAGGTTGCATGGCTGGAACACCCCCAGAGGGCCCCAGGGAAGCTCAAGCTCCTTGGTCAGAACAAGACACCCAGAGAGGTTGCTGCTCATAGGCAGCATCAAGTTTAAGTCCTAGCGTGGTGCAGTGCTGCTGGGAGGAGCAGCGAGATTTGCAGAGCAAAACCAAAACATGAGCCCAGGCAAACCTCCAGTGTGGATGCTGCTAGAGGTGCTGCTCCACAGCGAAGTGGGGACCAGTATCCCACCCTTGCTGGGAAAGGTGGGCTCATGAAGAGCAGGGATATGTGTGGCACATCAGTTCTGCTACCTGAAGGAGGCTGCAGCAGAGATTCTTCTGAATGCTCACTGTTTGTTGTGGGAGATCAGGCTGCTGGGAGCTAAAAAGAGAATGTGCTCTGAGAGATGTGCTTTCTGCAAATATTTAGTGAGGGCATTTGCTTCCCTCTAAACAGAGACCACTAGTTTTCCCTGTCTATAATGGAGGTTGTTTTCCAAATTGTCAGGGGAATTCTGTTTGTTGTCTCCATCTGAAGCTGTTTTCAATTTCAAGCTCAAGGCCTTAGCTCACATGATCTTGGTTTTGACTCAGCCTGGGGCTGACCCAGCAGATGAGAAGTTCCAGTCACAAGAGATGGAAGCTCCCTGTAACCTCCTGGCCAGGAGCACAAGACAGGAGCTGAGTTACAGCAATGCCTGATGGACTATTCTAGTGGTCTGCCTGGTGATGGACACGTACTAGTGTCCCTTTGCTGTGATGTAGGTCCAGACTGGTCCAAAAGGAATTCCAGAGGAGTTAGCAGAGCAAGGCATGCAGAGCTCAGGGACACACAGCAATTATGAGACCTCTGAAGTCTGTTCTACTCCTTGTTCAAGCTTTGCTTCAAATGGATTCTTCTCCAGCATCACACTGGCCATGAGGAGAGCTGTTTCCAAGTGACATATCCTGCTGCCACTCACCTCTTTCAGGCTGTTTGTTCTTTTCTCCTGTTAGTCCAATGGGTGTCCCATATGATGGGCCTTCAGGACAGAGAGCTGGGGTGGTCTCAGAAGTTCTTCTGCTCTCAAGCTCTCCAGACCACTCCTTCTGCTTTTGACCTGGCGGATACTTGACCCAATCTCTCACCCTGGGATGCAGCCTGGCTCCAGAAGTGGTTTCTCACTAAAGAAAATCAGAGATGGGAGCATTAAGCTTTTCTGTACTCTGACAAATACCTTTAATTGATTAAGGTTTCTGGTGACAGCAGGCTCTGGAAGCACATGTAGATGCTCTGAGTGCCAGGGCAGCCCATCTATGTGGAGGTTTTTTGGTGACAAGTCCTCTGCTCTGCTGAGCAATATCAGCTGTTTCCTAAGCTGCCACTGCCCTCAGCAAGAAACCAGGGAAACTGCCTGTCTGCTTGCTGGTGGGTTTGCCTGGGTATGTGTTACTGCACGAGATGTCCTGTTTTCTTGGAGAGAAGTGGAATTATGAATGGGACTTCAACCTCTAACCTGTGGTGAACAGTCATTTCTTTAGGGGATACAGAGGTTTGTCCCATGGATTTTATCCTGAGGGAGAGGTGAGGCTTTGCTGGGCAAGGATCCTTGCAAGCAAGGTGTTCCAAGCAGGGGAGTAGAAACAAGTGACACAAGTTCATGTGACGATCCTTGTGGCTTCTTGGTCTCCAGTCTCCATCATGTCACAACCAATTGCATCTCATCCACTCAGGTCTCCTACGGAGACTTGTCACTTGCTTTCAGTTCCAGCATCTGCAGGACAGCATCTCTCTCCAGGAGACATGGAGACCTGAGGGAGGCACCTCTTTCCCTTTCCCACTCACTGGGACATTTCTCTGCTGGTTAAAGCTCCTTCCAGTCTGCAGACTTTCTATTTGTCAGGACAAACACGTTAAACTCTTTCAAGTCCCTCATTTCCCCATCCATCTTGCCACTGACTGGCCCCACAGGACTGGACTCAGCACACACATCACTCGGGCCTGTGCAATGCCCAGAGGTGGCATTACAGTCTTCCTCTCTCTGCCTCCAGCCCACACACAGGGGACCTGCCACACACTTGCAACAACCCACTGGTGAACCGCAGAGCTCCACATCCAGCCTTCTAGGACTCCTTGTCGAAGCACTGGGCCATAACATAACACATATGAAAAAGGGTTCAGTTTCCTGAGGGATCCCAGACTCTTCCCAACCCTGCCGAGAGCTTCATGTGATTTATCAATCTCTCCATGCTTTGCATCAGCCACAGATTTTTTATGAATGGGTTTTTAATATGTATGTTTGAATCATTGATGGAAATATTGACTACTCTGAGCCTCCTGCTCCAAAACATTATGAGAAACACAGATTTAATGACAGCTCCCCATCAGTGGCTGCTGCCTGAGCTCTTCCCTGAGTCTCACGTGTCTCCGGCTGCAGCTGAGTGTTCATTTCTAATCAGCCGTGCAACACCAAGTCAGGAGCAATCCCCAGGCTGAACTATATCACATCTATTCAGCCACTTCTATCAACCACACATGTAATCTCCTCTGTGAATGAAATGAAGGCTGACAAGACCTCTTTTCCACAAAACTGTACTGATTGGCACAAATTCACCAACTTCTTTCAACTGCCTCCTGGATTCCTTTCCTTTGGCTTTGTCCACGCCTGGTGCTCAAAGGCAAGCTCACCCAGCCTGCCATCTCCTTTAGGATGCTCCATCTTCCCCAATGGTCCAAGATTTACCAGAGGTGCTCCTGCACAACCTTCTCCAGACCTGCCCATTGTATCTCTTATTCCCATTTAAAGCTGTTCAACACCATCCTTGATCTTAAAAATGCTGGTGAGTTTTTCAGCATCCTCTTGTGATACAGACATCGAGGCAGCTCAGAACACTTAATTTCTGTCCTATCTAAAATTTGGCCACCTCTGTAAATAAAACCTCTGCACCAGTTTATTTTTGTTTTTCAAAGGGCATTTCAGTTGTCTCTTCCCTGCCATTCATTCTGTAAGTCAGTCATTTTTAACTGATGAATGTGGCTGCTCATATCAGTTTTCTGTACATCATAACTTCTAATTCAAAAATCAATGGTTATCTATTTCCCCCTTACACTCCATTTTGTTATATAAATTGCTTTTTTTAAAAAAAAAATTCTAATATCTGACTCCACTTCATCACCGAAGAGGACAGGCATCTGGCCAAACACATCCTCTTACTTGATTATGGAATTATGACTCTTGCCCTCTAAGAAAAATTCCCTGTTTTCACTCTTTTTTTTTCCCTCTTTCTCTCCTGTGCTGTGTCTTTCCCACTCAATTTTGGTCTCAATTCACCTCCCTGAGGGGGATGTTCTCCTACCACACCTGGTGAATCATTTCAGGTGATGGGTCCCTCTGTCTGCCACAGCTCCGGAGAGAAGTGTAACTCTATCTGCTTTTCCAGAGTCTCTTCTAGCTCTGTTTCCAGCAATTCTACAAATATGATAATTACAGGAGTCCTTGAGCCACTTTCACTCTGGTAATTACTTTCCCTCCCACCTTCCAGCTGAGCACCTCCCAGCCAAGTTAACCACTTTAGAGGTGGATTCCCACTCACTAGAGGTCCCAATCCCAACCTGTTCCCACTCTTTGTGTGTTTTGGCTGCTACTCACAGGACTGATTCTATCAGAGTGTATAGACAAAAGCCCCTTGGGATTGATGTGGATGGACTGACCCCCTCTGAAGGACAGACACGCTGTTCTGGTGCATGGCAGAGATGCCACCCACTTCCACCAAGCCAGAGCACTCCTGGGACACACCTTCACCGAGAGCCCTGGCTCCTCAAGAGCCTGCAACCCTGAAAAGAGAACAGGGCAAATTGAAATTAATAATTTATGAATGACAGCAACAATTTCCACCATTCAAGGAAGCAAAGAAAATTGCTCCATAAACATTTTTCTTTTAAATTTCCTACCAGTTACTTGAAATTTGATTTCCATCTAACTTTTTTCATCAAATCTCCCCAAAGTGATTTAAAAGATGTCACTGGCAATTACCCAGATGCAGAAAGAAAGAAGTGGCAGTGGGGCAGCTCCAATTCACCAGCCCAAAAGGAACAGGGAAGAGGAGGGTTGGGGTCACTGGTAGAGAGACAATTAGGCAGCACCAGAAATTGCTTGTCAGTACTTTGGCTATTACAGTCTTGGCCATGCTCAGCTGCATTGCACAGCCCTTGGTGTGGCAGGGACAGCACAGTCCATTCATGGGTACAGGGAAGAGGTTCAGAGACTGTGGCTACAGAGGGAGACCATCAACCTGTGCAGTGGCCTGCACGTCACCTTCCCTCCACACTGCCAGCGCGTCCAGCACACAGCTGGGGCCGGAGGCTCAGCACTCCTGAACTGCTCCTTTCTAAGCCTGGTGTGGCTGGGCTTGGATTCTACCATGTGGTCCTGTTCTGCCTTCACTGGAGTGAGGAGTCCTCTGGGCTTAGCATGTGCTTGGCCAAGGGCATCCATCCTGCAGAGTGCTGAGGGCAGGTGGAGCTTGCTTGTCTTGGGTCCAGAGCTCATGTGATTACTTCTGCCTCTCTGTGACCCTGACTTGGCTGTCCCACCTGTTTTCTAGTTTGTGCTTTGCTTCTGTCCCTCTCCTAGAGATATTCTGCACCTCTTCCCAGTAGCAGAGGCCAATCTCTTCTGTAGGGCCAGGTCTCTCTGATGATAAAGCACATGCAGCTCAGCATTCCTATCCCTTTCTTTCACAGTTGTTGTCCCACATGGCTGACCTGGCCTTCAAGCACCACCTTGTGCTGTTCAAGACTGCCAAGGTAGTGGCACTGGGGCAAAACTCTTGAATGGACTCCTGGCTCTGATTCGCTCCAAAAACTGAATCTCTTCAAATAGCTCCCAGACCAGGGAGCTGCTGGTGGGACTGGGCTGGCTCACCCTCGCTCCATGCCATAACCCATTGCCTGGGATATTTGTCTGGAGATCAAAGACAGGGGTTCTTCTGCAACTGGAGTTCCTCAAGGTGCTTGGTAAGAGGCCACTGGAGCCCTTTACCTGGATCTCCAAGTCTGCCATCAACATTGCCACTGATCTAAATACCACAGACTGAAAGCAGGAAAATGGTCATCTGGAAACAAGGGATTCAAGGGGCTAGAAGGGCTAGAACGCTGATGAATGAAACATGCACAGCTCGCAGTGAATCACTGCACATCACTGAACATCCCTGGGTATGGAGGCATTGATACCAGGGG
>JAOXXN010000212.1:14623351-14637326 GCA_026770055.1 Myrmophylax atrothorax | reverse complement strand
GGTCTGGGGAGGGTCGGGAGGGCAAGCTGCTTACCCTGAAGGCCTCTCCAAATTTTTTCTGTCTCTCTAATAATTGAGAAAGACAAGTGTTGAATAGGCAGCAACCCTCAATGGACATCATCCAAGTCTGGAAGTGTTTACTGTGTCAGCTCTTTGAGCATAATAGGGAATTACATGAATAGGCTGGCTGAGTTTTTAAAGTAATAGCTTTGTTAAATGCAGTTAGGATCAGGAGCTGCTTGTCAGTGCCATGGCTGCCTCAGTCACAGCAGACACCAGTTTGCTGTCCTGTGACTCTCTAGCCAAGAAACCATTATTTCTCTTCTGAAATAAATGACAATAAATGAATACAGAAATTAAGAGCAATTCACAGCACCTGTTATGTAGGAGCTTGCTGACTGTCTAGTGCCTTTGTGCAGAGCATGGGCAGCACTAATGTGTCCACTCTGGGAATAAGCTGTTCTCTTGATCTTTAGCTTTCAAATAAAGACCCAGGATGGCAATAACCATTCTGTGTGTGAATTCAGTATCTGTGGGGATTGGTGCTGGAAGGTGGGAGGAAACCTGTGACTGAGTTCAGGAAAGAGGCAGCACAGTCTCCACATGTGGGGATCACAAATGAGTGTTTTAAGGTTGAAGTGCTCATGCTTTGTCTTAGCCCCAAGGCAGAGCTTAGCACACATCACAGGAAGTACCACCATGCATGTTCCCCTCCAGAGAAGAGGATGCACAGTGGAATGTGTAGGAGTCATGCCTGGGGTTCAAATGGGACCTGATTTTGCAGGATCAGACCTTCTTTGTTGGGAAGACAGACTCAGTGAGGTGCTCGGGTAAACTTGTGCTTAGGATATTATCTCACACTATTTTTTACCATAACATCCACTGTCCTGCCCCTCAGATCCCATGTAACAGAATACAGTGCAACACCAGTGTCACATGCCTTCACTGTAAGTGTTGAAGAGGTTTCCATGGAGGCCCTATTTTTAGCATTTCACCCAGCTGCATTGTTCTGAGCACTCATGAGAGTGCTCTGAAAGTTAATTAGAAGTTTCTTGCAACGTCTGACTAAAATTGGTCAACCTGTTATGGAGATCCTGGTCAGGAGGCATTACTTGGATTTGGAATTGCTCTTTAAATTGTAGGTTTTGGTGTAGGTTCATTCATCTGAAGTAGAAAAGCTTTTCACATTTTTCATTGGGCAGCTCAGGCCAAGGCTGGAGAGCAATAGTAATTAAGCACAGCTGCTAATGAGGTTTTTAGTCCAGGGTTAGAAATGCACCTTTTTGTGGCAATTTTCAGTGCAGAGATCACAGATGTGAAGAGCTCCTGACTTGCTTTTGGTATCTTTTTATTAAACAAACAGGAATGCTGAGCTCCTCTTCCATGGCAGCCCCAAGGCACAGCACAATCTGGTGCTGATCATTGACTCTCATGCCACAACTGTTCCCAAGCTGGGTGGGGTGGGAGAGGGAGGTGATCAGGAAGGATATGAGGTGTTGGGAAGGCAAAGCTTTGCTACAAAGGACACATGAAGCATGGCCCAAAGTTTGGTTCTCTGGCCATGGTTGGTTTGGGTGGATCTGTGGATTAAGGAGATGAATGAAATGCTGGTGTCTCCAAGGAATGGGGACATGTGTGGAGATGCTCTGTGCATGGAGAGAGTCAGAACTCTCTCTTGGTGCTGGTGATGGAGCTGACCGTGGCAGGGGTCTGTCTATGCTGGGCACCACCCACTCTTGGGAACAGGTGCTTCAGATCCACGGCCCAAGGAGATCCTTCCAGGGTGGTGTCATTGCCTCCTGTGAGGGCAGGCTCAGCCCAGTTCCCCTCAGCAAACCTGAGTTTGGGTGGCCATTCCTTCCTATCATTCCCTTGGCCCACCAAGGCCAGTATGTGCACTCACCCAGCAGTTTTCTCCTGTGTTTGGTCTCATGTCATTGCCCTGTCTGCAAGGCCATGCAGGCTGTACCCAGGGGATGTCCTCCATCCCTCGGTGACAGGATGATCTCTGATCTCTGCCCACTCAGCCCAAAGGCTCAGTGAAGGTGGTGTAGAGCCCTGCTTTGCTGTCTGTGTCCTTCAACATAAAAACTCTTGAGATGAAGCATAACCTGATTTCAGCACTGGAGCCCCACACCAGCCAAGACCACCACAAAAGATGGTCTGTGGGTTCAAAGTTGTTCACTCAAAGCAAGAGAAGCACTGACAATTTGTCGCACTTTTCTGGTGTTTGATGGCAGACAACAGCATATATTTAATACAAATTCAGTGGCCTCATGTGGGCTTGGCTTTGCTCATTGATGTGGGTTGGACCTCAAAGCAAGCTCCCTCCTGCCCACCAGGCCTGATGCAGGCACAGCCTCTGTCTTTGCTAGCTCTCACTGGGCTGTGTCTGGGTTGCTGCTCTGCTGTTTCAGAGAAGCCAGAGCCCTGAAAAATTCATGTGGAGTGCTAGGAAGAAAAAAAACCCCAAACTTAATTTGGGTTTCCATGACACACAAGCCCTCTATTAGGCCTTGCAAACTTTTTCTGACATTACCACTTCATGAAAACTTTGATTTCAACTGTTGACTAAATCTTTAATCTCCCTCTACCTGCTAGGTCTGTCTCCTTTTCTTACTTAAAAAAACATTTGGATTTGTCTTCAATGGCATCTTTCAAATGTCAGCAGTTACCAGACTAACACAGAATGCAAAGGCCTTGGCAAACAGTCTTTTAAAGAGCTGGGGCATATAAATTTAAAGGTATGATATAATCTAGGAGGAATCCATCAGCCAGGGGAGCCGCTTCCATGAAGTGTATTGAGAACTAAGCACAATATGAGCAGAAGGAAAATTGCTTTTTCCCTTTTGAATTTTTATTCACTTACCAGCAATATTTACTAGTAGCAGGCAGAACCTATTTTTCATTTTCTCGGAAGATGGGAGAATTCCAGTGCCACTCATCTTGTCACCGGATTAAATCTGTCAACTTGCTGCCAGGCCACTGTGATATTAATGATACACTTGTAATCCCTTTCTTTTGGGAGGCCTTTGGATGGAGAAGTGAAACACTTGACCATTGTTCACATATTGTAATAGAAAGAAAAACAGCACTTCTGAAATCCTGGGAAATTGCAGCTCCCTCTGTCATTGATTCCCTTTGTGTTCCTAGAGCCAGGCTGCAATCAGCTCTGGTAGCTCCATGTGCCTCACTGTTGCCAGCTTCATTTGGTAATTACTGAGCAGAGAGGAGCCTGGTGCACTCAGCAGGTGCCCAGGCCCTCCCACAATCGGATGTTTCCATCCTTTACTCACCCAGGAGCAGCCTGGGCACAATTTTGGTGCCGGCTCTGGCCCCACATCTCTCATCTCTGGTCAGGTGGATGCTGCCTCCTCCTGGTGCTGTTATGGGGATGAGCAACTACCAGAGCCAACTCCCTTCCAGAGGGCCAAACTCCCAGCAAGTAATGAAAGAGAAGCTCCCAGTACCAAATACAGAACATCATCTCCTGTTGTGACTTTGTGTAGCAAGGACCCTGCTGTGTTGAAGGGGTCTGGGAGCTGGGCTGGCACCAGAGTGCCAGTGGGGTCTGAAATCATCAGTGTTCACCATGAGCCAGCTGGGTGATGTGAGTGGCAGCATGGCCATTGCTGGAAGTGTTCAAGGCCAGACTGGGTGTGGGACTGAGTGACCTGGTCTAGTGGAATGTATCCCTACCTATGGGAGGGGACTGGAATGCCATGAGCTTTAAGGTCCCACCCAACCCAAACTGTCCTGTGATTCTATAGAGATGCAGGGGCATGTGTTCTTGCAACAGAAATAGAGTCTTGCTCTCTACTTACAGTGGACATTCCTCAATAGCTTAACTAGAAAAGTCCTCTCATTCAAAGGTCCAGAAATACCTGCTGAGGTCCAGCTACAACTGATGAGGGGAAAGCTGAGACATCCTTATAAGGCTTTGGAAGAACAACTTGTTCCTCAGGACAGCCATGGATGAACACAACTCTAACAAACCTGTGCCTGTTCAAATGCTGCACACAGCTCAGATTTTCTGTGTTCCCTTCCCTAAATCTTTGGGCTCTCCAAAACCTGGATGTAAGGTCTTCTTTTGGAAGTGGGCCTGCTAGGGATAAGCTGAACTCCCAGTGAGGGATTTGGCTTTGAACTTTCCCAGTGACAGAATCTCTGGTCTCTGACTGTTATTAATCATGGGGAGAAGTGTCCTCCATGCTAACCTGACTGACCAGACTGCCAGGCTCCATGGCTTGCCATCACCTCCTTACTGCCCTCCAGAGCACTGGCCTTTGAGCCCCATTGGGGCATCAGCCTCAGGCAGCACCTGCATCTCCAGGGCAGGAGGGAGGGACCCAGGGAGGCTTCCCGGGATTACACCGTGTCTGTGCCCTTCCCGCTCACTATCTCCTAATTAACATTCCTTTTGCACACTTAATTAGCACATTTCTGCCATTAAGTTATGGGCTGCTTTCCTATATTTACACCCTCATAAAATATGAAGGGAGAGGTCTATAAATTACATCTTATGAAACACATTAATTGTGTGAACTCCTTCTAGGATTTATCATGTTCAGCTCGCTACCCACTCTGCATGGAGCCTGCTCACATAAACACACACAGACACAGAGGTTTGCATGAACACATGCACAGCATCTGTTCCTACATTGAACTGTTCCCATGTGCACACATCTGCACATACACATGCTCTGTATCCATCACCCCCAGGCCAGGGCTGCTCAGCCCACCCCTGCACACACGGAGCAGCATCTTATGGTCTGTGACGTGACTGTCCAACAGGTAACTCAGCAGGCACCGATCGGGTGGGAGACTATAATGGGGTTCAGCTGCCTGGAAATCTCCCAGCAGATCTATAGCTCATGCAGAGTGCCTGGCTTACAGAGCATGTGGGCCTTATCTCAGCCACGGTGTGCTGCCTCTCACAGTCACTGTTCTACAGAAGAGAATTTCCTGCTGAAGGGAAGTACTGGCAAATTTGCCAGCCCTCCTGAGAGCCTGGCAACCTGGGGAGTTAGCCCCAACCTGTCATCAGGGCCATGACACAGCCAAAATGGAGCCAAAATGGAGCTTGAACTACATGACATCCTGATCCTGCACCCTTGTGACTGGCTGAGACTCCTTCAAAAGTACACATGAAAAGGAGCATCCCAGCAACGAAGCTCACTGCAGAGGTCCCAGTTGTCCTGCTCCTGAACAGCTATGCCTCTCCATACATTACTGGACTACAGTTCCAATGGCAATCAGTATTCCTACCCTCTGTATTTGCCTAATCTCCATTTAAAGCCTCTGTGTTCCCCCCAGCATCCTACGGCCCTGGGTCCCACCAATTAACAGCATGTTGCACTAAATCTGGGTTTTTTTTGAAGTCTGCTGTCTGGTCACTCTGTGACAGCTCCTACTCTTTGCTGTAAAACAAACCATTCCCTACTTGGTGCTCCCAATTTTGCAGACTGCTGTCACATCACTCATCCACCCTTCCCTGCTCACGGGTCCTGCTCTGTTTAACCCCCTACAAGCACAGTCTGCCCCATTTTGCAGCCTCCACTGATCCCTTTTCCTCTACCTTTTCTCTTTTCGCTTTGGAGATGCACAGAGCCATGCACAGTATTGAAAATACTTTATAGATGTACAGTTTTTCAGTCATCATCACTGAACCTCAGCTCCCACCTGATGTCCCAAGGCTCAGACCACTGCTGGGGCAGCTGCAATGGTCCAGTCAGAGCAGGCTCATGCCACCTTCCCTTTGATACCTGAGAGAGGCTGAGGTCACACCCTCATAGCTGCTGTGCCCCCAGAGCAGGGGATCCCATGCAGCCTCTGTCATGCTCTGCCTCCTGGGACAGGCACAGCTTCTCCTCAAGCACCAGTTCCTACCCCTTTACTCTCCTGCAGCAGAGGAGCCTGAAGGGTTCCCTGTTCCAAGTTTCCTGCAGGGATGACTGGACACAGGCTGGGGGCTGAGACATTTGGCACATTCTCTCCACTTAAATGAAACGAGCTCCAGCTATTGATCTCTCATTAACAATTAAAGTGCAGCCAAGACCTCAGATAATGGGAAAAAAATGTCACCCTGAAACCTGAGCTGGCCTGGTGCCTCCTGCTATGTGTTGAGCGGCTTCCTGCTGCCCAGACTCTTGTGCTGCCAGAGAGGATCCCTGCTGCTCTCTGAAGGGTGGATTCTTCCATCATGCATGGATGTTGGAGAGAGCCAGGAAGCTCAGGTCCTTAAGGCTCTACCATTCTCTGTCATCTATAGAAAGAGTAGTTGCGGGAGTGTTGGAGTCCTCTTCCAGGTTGGGCTCAGCGCTGGCCTGACCCAGGGGAGGGTGTGGGCAGCACAGTGTGTCCATCACCTCAGGGACAGGTGACTCCTGGTTCTATTGCAGTCCAGCATATGAGGGGTGTGTGAGCTGCCCCAAGGGCTGTGCAGGAGGTGTTGGTCCCAAAGAAAAGGGATGTTGGGGCACTGGGAGCAGGTGGGGGTTTTGTGGGCCTCTATACTTTCCTGGGGACTCTCCTTTCCAAGGACATATCAGGAGTGCTGAGAGTGCCATCTGATGTTTTTCAGAGGTGGTTTCTGTTTTACTGTTGTTACACATGGAATCACAGAATCACTGAGTTTGAAAAAGTCCTCTAAGGCCATGGAGTCCAACCATCAACCCAGCACTGCCAAGGCTATCACTAAACAGTGTTCCCAGATGCCACATCCACACATTTTTTTAACACTTCCAGGGGATTGTGATTCCTGAGCAGACTGTGCCAGTGCCTGATTGCCCTTTCAGTGAAGAAATTTCCCTGAAGATCCAGCCTGAACATCCCCTAGTGCAACTTGTGGCTGTTTCCTCTGGTTCTATCACTTGTTACCTGGGAGGAGAGACTGACCCCAACCTGGCTCCTCCTTTGAGATGGTACAACTGAGCTTCCCAGCTCCCTCAGCTGCTCCTTATCAGACTTGTGCTCCAGCTCCTTCCGCAGCTCTGTTCCCTTCTCTGGAGATGTTCCAGCCCATCTCATTGCACGGGGCCTGGATCTGGACACAGCAAGTCCTGAGATTCTATTAGACCCTCAGGTGCAATGAGACATGGTCCCAGTTCTCAGTTCTGTACAGGACACTGGGTGTGACTGGTTGTCATCTGTGGTGACTGTAGGGGACACACATAAAGTGTCTGGACCTTGGGCTAATATGTTGGTTCAGCAGGGAGAACTGGGGTGAGGAAATGCTGAATTAAGGAAGAACTCTCAGACCCTCCTACTGAGGGCGTCGAACCAAGGATGGCATTTGCCAAACACCGAGCCCCTGCACCGACCCAGCCCTGCAGGGAGTGTGACATGCTCAGCAGAACTGTGCCTGGCTGTGCAGGGAGAGATACATGTGCCGTCTGCAGTTACTCACTGTATCATCCCAGGAAAAATGTAACAATGCAACCAAAACTTCTTCACTTTCTACTGAAGGCAGAATGAGGCCTAAAAGAGTTGAAGTGCCCAGTTCTGCTAAGAGAAGAAACCTGCCCGAATTACTCAAAGGATGTTCTTTCTGTTTTACCAAAGTAGTTCTTGTTCTGCTCACTGAACAAAAGTCTAACACAATAGACTCCTAGGCCATAAATTAAGTACACTTAAACATTTGAAATAAGTATGAGAACCCAGAGCCAAGATCTTGTAGAGTTAAAGCCAAGATTTTACAAGTTTGACAGGTCATGTCATTAAACAAAGAAAAAGCAGAAATCTAACAGTGATGAAGATGCTTCAAGACCACCCAAGGGGTGAAGTCAGGAGACCACTACCCAAATTTCAAGCCAAAAGGAAAGCTCCGCCCAAGATTTCACTCAGTCATTAATATAGAAATTAGAAGGTGTTACTGTGAACCCAAAACTGTATAAATGGCTTATTTTACATAAACAAGGCAGGCAAGTTTTTGCCCAGGATTAACTGGCTATGCCTCCAACCTTGTTAATAAATACCTTTGCTGCTAAAAGAATAAAAAATTCTCCTAGTAGTTATTTATTTTGAGGCCTTTTTGGCTTCACTACAGGAGGATTTATATCTGTCTGGAATGTCCATATTACTGCTTCTGACACCTTTTTTTTTTTTTAATATGAAAAAATTGCTTCTGTGTGAGGATTTCCCACAGTCACCAGCAAAACTTTCTAGTGGGAGAAACCTGGCAGGAGGTTTGCTGGTGAGTTCTGCCTCCCACATCTCTGGGGCTATAGTTTCTGCCACTCGGTTCTACCACTCTGTTGATACACCATGCAGTCACTCAGCTTGTGTTTTCCACAGGTTGAATGATTATTTCCTGTGTTTCTTTTCATATGTGTCTAGATACAGAGACCTAAGCCACAAGGCTACTTTTGATCTGTTACAGAATATGAATGGAAACCAGAAACTCATCAGTCACCTCTAAAATGTGGAGAGAAAAAACTTGCTCTCATAGAATTGTGGAATCTCCTGAGCTGGAAGGGACCCACAAGGATCATGGAGTCCAACTCCTGGCCCTTCGCAGACACCCCAGCTATCCCATCCTGTCCCTCAAAATGTTGTCCAAACACTTCTTGACCTCTGGCAGCCTTGGTGCTGTGACCCCTGCCCTGGAGAGCCTGTTCAGTGCCCAACCACCTTCTATGGGAAGAACCTTTCCCTGATATGCAGCCTAAACCCCTCCAGACACAGCTCCAGCCATTTCCTTGTGTCTGTAGCCTTGAGAGGTCCAGCATAGCTGATGCTGAACAAGCACTTCTTGAGAGCTTGAAGATGGCATCCCATGGTCCTGTCAGGACTGTGAGGGGCTGATGAAGGAGGGTGGACACCAAACTCCAGAGCTGTGAATGGGGGCAGTGGAGGCAGAGCTGCTGCTGAATCCCTCCAGAGTCAATGGAGAGGAGTCACTGGAGTTGATGGAGAGGAGCAGTGTGACCAGCTGGGCAGGAGTGCAGCAATCCTTCCCTCGGTGTGGTCATATGGAATCCCAAGAGATGACACAGAGCTTGATATGACTTTATTCCAGATCATCATGTGAGAATAAAGATGCTATTAAGAGTTATTAAGGCAACTCATCACCAGTGTGTAGTCTTACTATTCCTTGGTGGTTGTCAGTTCATTTTGTTCAGCTTGGGCCAGAAGGGAATGACTCAGGCAGAAACGCTCAGCCCATGGGGTTAAGTAAGAAACAGAAAGTTCCTGCAGAGGAGAAAAAGTATAAGCAAAACTGAGTAAAAGGGAAAACAGATATAAAAATATGAATGGAAACTTTACCTTGTGTAAGTACTGTCCAGAGGGTTACCTCCAAAGAAAGGAAATTGCAGAAGAACTCTTGTAGTTTGGGAATAACAGTATGTAGAAACCAGAAAATCAATATATAGAAAGAGGAAAAATATTTGAGGATTGATATCAAATGAAAAGAATTCTAGAAAATAGATGAAGGAGTGGACAGGCATGAAGAAAGCCCATGTTTGGTTCTTGTTTGCATGGTGCTGCAGTAAGATTTGTGTGCCTAGTTCTTTTGCGCTCCACTACAAAGCCCAACCCAACAGAAGACTCCAAAAGCCTCAGCGAGGAAGGTGCTGCTAGAGTTGGCTGAGTCAGAAGATTCCTGGATCATGGGATGTAGAGCTTCAGGTGTGCTCCTGTGCAGGATGGGTTTTGTTTGAACTTCAGTGGTGAGTTTCTACTTTCCCCAGCTTGTTTCCCAGGGTGACCTGCTTGTGGCTTTCCCGGACCTGAGGAGAGCCTACAGGAAAGATGGAGAGAGACCAATCACAAGGATCTAGAGTGACAGGACAAGGGTGAAATGTTTCAAACTGAAAGAGAGGACGTTTAGATTAGACATTATCATCCCAATTACTTTAATGTTTGTGAGGAGTTGGGCTTCCTGTTTTAGCTCTTATTTGAAGGATAGCAACTCCTATTCAGCCAGGTAGTTTAATAGAGTTCAGTGTCAAAGTTGAGAAAAGAAACCTCTGTCCTGGCACCTGTGGTGCTGTGCAACCAGCTCACCTCACGGGTTTGGATATTACAGTTCTGCTGCTGGCTACAGAACTTATCAGCAACACAGGTACCTCCAAAAACCACATCCATGGGGATCCTGGTGGGTCTGCAACTCAGATGAGACCTCTCTCAGTCTTCCAAACCATCCCAGAAATTTCAGCCAACTCAAGGTCCACATCTTTCCCTGATCAAGGGAAGAGGAGGCTTTACAGAGGCTGAGGTGGGTTGGATGTTCCTGTGGACTCCAGAAACTGTATGGCCAAAGGGTTCAGTATGGCAGAAATGGCTGCAGTCATTTGAGAGCCTTGCCAAAAGACATCATCTTGTAGGCAAATGTGGGCCTAAGGCATCTGCATCCTGTCCCAAGCCTTGGAGGTGAAAAAAAATTCTCACTTTTCAACCTCTGTGTCCCTTTACAGGGTCTCAGTGTCATTGGTGTTACCCCACTGTCCTTTCCCCTGCCAGGGCTTCCCCTTGTCTGTGCTCTGAAACACTGCTGGATAGGTCACATATCACACATGTCCAGGGTTCCAGCCATCTGCATTCCTCTCTCTCTCTCTCTCTCTCTCTCTCTCTCTCGGGAATGGGTGTGCAGGCTGGGGGTGACCCCTTCCAGGGCAAAACAGGTGCTGAGACAGCATTTGTGTCACCAGAGCACCAAGCAAAACAAAAAAGGTTATAGTTTAGTAACTCATTTTATGAAGAGCTGATCACAGCCACAGAATGGCTTGAATTGTAAGAGAGCTTAAAGCTCACCTAGTTCCACTTCCCTGTCTTGGGCAGGGACACCTTCCCCTAGCTCAGGTTGCTTCAAACCCCATTTAGCCTGACCTTGAGCTCTTCCAGGGATTGGGCAGCCACAGCTTCTCTGGGCAGTCTGTGCCAGAGCCTCCCCACCCTCATAGGGAAGAATTCCTTTCCAGTATCCCATCTAACCCTGCCTTGTGGCAGCGGGAAGCTTCCTCAGAATAAAGCTGTCCTTGCTGCACCCAGACAGCCCAAAGCCTGGCAGGGACCTTTCCTGGCTGAGGCACCCAAGCTCAGAAAGAGAATTGGAAATGGGGTGTCTGTGGTCCAGGGAGGACAAGATCCAACTGGTCTAATGTGCCTCCCTTTTAAAGAACTACTTGATGTTCCTGACTTAAATTTTAAGTCTGAGGCACTCAAATCCCTTTCTACAGCTCCTGCACTCCATTCTTCTTTGGTGCCTGTGTCCCTTTTCTCCTGATCCCACTGTCCTGTGCCACTTGGACCCTTTGTGCAATGTGGCAGCTCAGTGGGAGGAGATGAGTCATGGTGGACCTGAGCTGTGCCTGAGGCTTCTCCTTCATCCCGTTCCCTTGGGTTCTGCTATATCCCTCTATCCATGCACAGCCTTTTTCCCCCTCTCTCTCTTCCCCTCTGTTATTTCCCCTTTTATTTCCCCCTGTTATGTGCCCTTTTATTTCCCTATTCCCCATCCCTCCCAATCCTTCCTGTTCCCAGCCAGTGCTCATAGTCAGTAATGTGGTTTTGGGGGGTTGAAAACAATCTTGCCAGGAGCAGCATTTTTGTGTCCCCCAGACAGTATTTATTTGGGCACCTTGCAAACCCCAGTTAATAATAACAAATAAAACTGAATAAAACCAAATAAAACCGAATAAAAATGTGCATTTCAGGACATATATTAAGAGAGAACTGGTGAAATCCTCAGTGGGTGTACATCAATGTAGCATCATTCACTTGCAAGGGGCTCCCTGATTTATACCTGCTAAGCTTGGGCCAAACATTTACATTCACAGTGTACAGACATGATAAAATGAAATAAAAACAAAATACTGAACCCGATCCTATCTTAAAGCTTTATATAAGCCATAAATGTGTTTGAAATAAATCACATACCACTTGTGGGCTTTATAATTCAGACTTCTTGGCTTCCAGAGGACCATGGTGCAAAGCCAATTGCTCACCCCACCTGCCTCATCCTGTGGAGATTTGTTGCTCTGTGGAGGTGGACTCCTTACAGAGTGTGGGGAACAACTGCCTGCCTGGACTGAAGAGTCAAGCACTCCGAAGTCAGGGGATGCTGGAATTAGGACTGCATGAGGAATAAGAACTTACTTTTCCTGGTGCTTCTGAGTTATGAAATACCCTCTAGCAGCAGTCATGACTGGTTTTCCACACCTCACTCATTTTTTGTGGCTTCATTATTTTTTTCTCAAGTTTTGATTTATGGGAAATTCCTTTAGATGTTGACTGAGACACTGAGTATGGGAAAAAATTAAAACAAGGAAAGGGAAACTGCGTTTCCCTTACAGATGATCCACGACTGTGTTAAATTTCAGGTGCACACATGGAGCATCTGACATTACCATCGTGCAAAGAGATCTGGAAGTTAGCAGCTAAATTATTCCTAATCTTGTCACCTAAGCTGCTTAAAATATGGCATATACCCCTAGGCAGAGAGCATAGGTTGAAATGAGATGTTAGTGGGACATGTGCAGTTAAAAGTAACTAAAAGCAGAATTACGGGGGCAGCCGTGGCTTGTGCCTTCGGTGAAGTCTGCAATGAAGCTGGATGTTTTGGGGCTTGCAGAGCAGAGCCCCTGTTTGCTCTGCTGCTTTAAAGATTTTCCTTGTCCTTCCATGGTTGCAGTGTTCTTGAAGCTGGGTCATCCTTGGCGTCTGAACTCCCTTTTTTCTCTAAGGTGCAGAAAAGCAGCTTATTGGCTCAGGTTTGCTACATTTTGTGAGAGTTTGTGTTGGTTTCTCCTTAGTGATGTTCGAGTGACTTTCAAACAAAGGGCAGAAAAATCCTTCCTGACACACCACAAAAACCCGTGGGAACAAAGTGGCTGCCAGTGGAGGGGATTGTGCTGGTCAGTTGTGTCCATGTGCCACTGTTTCATCCTTCCTTCTCTTCAGCAACTGCTGCTGTTTGGACTTCAGATGACTCAGGAGGAGTGCCTGGCTTTTGGATACACCAGCCTTTGGTGCAGGGTGTACCCAGCTAGCTCCAGCAGTGGCCAGGCTCTGCTCAGGAGCTCCTGGCTGCCCACTGTCCCCACTATCACCTTTGATAAAATGAACTTGCTTGGGAGATGTCCTCTGATCTTGCCTGAGCCTCTGGAACTCAAGGCCAAGGAGGGGCATGTGTGCTCTGCCAGCTGCACCAGCAGGCAGAGATGGTGGAGTGGGAACGTGTCCCACAGCCATGGTGACTGATAACAGGGCACAGAAGTGCAGCTCGTGCTGGTCCTGCAGTGTCTCCACCAAACCTCTGCCTTTTCGTGTCTGAGTTTTTAATGGTCCAGGTTACACTCTGAATGGGACACAATGGGCGTTCTAGAACTGGCTCTTTATCCCAAACCTCTGGCACTGATGTTCACCAAGAAAAAAAATAAAAGAAGGAAAAAATGCTGCAAACTTACATGACAAGCCAAATCCTGGGATTTATTGCTGCCTCCTGAGGGATTAGAGTAGCAGAAAGGAGCTGAGCCTGTGTTTTCTTTCTGATGGGTGGTTTCAGTGGATACTGCCTCTGCTCAGCCTTCCCAGCACGGGCTTTGGCTTTGCTTCATGTATCTGAGCTGTGTGATAAATTGTTGGGGTGATCCCATAGACCTGGTAGCAGCTTAAACTACTGTGTGGTTTTGTTGCTTTCCAAGGTGCCTGGTGAAGTGGGAAGCAGCCCTTCCATGACTGCGCATGACCCCACTCCTGTGCCATTTTGGCTGGAGCTTTTTGCTCTCCCTGTGCTCCCCAGAGCCTGTCATGCTTGCCCCTGCAATGGTAATGTTGTCTGCACAGTACCTGCATGCCATGGGGTCTCCTTGTATTGCTCCATCCAGATCCTTCTGGACCCATTTGTGGGTTTCATGGACCTTTCTCAAAGGAACAGGCTCTGGGCCTGCCCCTGCAGGACTTTCAGGCACTAACCACTCTGCTGCATCCAGAGGAACCACCAACATATATCTCCGGTCTCCTTTCCATGCTG
>JAOXXN010000212.1:14592468-14622808 GCA_026770055.1 Myrmophylax atrothorax | reverse complement strand
TTTTCCCTTTCTTTTACTTTGGACTCAGGGGAACCACGTGGGGCTCAGCACAGGGGCCACCAAACCCCACTGTGTTTGTGCCCCAGGGTGCTGGTTTATACTTCTGGGTTTTGTGGGTTAAACTCAATTTCTCCTTGTGTCATTGCGTTTATTATAATATTTTTATTAAATTGTAATTCTAATTTATAATCTCTTTTATGTTGGGTACATTTCTCCTGCTGGTTTACCTTTAAACCAGCACAATGCCATAGAAGGGAGAACCCTGAGGCAAAGGGACATGGTGGCCATGGGCATTCATCCACGCATGGACTGGCCATGAAGGTGAAAAAGATTCTGAGCTGAAATACAGATGGAAGGTTTAGAGTAGTTATTAGGAAAATTTCTTCCCTGGAAAGGTGGTCAGACACTGGAACAGGCTGCCCAGGGCAGTGGTAGAGTCACCATCCCTGGAAGTGTTCAAAAGGCATTTGAATGTGGCATTTGGGGACATGGTTTAGTGGTGAACACAGTGGTACTGGGTTATGGTTAGACTCAATGATCTTAGAGGTATTTTAAACCATAATGACCCTATGATTCTGTGATTCTGTCTCTGTGGCTGTCCCAGAAAAGGCTGAAAGTGCTGAGAGGCTGAAACATCTCAGGAAGGACATCCCTCCTATTTTTTTTTTTTCACTCAGCAGGACCCTGTCAGCTCGCCTTTGGGAAAGGCAACCAGAGAGACTGGATCTAAATGTTCCCAAATATCTTCTCTCTTTGTCCCTTCAGAATCAGGGTACAAAGACCTGGGAGCCACAAAACATGTAAAAAGGAAGAAGGACTCAGTATGAGAAAAACACAGCATACCGAAAGAAATCAGGGAGGACTGAAATATATCTCAGAGAACACAAAGGCGGTAAAGCTGCTATGAGAGGAGTTGGAAAATAGCCATCAACAGGCAATAGTCAATGGCTCGAGAAGGGTAGTTGCCTGGTCCAAGGCTGGTGAGAACACAACCGATATGAACCAATACTGGGTTTGTGGTTCCAGGCAAGGCCCCTGCGTGGCATGGCCCTGAAAGTGCTGGGTTAGGTACTGATAGAACAAGGGGAAATGGTTTAAAACTGAAAGACACTAGGTTTAGATTGGTAGTTAGGAAGAAATTTTTCCCTGTGAGAGTGGAGAGGCCCTGGTACAGGTTTTCCAGAGAAGCTGTGGCTGCTCCATCCCTGTAAGAGTTCAAGGCAAAGTTGGGCAGGGCTTGAGCAACCTGGGCTACTGGAAGGTGTCCCTGGCCATGGCAGGGGGTGGAATGAGATGAGCTTTAAAGTTCCTTCCAACCCAAGTCATTTTTTGACTCCACAATTCCATGATTTCACCACTGGGAATTTACATTAGGAGTTTAGGAAGGGCTGAACATTCCTGGCAGCCCAAATAATGTGATGCAGTTTTGGTTCAGTACAGGCTGGTAGGAAAACTGGAAGAGGCAGGGTGCCCATGTAGAGCAGTGTTTGGACTTCAGAGCTGTGGTATCAGAAGGCACTTCAAAGCCTCCAGCCTTGAGTGGCCCTGGGGTTTGTGACAGTGGATTTCATTGGGCATTGAGCACGTGGTGATGAACCTTCATTGTTAGAAATCAGAGATTAGGCCTTTCCCTTTAAAGCTAAGGAAGAATGGCTGGTACCCCCAAGTGCTCAGTAAACAAATATAGCCTGGAGAGGGAGGGAACTGTGCTCAAATCTCATTATGTGTCCAGAGGGAACAAGAGTGATTCTGTAAAAACTCTGTCAATGCATTTTAGCAAATCAGTATGTCCCGTTTGGCCTCAAGTAGGTCACTGGTTAATCTGATGCAGGCAATGAGCCACTTTATTTCTATTTATTCTTTGATTTTGCTTTTCTAGCAGGTATGGCTTCAAAACCAGCATGATGAAAGAGTATTTATTGCTGGCACCTGAAAGCATTCTGCTTCAATACGTGTCTGCATTTAATTTCACACACATCAGGATGTCCCTGATTCCCTGGCCACAGGAAGCTGGGTGTTGAGAACTTTGGAATGATTTTTTATTAGTTCTTTAGTAGGGCTGTAGAGAAGCTGAATTTTAAAAGTTAAGGTAAAATGTCTGCTTGTCCAATTAGAATAACCTCTCTTAGGATGGTGGAAACACCAATATTATGTGTGCAAATGAAGTTACTGCAATTGAAAGTTATGCAAGAAAGAAAATTCTCCCAAGTCTCCAAAAGAGCAAAGAGGATATCATTTATGGACTCTGGGAATGAGGTCTTTTAAAGGCAGAGACTTGGGAAATACTTACTGCAATATATTAAAAGAATTAGGAAGGCAACTTACTGAAAAGATGTTTTCTTGCTACTTCGCAGGATTATCAGAGAATTTTCTTTTGGGAGCACAAGGCAATATGGAAGCACTTGATGTTTTTGTGATCTGTGTTTGTTACTGTGGGTTGTGAGATAAGCACAATCTGAATATCTTTGATTGATAAATCAGCTGGGAAATGATTAATGTTATTTGATTTCAAAATTATTGCCTTGTCCCCTTAATAAGCAGTTGATAGCTTTTGTTGAGCTGTTATTTCAGGCTGCCTTCAGGTTTGGAGAAGAGATTGCTGCCTCTGATTCACATCTGCAAGTTCCTCCAGCAAGCATTGATGCTATAAACTTTTATTTGCAATGAAAATTTAGATTATGGAACATTCTGGGGATGAATTCATAATTACTTCACATCTGAAATAAAATGTGGGAGCAAAATGTGTGTGCAAATTGAATACACAAGGTGAGATGATTTTTGGGACTGGGATGGAGCCTGTCAATACTGGATGGTTCAGGCAGCTCCCACAGCAGGGAGCATCCCCTGTGCTCAAATCCCTGCTGGGGAGAGCCTAGAGGAGGCCACGGAGATGCTTCAAGGGCTGGAGCCCCCGTGCTGAGAACTCTGGGCACGCTGGCCTGGAGATAAGAAGGCTCGAGGGAGACCTAGAGACCTTTCCAGTGCCTAATGTGGCTCCAAGAGCTGGAGAGGGACTTTGAACAAGGGCCTGGAGGGACAGGACAAGGGGGAATGTCTTCATAGTGAAAGAGGGCAGGGTTGGATGGGATATGGGGAAGGAATTCTTGTCTGTGAAGGTGGTGAGGCTCTGGCACAGGTTGCCTGGAGAAGCTGTGGCTGACATATCTCTCAAAGTGTCCAAGGTCAGGTTGGACAGCGCTTGGAACAACCTTGGATAGTAAAAGGTGTGCCTGCCCATGGCAGTGTCTTAGTTTTGAGGGGAAAAACCCAAAATGTTTGCCTACAGACGGAGGAGGGGATTCCTCCACAATAATCACGTCACTCTATCAAATTTAAGAAAAGGAACTTTAATCAGAAAATGGATATAAGAAGGATAAATTATCTGTTCTTAACTGATATATATATATAGGTATAGTTATAACTGTAAACAGACCAGAGCAAACTGCTTCCCCAACACCACAAGAAAAAGAAACAAAAGAGAACAACCCCCAAACCAGCAGGTTTCCTCCTGGAGAAAAGTTATACTTATGGGCAGTGTCTGTGTCACAGCCCGGCTGGCTGCAGGGTGAGCTCCCAGTCTCTCTCCAGTGAGACAGAGATGAGCAGTGAGCATTCACATGAACTCTGTCTCTCCCTCTGTGTCCCTTGTCCCAAACGAAGAAGGAAAGCTGGAAGTGGAGAACCGCAGCGTGTCCCGGGAAGCAGCTGTGCCTTTTCTCTCTCCCGGGTCGCTGCTGCGGCCAGGGCAGGCAGGCCACGACACTGCAGGTGGAGGTGAGACCCGAGCAGCAAGCAGGGCCCCAAACGCCAAACCAGGAGAACAGTCGTGGCAAGGGAAAAAAGGAACCAGCTCACCAAAGAGCAGCAGCAGCAGCAGTCAGGAGCAGGAGAAAAACGGCTTCCCTTCTCCAGCAGCACACACCCCCTGCTCCTGCGTTCAGCCGAGCTAAAAAACGGAATATCCCCCAAACAAAAGAGACAGTCTGCCCCCCACCCAAACGATCAGGTAGCAGTCAACTACTTCTTTTGTTAACTAATGGCATGGGCAGTTAGTGGCAGGGACAGAATTTATATTATAATTCCAAACTACAACAGGCAGGGAGTGGAACAAGATGAGCTTTAAGGTCTCTTCCAACCCAAACCATTTCATGAATCTATGATTATCCTTCCTGATTCCTACAGTGAACTCAGCCCTCCAGGGCCAGTTTTGTCTTACAGAGAGTGATGTCACATCCTCCAGACCTCTGGACCTCAGGTTGGGTGCCAAAAGGGACTGTTGTGGTTTGAAACTAAGCTGGAGAAGAAACACCACACAGCCACTTATTCAATGCCTCTCCCTCCTCCTCTCCCCACCATGAAATGGGGAGGAGAATCAAAGTAAAACTTGTTTGCTGAGACAAAAACAGTTTCATAATTGAAAATAAAGCAAAACACAATAATAATGGTAAATAATAATAGTAATACTGATGATAAAAAGGACAAAAAAAGTGATGCACAATGCAATTACTCACTGCCCACTGGTTGATGTCAGACTTCCCTTCCTGAACCCAGCATGACCCCTTCCCAATAACTCCCTCCAGTTTATACACTGGGTGTGACACTCTGTGGGGTGGGATATCCCTGTGCTCTGTTTGAGTCACCTGTCC
This sequence comes from Myrmophylax atrothorax, assembly GCA_026770055.1. Classification (NCBI taxonomy): domain Eukaryota; kingdom Metazoa; phylum Chordata; class Aves; order Passeriformes; family Thamnophilidae; genus Myrmophylax; species Myrmophylax atrothorax. The sequence continues at coordinate 14,618,162 of JAOXXN010000212.1, read as the reverse complement.
TGGCTGTACTCCCTCTCAGTTTCCTTTGGGAACCTCCTCACTGGCAGAGCGTGAGATAAGGGAAAAGAAGTCCTTGACTTAGGATAAACATAAGTTTGCAAAAACCAAACCCATCAGTGTGTTATCAACACCATTCTCATTCCTAATCTAAAACACAGCACTGGAACAGCTAATGAGGAGAAATTAACTCTACCCAGCTGGAATCAAGACACACTCAAATGAAATGGCCATAGTATGTGGCATGGAAGTCATAGAGAGAGCATTTTGAGCCTTCTGATTCTCAAACTCGTTCAGTAAAAATTGACATAAAGCTGAAGAACTCCCTTTTCCCTCTGCTTTGAGTGCACACATAGAGTAGGTTGACCTTGGCTGGATGCCAGGTACCCACTAAAGTTGCTCTCTCCCTCCCCTCTGCTACTGGACAGAGGAGAGAAAATACAATGAAAGATTCATGAGTTGAGATAAGAGCCAGGAGAGGTCACTTACTGATCACCATCATGGGCAAAGCACACTCAAAGTGGCAATATTAATTAAATTTGTTACTGACAGGATCAGAGCAAAAGAGTGAGAAGTAAAATAATCTTGAAAACACTCTCCTCCAATGCTCCTTCCTTCCTTGTTCTGCAGGGAGATAGGAACGGAGGTCACAGTCAGTTGTTTCTGCCACTGCTCAGAGAGAGGAGTTGGAGTACTTCCCCTGCTTCCTGTGGGTCTCTACCACAGGAGACAGTCCTGCACGAACCTCTCCAGCTGAGTCCATCCCATGGCAAAAGTTCTTCACAAACTGCTGCCACGTGGGTCACTTTTCCATGGAGTCAGTCCTTCATGAACAGGCTGCTCCAATGTGGGTCCTCCACAGGGTCACAAGTCCCACCAGGGAAAACCTGCTCTAGTGTGGGCTCCTCTTTCCATGGGCTGCAGGTCCTGCCAGGACCCTGCTCCAGCATGGGCTTCCCCAGGGTCACTGACTCCTCAGGCACCCCCGGCTCTGGTGTGGGCTCCTCAGCTCTGGAGCACCTCCTCTTCCTCCTTCTCCACTGACCCTGGTGTTCACATTGTTGTTCACATGTTCTCACTCTGCTCTTCCCTGGCTGCAATTTACATCTGCACAATAACTTTCCCTTCTTAAGTCTGTTATCCCAGAGGTGTTCCTGTCATTCCCACTTGGCTCGGCCTTGGCCAGTGGCAGGAAGCCCTTCCTGGCCCCGGCTGCCATTGGATCCAGCAGCCACAGGGGAAGCTTCTTCCAGCAGCTTCTAAGAGAAGGTACTGAAACCTGGCCACAGAAACACAATGCAACATATCTATGAACTTCTGTTGCCAGATGAAACAGAGTACAGAAAAACAAGATGAAGACTAAATGAGCCCGTCTGTCCATTTCCCCTCCAAAATGCATCAGTTTGATGACTGCTCACCTAACAGACTAGTAACAAATCTCTGATTAGGAGGATTCTCAGACCATCTATTCTAGGATTCTGTTCTTCAGACTCTAAGAAGGTTTCTCCAAACACCAAATAGTGCTTAACTTTAGCTGGACTTCAGGCTCAAGCCTTTTTTGAACTTTCAATTTTTTTTGTGCTCACTGTCTTTCATCTCCTGTTGTATAGAGGAAATCCAAAAGTTATATGCAACTAAGAGCTTGGCAAGCACTGAAGCTGTATGAGCAAGTTCGAACCAGAGAATGCTTAGGCATTTTTCTCTACTCATTTTGACTCAATGAACAGCTACCAAGAAAAATTGGAAAGTTTGAAGGCAGTTTTTCTGGACAATTCCTTTCTCTGAAGCTCCTGAAGAGTTTCACATTTTTCAGACAAGTCAAGCAGAACAGGCTAAGTGCACCCAGCTGTGGTACAGAGAATTGTGGGGTGCTGCAACCCATGTAGAAAATAAACCCCATGAACAATAGGCTTTTAAGTAGAGGGCACACAAAGAAGGCAAAATCATAGGATTACTGGTGACTGATCTGGAGAGAAATGTCAATCTTACAATTCTGGGGGCTTGTAAAGTCTCTGATAAAAGACAGGGCTGTGACAGAGATCCAAGAAGGAGAAAATACAGGGAGAAAGGGACTGAGAAACGCTGTAGGGAAAGACCCAGCTGTAATTCTCAATAAAACATTCACAATTTGCTGAGTAAGAAGGTCTCTAGGACTGGAGAACTTGGTCACTGGAAGGAAAAAGAGAGTCCAGATGCCACAGATAGGACTCACGTCATGGAAGAAAATCTTCCTGAATTTCTGAATACAGCAACTATTCAGAAAAGTGCCTGATGTCACCAGCACCTGGTAGTGATTGCCTACCTGGGCTCATAACCCACAGGGACAGGGCTCTGACCTGCTCCACCAGAACTGTAGGTGCTTGTAAAGCTGCTGCTCAAACTGTGGCAAGGATGCTTACTGTGTATCCATGTGGATCAGGTGGGTGTGGGAGATGGTCCAGAAGAGGTGTTGGGGTCAGGAGGTGAGCAGGCACCTGCCTGCCCTCACCAGTGCTCTGTGCTGAGCAGCACCAGGACACTTCGCCTTGCAGAGCACGTTTACGCCTGCAGCACAAACCCTGTTGGGTGTCCTGAACTCTTAGACAAGTACAGGCTGTCTCTCTGATGACAGTTTTTCACTTACGTACTCCCAGGTAATGGATGATGAAGACAAATTGCCATGTTATGTAATTTAAAGTGAATTTTGCCTATCAGCACAGTTAAAATAAATGTGTTCATTTCCACAAAATGGCTGATCTGTCACATTAACTCGAGTCCTCATCGTTTCCCCAGTCGAGTCTAATAGTGAGAATTGAAGATCTGATTGTTTTAAGAAGTGAATTTATCATATCCTTAATTTCCCTCTCCTATGAAGAGCCATCTTTAATGTTTGTTTGTCTAGATCCCAGACAGTGCTTTTTTGTCAGACAAACCTGGCATGGGCAGGGTGAGGAGCTGCAGCCATGCTGGTGCTGAGCATGTTCGATCTCATTGAGCCAAGGCTCGCCTCACCCTTTGCCTAAAAGCAAAAACTGCTTATGCTGGATACTGCTGCTGCTCATCTATTTTATCTCCTAAGCAATGGTACATCTCTGGTCTTTCCATGCAGCCCACCACGAACAAGTTATCTGCATCCAGTTACACAGATTGGTGTTAATTCTACAATTTAATTCTTTATCAGCTGAAACCTGTGTTGATTTTCCTATTATTTTCTGTGACTGATTTCAGATTACAGACCTACTTTATTCATGGGGTGCAGTGAAGTAAAATGTCAATGTTTTCACCATCTCCTTCATCTCCCTGTTGTCTCTGATGTAGTCAAAATTAATAAAGGCCAGATATCTCCTTTGCTCACGGGATGCTGGGGGTACCTTGTCTGGTGTGATTAGTTTGGAAGTGCTTCTCAGAGAGAGGCTGTGTTTAACCCTCCACAGTGGCACAGGAAACACTCCACCTCTCTCGTGGTGCACCAGCACATCCTCAGGCTCCTCTCCACACAGCACATAAATATTTCTGTTCCTGTCTTCCTTGCCTCATTATTAGCAATTTTATCATCTCTTTCTAATAACAGTCCTGCTGACTTCTATTCTTTGATGAATCCTCTGTCTCCTTTCCCAGTGGGAAGTTGCCGTAGTTATCAGCATCCCAAAGAGCTGGAGAACTACTCCTGGCAGCGGGTTTCCCAGACTGCATTCAGGTCCTGTGCTCACTCCTGTTCCACTCTCTGAGCTTGTTCCCAGAGTGCTTTGATAGATCAGGTGCCTGTAGGTGAGCTGAAACCTCCCAGTCCTGCTTGCTGTCTTGTTCATAGAAACATACAATCTCCTGAGCTGGAAGGACCCCACAAGGACCATTGCATCCGACTCCTGGCCCTGCACAGACACCCCAACAATCCCACCCTGTCCCTTACAGCATTGTCCAAACACTCCTGGACCTCTGGCAGCCTTGGGGCTGTGCCAAATGCCCTGCGGAGCCTGTTGAGTGCCTGACCACCCTCTGGGGCAAGAACCGTTTCCTAATACGCAGCCTAAACCTGTCTTGATACAGCTTCATGCTCCCTCCTGTACTGTTGTGTACTCCCATACTCCTGCCTCTTGTTGCTGCTCAGTGTCATCCTGGCAGTCATGAAGATGATTGTTTTGCCTGTAGAAGATGCAGCCAGAGCCCAGACTGCTGAAATAAACTTCTGCCTGAGGGCTGGATCCAAACCTGGGTGCCCTGCACAGAGCAAGGGACTAGAGGAGCAGCTGCTGGATGAACTGGAGTTCTCAGGAGCTGAGCTGAATCAAACTGCTTTTCTCCCTGGCAAACGCCCTTGGCTAAGGAAAGACTGCTTGGTTCCAGGGATGCATGATCCTTAGCTGTGGTACATCTCCGTGTCTGTCACCCACTATCTGTGCTAAACCAGGAAAGCTCCTTGGCACTCTTGGATTCACACAGGGTCTGCATCACCACAGGCTTTGAGGACGGTGATACAGCCTCAGACTTCCATTGTAACCAGTGCAGGTTGAATGTCTAGTGGGCATGGACAACCTGGTCTAGTGGAATGTGTCCCTGCCTGTGGCAAAGGATGTAATGAGATGAGTTTTAAGGTCCCTTCCAACCCAAACCATTTCATAATACAATGTTTCTATAAATGTGCTGCAGCTGAGGGCTTTGGGTACTGTAGGGATTTTCCCATCAGGAAAGACAGAAGTCTTCTCAATCCAGGACTTGGCCCATGTCAGGAAGGTTAAAGCCACTGCAGAATGGTGTGTTGATTCCATGCACATTGCAAGCAAACATAATTTTTTTATTAAAATGAAAGTTTTTTTGATGACAAATATTTAAAATCTGATATATGAAGTAAACAATACCTGATCTCTCCCTTGCAAAGCACCTGACAGCACTGGTGTAGCTGGAATGAAGTATGGGGGACTGCAGTCTGGGAGATGGCACAGCAGGAATCTCATTGTGGACATGGACAGTGTGTCTCACAGACTCTGCCAGCCCCAGCATCAGACCACCCATCCCAGTGCCCTGAACTGTGTATAAGCAGAGGGACCTTTGGTGTAAGGAGGGGTGGGGATGGTTTTTTTGCCTCTTTTGCCCTTCAGGAGGTGCTGTTCACAGAGCTGTGAGAAGAACAGGTGCCACCAGGGCTTTCCTGTCTTTCAACCCAGTCCTCTTCTTCCCATCCTATGTGTTGGAAGGCTGATCCCTTTGTCTCCTTTGCTGTCTGCTCCTAGGGGCACTTCATCACTTTTCTATAAATTTCTGAGATGAAGCGTTGTATCACAAAGTTCATACAATTGTCCTTCCCCTCACACTAACTGGCACTCCAGATCCTGCTGTGCAGGTTTCCCTTTGCTGGGAGTCAAGCTCATTTCCTCCTGTCCTCCCTTGCCCTGCAATAGGCTCAGAGATCATGGGAGGATGGGCTTTTCTCCTGGGAAATCTCAGCTCTCCTGTCATAACACGAGGGTTGGTGGGGTGGCCATGCGTGGGGTAAGGCAACAGTTAAAAAGCTTTTTATTCAGTGCATCTCTTCTCTCCAACAAGACCATTATTTCATGTGACTTATTCCTTCCATTGAAACCATCGAATAATTTCCCTTTATAATCAAACTTTCCTATTCCTAAATCAGTTTTATAACCACCTTATTATACCTTGAAACTCAGAATGAAAAATATCTATTATAAATAATTGGGCTGTGCTGTGAATACTAAGCACACCAGTGGCTTCCAGAGGACGGGCTAACAGGGACATCCTCTGCCACCTGCCCAGGGAAGGGGCTTGCTGGCTTAGTTTATCTTCTTCACTCTGGGGTGCAGAGAGGAAAGGGGAGATGAGGGTCACTCTTTGCCAAGTTGTGGACCTGCTCTGGAGGTAGCAGGAGACACTGTGCCACTGCTTTGGGTTGTGTTTGTTAAAATGCAGCAATCCTGGCACTTGCCTGACCTGGGAGCTGTGGGGTGTGCACCAGCCTTTGACCTCAGCTGTCCCAGAGTCTCTACCTCTAGAACTGGACAGCCCTGAGCTAAGGGTATTGCTGGATGACTTATCCCAGTCCTTCCACCTTGTCTCTGCCCACAGGGTAGCTCCTGAGTGGGGCTGTGGCACCGCTGAGCTGCTGCCCATCTTCAGCTCATCCATGCCTTCCCCTGCACCAGCGTCTGTGGCATCAGGTGCTGTGAAAGCCCCCAAACCTGCCTGAGGATCACAGAGTCACACACTGGTTTGGGTTGGAAGTGACCTTAAAGCTCATCCAGTCCCACCCCCCATGACATGGGCAGGAACACCTTCCACTAGACCAGGTTGCTCCAAGCCCTGTCTAACCAGGAATGGGACAGCCACAGCTACTCCAAATCTTTGATACTAGCAATGTATTCATCAGTCCAAACTGCACTACACTGACATAAGGTAGAAAAGACTTTCCCCCCCAGTCTCCCACCCTTGACATTGCAGTGATCTATCTGTCTGTCTTCAGGGCAGTGTGTGCTTTGGGGAGTTCCAGCCACCTCTGCATTTTCAAGTGTGTGGCAAGAAGGAATTTGTTGCTGGCTTGCAGCTAGTGTGATGGCTTTATTTAATAGATTCATAGAGACTAAAGCAGGACACATGCATTAGATCATCACACTTGATTTCCTGTAAATCACAGGCCATTACATTTCAGAGGGTTCATCCAGTGACTTGGATTTCACTGAAACACATCTTTCAGGAAGATCTCTTCAGGCCACTTTCTCTGCTGGATAAATGCTTTCCTTCCCCAAAAGTGTCTAATTTATAATTCAAATGTTGCTAGCTTCAGCTTCCAGCTCTTGTTCTGCCTTTTGCAGTGTGGTCTCAGAGTCTTTATTGCATGGTATTTTCTGGCCCTGAAGTTGTTTAGATGCGATGATGAACTCACCTCTCAGTCTTCTTTTATAAAAGCTAACCAGCTTGAAGCCTTTCAATCTCTGCGTGGAAGGTGTTCTTCCTGGCCTTTAAATCAACTTTGTAGCTTTTTTTCTGCATCTCTAGTTTTTCAACTATTTTTTACATTTATTTAAGCAGAGACCTACAGAAATACTGCAATTTAGCAGAACATGGTGTTAAACTGAAGAGAGGGAAATAGACTAGTCCCAGGCTTTAGTGAATGGACTATGTTCCTGCCACCCAAACAAACAATTAGAGAGCTGTAAATGAGGTGTAGGCTGCTCATTTATCCCTGGGCTCCTTCAGGAGCACCTGGCTGCCAGGAAAATGGTTAAAGAGGAAGGGACCCATAACATGGCACCCCTTATTCCATACTTTATTACGTCACTCATATCTTGAATCTATCTATTCCCACGCTTAAACAGTATTTATTCTTTTCAGAGCTGTCTTCCACCCCTCCATATTGTGGGCAATAGTCCATTAAGATGCAGTAGATTTTTCAGGCAGGAAAAACAGTTCATCATTGGACACTAACACCAGTTCAGCTCAGGTCTTTTTCATCTGATGGTTCATGTTCTGCAACACAGAACTCAAAATGCAAGTTACTTTTTTTTTCCCCAAGGTTAAATGTCCTTGAGGCACATATTGGGATCATCCCATCCCCTTCTCAGGGGTCTCCATTCCCTTCTCAGGGGTCACTATCCCCCTGGCAGCAGTCCCGACAGCTTTGGCAGCCTCGGAAGCAGCCCCGACAGCAGCACAGGCAGCAACAGCCCCAGCAGGAACAGCCCCAGCGGACACCTCGCCAGCAACCACCCTCCTGGCAGTGGCCTTCGCCAGCAACGGTCCCGGTGGCCACCCCACCAGCAACCACCCCGGCCCCTGCGGGTCGCTCAGCACTGCGGGGGCCAGCCCTGGGCGCCGTGTCTGTAGGATCCTCTGCAGGGGGTTCCGCAGCTCTTATTCTTCTTCCATTCACTGGGGTCTCACAATAGCAAGCACGCTTCACAATTGTGGGTAACCTTAAGAATAGTGTTCACGGTTAAATCCACCCCTCAACCTTGTCCACTTACAGGTGGCCTGAGGCATCATAGGCCCATCGAGCTAGGAACAACTCTTCCCCATTTCCAGTCTAGGTGAGATGTTCCTCATTAGCTCAGCTTTTGGGCACATGAGCATTCACATGACGAATCTCCAGAGATTCTACTCAAGTGGCAGTGTCCCGCCACACACCAACAGCCCACATGGGCCTCTTCACACTTATAATTAGTCTCTTCCGTTGGTCCAGCTACCCCCACATGGGGCACCGGCTGTCATCTACAAGTCAGTGTAGAGGTAAGGCCTTGGCCCCCCTCTGGTTCAGCAATGTTCAATAGACTCGGTTGTCTTCCTCCTCCTCCTCCTAGCTGGAGGGAGGGCAGTCTTATTGCTGTTCTTGGCTCTGTTCTGGGATCTCTGCTTCAACATGTGGACAGCTTTTTTATCAGCTTTCCTATGTTTTGATTTCCATACTTCAGTTTCAAGCATAGAAGTAGATGCACTGTCCCACCTCCTCATGATTTCCCCCTGGTCACGTAAGAAGGACCCCAGTTCACAATATGACCCACACTTGGGGTTTATTCTCTGTCGAGGTGGAGCAGGAGTGAAAGAGCTTACTTTGGCTGTAAGGCTCCTCTGTGCAGTGGCTACATTCACAGCAGGTACAATTGGAACTGTTTGAACTCACAAAAACAGGCAGTAACAGGGATAAACGAGCATCCAGTAGCAAAAAAAAATTGTTCATATTATTTGTTCTGGATGTACCAAAACATTGGAGATAGCAAGATATCCAATTGGAGATATCTTACAGCTACATCCATTGGAGATAGCCTGCATCCTCCACCATTTCTCTGTCTTGGGTTGAGCTGGCAAAATGCCAACTGCCCAAGAACAGAGTTAGCCTCTGGCTCAGAAAAGGGAGAAGGGGGAAAAAAACCTCTCAAACTAGGTTTATGCTGAAAATAACTATATGTATTTATACAGAAAAGAGAAAATTAAGAGAAAACTACACCATAACACACACTTACACAAGTTATGTATAGCAAGAAATAACCTCCCACTCCCCAGTTAATACAAAGCCTACGACTCTAGACTCATAAGCACTCTAAAAGACACCCAGCAAGAAACAAAAGTATAACAACAAAATGTTTCTACTTCCCTGAAAAACAAAATGCAAGTAACGGCAGCAAGAGCAGCAGGGCCTACTCCAACAAGACAGGAGTTGCACCACGTCCGGCTTGTACCTCGGCCATGGTGGAACTGAGAAAAAACACCTCCTACTCCTGTATCATATCTTAGGTTTACGTCATCTGGTATGAAATATTTCTTTGGTTACCCAATCAGGTGATAGCTGTCTTCCTCAATCCATGTAGATTCTCTGAGCCTGCCAATTTGAGGCCTAGAACCATGTACATCATTCCGTGAACCATGTACATCACTTCCCAATCACAATTATAATGTTGTTTTGGAAACCAGAGAGGACAAATCAAATTATTTTTCCTGCCTGTTACATTATGGGATTCCTGTATCATTTGACACTACGGGCATTCAGTAATTACTGAAAAGGAGATCATTACATAAGTTCTCTTGTTTAAAGAGCGGGAACATCCCTTGTCACAGCACAGCACTTCAAGGCCTGAGTAGAGTAATGCTATTTTATGATACAGATCAATGAAAATGTTCTTCAAATGAAGAAGTTGGCATCAGAGAGCTCACACAGGAGAACTCATCTTCACTACTCTACAGCTTTCCAGAACCACATCAGAATAACAATTTCAGTGTCTTTGGTTGCAAGTTTATACTACACTAAAACCAGCCTCCTAGCTTGGACTGCACTCTCAGGACTGAACTGGAAGTCATCTGAGAAAGGAAGTCATCCTGCCACAGTAAAATTGAGAACTTTAGTCTTCTGGAAAGGTCTTCAACCAGCTGCTCAACCTTCCTGTAACTCTGGCCTGTCTCAGCCTTGTCCCTGCCTCCAGATCATCCCCTGTAAGAATTGTCCTCAGAGATACAAACCCAACTGCCCCACTTCAAACAAAACCATGTCAGAGCTCCATCTGTCCACAAGGAATTCCAGTGTTACCTTGTACTGTTCACTGCAGAAAGTGGAAGAGCAAAGTATGGCAGCTCCAGCCTGTTGATGATGTCCTGTGGACAACAAAGGAGCCTCCTTCAAAATACCAGATCTCTTACTCTACCCCTACCCAAAAGTACAGTTACTCTGTACTGTAGAGGAGACAGTTACCCTTTAGGCACCCAGTGAAAAGATGGGTTCTTCAGGAGTTTTCACCTTTACTTTCCACTGAGCTGGGATGTCTCTGCAGGAGGTATGTCCCAGGTGATGCACAGTCATTGTGTGCAGTTCCCTGGTATGCACAGGAAGTCAGACCTTAACAATAGTAGCTGCCCCTGCTGACCCAGGAATCAAATACAATATTTAAACTAAATCTGTTGCTGGAGGGAATCCTGCATCTCATGCTCTCCTCAGATGCTCTGGAGGATGCAAGTAAAACACACAGGAAGGTACCCTGCAGAACTGCCACCTAGAATGGTGGAATCATCACACAGTGTCACTCCCATGCTGCAAAGCTGCACGTGATTGCAGATTTGTGATGAGTGAAGTCAAACTTCCCCTCCATCCCACCTGTGGATGCTGTCAGGACCATTGCTCTTGTGGGGATCATCTTGCAGACTGGCCATAGTTCTCTTTAAAAACAGGCTAAAAATTTGCCAAGAGATACCTCAGTGCCCAAAACTAAAAGTTCTTCAGTGCCAAGACAGTAAGTTGGTCCATTATCCACCACAGCTGAGGCAGGTACAACAGTCACAGTTAATACAAATGGCTGTTTAATTATTAAGGAAAGGAGACAGAACACAAATGGTAAACAGTGGCTGCAGCTGTTACCTCTGCTGGGAGCTGATAACTGAGATGTGTGGGACAAGAGCACATGTGCCCGGAGGGTTGCTCTCCTCTGTGAGGTGGGGACAAAGCACCTCCTTCCCTGGAGTTGCTGATGAGCTTCAGCTTATGCTTTTTAGACAACTACAGGAGCTTAGAGGTAGACACAATTGCCAAATTCAAAGCTGGAGAATCCTCTTTACATATCTCACATAATCTAAATAGTATCTGCATATGCAAAGCTGATTACTCTCAGTTAAATCCAATGCAACCAAGGAAAGCATTTAAATGAGTTACTGAAAAGAAGTCACTGAAAGGAGTAGTGTTGAAAACCACCAAATGTCTGGATACTGAGAGTCCTAAACCCAATTAAATCCCACTGTTTCTCTCTGTTTACCAAGATGAGCTCATGTCTTTTTTCAAGGAACACATGGTCTAAGCAAGTTGGTGTTTAACAGGAGAAGATGTTAATACCTTCAATTACAACAGCATTTCATTATCCCATTAAATTCATTACGAGAATACATTAAGTCTGATTCCTTGCCAGAACACTGACAACCTCCTATTGCTCCCAGTGCTGAGGAAACAATGTGGTGTGTGGCATTAAAACCTGGTGTGTCATAACTCCTCTTTGTTCACGGCTCTCTGCATTAGCTATCCAGCCACTGTGTACCTGAAATAATTTAAATGTGTAAGCTAGAAGTAAAATGTGATTTCTGCCATCCTTTCCCTGTCTAGATGCTTTGTCCTGCATGGCTCATGGATATGGAAGCACCTTTGGGTATGCAATGTAACCCTGAATGCTTCTGGTGCTGTGGTGGAAGAGTCCCAGGCCATCTTCAGTGTTCATCTCTCTGGTTTCACCCACTTTCTAAAATGTCCCTTGAAATCATTAGGAATTTAAAGGAGTAGACACTTTGCTTTGCTCATGGACAAATCACTGTTCTATGACACCAGCATAACTACTGCTTTTGAGAAAGCCAGATTTTAGGAAGTTTTGAAGCAGAATCACCATCATTCATTGCAGACATCATTGTCTTTTCTATTTCAAGTCTTTGGAGGTGGACAGTATACTGGACAGTAGCACTCTCCCCACGAAAGTATCTGTGACCAGCAGAGGAAGGTCACAGATGGCTGAGGGGCTTTTTGCCACCCAAATGAGGCAGTCCAGGAACCACAGGTCTGGGTGCCAGGTGAGGCATCCACAGCACTGTTTAGATCAGTGCTGGACCCACTTCTGCTCCATTCTGAACTCAAACAGTGCCTGCTTTGCAATCCAATTATAACATCAAATGGCCTTGCTACACTTGTACATCTCCCTCTCCTGCACTGAGAACAAAAGCAACAGAAGTTATTATATGAGGCTTACATGTGGAAGCAGATAATTTGTAAATAAACACCTCTGAAGGAGCTTATCAAGTTAAAAACACCCAGAGAGGCTTTGACCTTTATGCTGAAACATGAATTTAGATGTAAGGAAGATGTTCAGTGATACATTCTCCAGTTCAAAATGTTCTGCTTAACATTTGAGGAATAAAGATGTTAGCATGCTTATGAAATTGATTCATTTTAATAAGAGCCATTTTTAAGCTGCACAGAATATTCTTGAAAGAAAGGGTTGTGTTTTTTTTTTTTTGTGAGCTTGGCTAAAAGTTATTTCACTTTTATGGTGTAGTTTACAGCTTCTGGTAAGGATCCCTGAGGTCATCCTTTTTGATCTGAAATAAAGCTCTTCTCTTTTCCTAAAGATGAGCTCTTCTACTTCTAAATGATTGGGAAAGATTTTTCTCTTGTATAGTGCTACTCCTCTGTTTGAGAGGCATCTTGCTTTTAAGAGGGCAGTCATGCAATTGTTTATTTCTGACCCAAAATTTCTTGTGGTATGTTTACAACATGCAATTAAAGACCCCGGTAAAAAATTCTGCACAAGACACAACTCGTAGTGACAATGCTCCATAGTCTGCTTTCAGACATAGCACAAAGGACAACAGGATATAGAGCTTCATCAAGGAGGAGGGATGAAGAGCAGAGATGAGGCTCTGCATGAATACAGGAGGGACCTGGTGTGCTGTGGAGCCTGGAGTAGTGCTGGATGTGCTCGGGCAGAGCTGCTTGTGCAGGTCCCATGCCTTGAAAAGCCTGCTCCTGCTCTGGTGCTGTTAAAATTACACCATGTGACTCAGTGTTGGGTCCACATTTCCCTTCAGATCCTTTTTGTAGGGTTTATTTTTGTTCTGACCCCTCCATGATTGGAGCAGGCGGAGGGTGCCGTGCGCCTGCTTTCTGCTCTGTCTGTGGCTCTGGCTGCCGTGTCCATTGCAGGCTGAAGGGACAGGAAGCCCTCCTGGAACTGCTGCATCACACAGTCATTAGTGCCTTGGGAGGAGCAAAGGAGTGGTGGATCCTTAGCACAGTCCCCAGGACCTGCCAGGCTTGAGGTCCAGGCCAAGGATGGCCATGCAGTGCCTGGGGCACATGGACCACTTCAGGTACGAGCAGTGGTGGGTGGTGGGGGCCCCACTCCTACTGCTGTAGCCCCCCAAGGCTGTGCTTTCTTATGCCCTTGTCTCTCACCCTCCAGCATGACCCTTTCCCTGCAGATGCAGTTGCGCAGGGTGTGCTGTTCACCACTGGCTGTCTGGGAGCAGGTGAGGATTGGGGCTCTCAGCCCATTCCTGAAGACCTGGCACAGCCCGAGGAACCTCTCACTCATTCCCACCACTCCTGGAAGACTGTTTAGCTGCCAGCAGGTAACACATCTGCAGACCTCACTTACAGCAATGTGAAACCACCAGATGAGCTGAGACCACCTGTGGGATCTCTTGCCTTGCAGCCTTGGACATCCTTGACAGGACAAGGGGAAATGTCAGAGGGCAGGGTTAGATGGGATACTGGAAAGAAATTCTTCCCTGTGAGGGTGGGGAGGCCCTGGCACAGGTTGCCCAGAGAAGCTGTGTCTGCCCCATCCCTGGACATGTTCAAGGCCAGGTTTGGACAGGACTTGGAGCAACCTGGAATAGTGGAAGGTGTTCCTGCCCATGGCAGGGGTTGGAACAAGATGAGCTTCAAGGTCCATTCCCACCATTACCATTCAGTTTCCTTCTGTCTGGGCATCCTGGTGTTTCTGAGTGTGAGCTTTGCACGAGGCTTGAGCTCCAGCAGGCCAGCAGAGCTGTGCCTCTCCCAAGGGCCTGTGCTGTTGCTTCCAAAGGCATTAAGAGAGGCCAACACTGCAATGAACGCAGCAGCACGAAAGGTGTTTTCCAGGGATGTGGGCATGTTTTCCATGTTCAGTAGGGGCTTCCCTTCTGTGTTCTCACCTCCTGGTTATTTGTTAGAGAGGTGCTGCTGGGACATTTGTCATAACTTCACAGCTCATTACTGCAGGGCCTGCCAAGGTAATTGCTTCTTCAAGGCGTGACAACACTTAAATCTATTTCTTCACTGAATGTCTCCATTCCCTGCATGGTGCCCCTCCTGGGGGCAGGCTGGCGGCTTTTCTGGGATGATCTGGGATGTCTGCTCTGGGAGGCTGGACACCCTCTGATGCAGAAGGTGGGTAACTTTGGTCTGGCCCAAGGGCTGTGGTCACTGAGCAGCCTATGCAGAGACAGAGTTATCCTCAGCCCTTGGGATAAGCAACCAAGTAAACAGAAGGTGTATTTTCTCTTCTATCAAAAAACTGAACACAACAGATGTGCCAGGCCTGTTTGCCTGGAAATGAGGGCTGTAAGCCTTTGCTTGTGGTGGGTGTTGCAGTACCTGTTTAGTCAGCAGAGAGCTGATGTGTTGTGGGGTGTCCAAACACATCAGATCTGCAGGGAAAGCCACAGTGCATCCCCCCCCAGCTCATGTAGGATTGGATCCTACATCTTGGATCCCTACTTTCCACAGAGATACTTGAGCAGGGCCCAGAGTCCACTGCAGCAGCTTGGGAGGAGGGTGAGGGGGTATTCCTGTTGCCTTTTTTTGGTAAATGACTTTCCCAGGAGAGGTGAGGTCCACCTGGGGAGCAGAGCAACTGTGACTCTCTGCTAGTGGAACCCTGGGGCCTGATGAGGAGGAGTCATCAAGTGTTGGGGGACATACACCTGGAATGGGGATGAAAAGAAAGCCTGAATGTGGGATAGGAGAAAGTGAGAGGGTGAAGTGAAGGGTTTGTCTGAGGGGACCAGAAAAATGGAAGGTGGGGAAGGAGGGAGATGAATACTAGGAGCAGAGGCTGGAGGCTGGGAAATGAGAGGGAAGGCACAGTGGGGCAGAGGGGTAGTAGGGCTATGCAGGAGAGATGAAGACACACGAGGTAAAAGGGGAGGTGTGGACCTGACTAACTCTGTGGGTACTTCTTCCCACTGACCCTGTGCTCTCTGCCCATCCACCTCCTTGGGCCTTCTCCCATGGACCACCCGCAGAGCTCCCACCCTGGGTCCACAGGCACACCTGGACTCTGCACCTCCCATGGGGGAAGGTCCACCACAGGTACTGCCACAGACTCCTTAACACCTGATGCCCATGAAGGCACTGGCTGTGCTAAACTCCAAGCATCTGCACCTCCAGACTGTTGAGGGGGAGCAGGAAGTGATGGTGTGTATGTTCTGCCATGTGTGAAGTATCTGGAATTAGACAAAAGATGTGACTTATGCTGCATGATCAGTAGCATAAATAAAAGCCACTGACATTTTCTAATTGGGGTGCTGGGAACGTCTCGGCAGTTCTGAGACGGTTCTGCAGTTTTGTGTAAATGCCTCATCAAAGTGGTAATGTATTCTAATTATTAGCAGAGCCCTGGCTGCCTCATGAACCCGTAATATTTTGTGACATGTGACATTACAATGAAAATGTATGAATAACAATCTTTCATTAAAATTACTGGCTGTATGATCAACTTTTTTTGCAGTATTATGAGATTTGGAGTAAATACTCCATAAATATGTAAATAACTTGTGATGTTGTTGCATTAGGTAATTGCAGGAGGACGCAGCTCACGGTACAGATGAACCACGAGTGGATGCACTTCGAGACACTGTTTCTTTTGAGCACATGGCTGGGTCTGACTGCTTTTGCTCCCCTCTGTCTGGGGTCCCAGCCTTGGAGGATACCTGAAACACCTTCTGTGCTGTACCTTTTGCAGCCACTTTTCCCACCTGAGCTGCTGGTCTCACTGTGTCACCTGGATGCAGAGACATTGCTGCCTAGTGTGGGAATCTTCCCTGTGATTCATCACAGACCTGCAGTGGAGGGGTCACTGGGTCCACTCCTGCTGGTTTTCTGGGATGAAATCTTCTGAAGAAAATCATCTTGCTCCTTCCTCACTCAGCCTGACCCTGGGGCTGACTGCTGTCACCCAGAGGAGACCCACAGAGCCCAAACGAAAGCTGTGAGCACAAACGCAAATATTTTTCACATCAACTAAAAATCAAGACATTTGTCCTGAAAAAAAGAGAAAGATTAATTTGGTTTAGCTTTTTTTCTGTATTTGTTTTCTTAGATTATTTTCTAATTTTCATCCAGTTCAAAAGGAGGCAGAACTGCTCAATGAGGAAGCAGGTGTACAGTTTCAAAAACTCCAATTTCCACCATTTTTTTTCCATCTGGGTTGACCCTGAAACCCTCTCTATCCATGCTGGCCTGTCTCTGCCAGGGCCTCTCTGCCCCTTCAAACTTATGGTCACAGCAGCAATTCAGCCACTGGACCAGTAGGCCTAGACGTTATCCGCGTTCTCTGTGGCTTCTGCTGATATTTCCATGGAGATAATGCAGCATGTGGGGCTACCGAGGTGCAGAGAGGAGCTACAGGGACAGGACTGGACAAGCTGACCTCAAAGTGTGTCCCTTCTGCCATCACCTGAGTGAGGATCCTCTTCTCTGCAAATGGCTCCTGACTCATCCGTTGTTTCTGTGTCCATGACTGGTTCTCCCTGGTTGGACTAGACGGTCTCTGGACAGGTATGCAGGGTGCCCTGGGGTAGAATGCTCCAGTCTTTCCTTGTTTTCATCTGGGGAACATGAGCAATGCCATAACAGGTCTGCTGGATGCTGGGAAGCCTGGCCAGTGGTTCATGGGATGTCCTCCTTCACCATCTGGAGAGGAAAACTGCCCTTGTGCAGTCCTGTGGGAGATGGTGAAATGTGCTGTTCTGAACCAATTTTTACAGTGGAAATACTACGGAGTTAGTTGAGAATTAGGACCTGAAAGCGAACAAAGTGTGTCTGCACCAGTGAGAGGTGAAAACAGTAGCACTTTTATTAGGAAAATGGTATTTCTGGAAGAAAACAGCAGGAGTGCAATCTCCTGGAGGATTTGGGGGCAGCATGGGAGTGGTGAGAGAAGAGTTCTCAGAGTGGTGATGTGCCAGAGGGCGAAAGGAGGGATTAAGAGACCCTCAGCATCAGCCAGCCCAGCAGCAACAGCGTACACTGCCCTGCCTTCAGGGCTGAACCAGCCCCACTGCTTGCTCTGTCATGCCTGGGTCAAAGCATCTCCCTGGTGCAGTAGTTGCACAGGGTCCACCCAGAGCCCACATTCAGCCTCTCATGCTCCACAGCCTTTGCCATGACCTTCCTTTCCCAGTCACCAAGACATTGAGGGAGATGGGACCTTGCAGCTCGCAGAGCAGTGTTTAGGGAGGTCCCACTCTCACGAGCAGAGCCAGTGGCTCGCAGTGTGGTACCTGTGTTTGCACACACTAGGCCATGGCAGCTGGAAGACGTTACAGCACTGTCTGCTCTGTTGGAGGTCCCAGCAGGTGTTGTTGGGGTCATCTCCCCCACTTGCTGCCTGCTGTTGTGGCCTCTGCTGGCTCCAGGACCTGGGGGTATCCCAGAGTCTGATTTCCTACTCTGTGCTCTCTGAGCAAGGGTGGTGGGATGCTCCCTGGTTTCTTGGCACCTCCTTGTGTCCAGGGAATGATTCCCCCCCTGACTCCTCTGCTACATCCCCTCTGTTATAGAGAGATGGTCACTTTGGGACAGACACTGTCCTGTCTCTTGCGGGAGCAACCCCCAGGCCCTTGTCTGGTCTCTGCCCTGGCCGGAGGTGCCCAGAGGTGCTGGCTGGGGTGATGAGCTCCCAGCCCCGCAGAGGGGAAGGGGCCACAGGAGAGGAGCAGGAAGACCCTGTACCCATGTGTGTCTGGCAGGGTCTGTCCTAAGGCTCTCACTGTGGGATGGGTGAAAATAAGGGCAGAAGCATGAGCTGTGCCAGGGAACTGCAATGCCATCAGCATCTGTGGCTGCCTGCAGAACTGTTGGCTGAGGGGATGGCAGGGAAAGGTGGGGAGCCCTTGTCTCTGCCAGCCTGTGCTCCCTGGGATGAACCCACCAGACAAGGCACAGTAACCTGACTGTGTCCTGGGACCAGCTGGTAGCAGCCCTGGGGGGATGAAAGGAATAGGGGCTGTGCCAGCAGTACTCTGTGTCAGGCACCCCTGGCAACAGTGGGGTGCTGTGCAGGGAGCACAACCTGCTTTCACCACTCCTGGCAGATGAAGAAAGAAGGACTCTGCATTAATTTATTATTTAGATTAGAGCAATCCAAAGGGGTTTAAAATATGCCTGGAAAATGGTGGTTTAACAAATGTACCTGGCGGGATTGTCTCCAACCCCTGCCCCTTGTCTGGCTCTCCCATGTAGGGGCTTCCTTGGTGCTGGGAAGGTTGAGGTGGCCACAGCCCCTTCTTCTCTCTGGGAGCAGCAAACTGAATAGGTTTTCCTTTTTCTCTGCCTGAGCTCTGTAAGCAGCTTAGAGTGTGACTGGAAAAGCAATGGAGTTGGGAGAGGGAATCCCACCATTACACAGTCTCAAGAGAGGGAATATTTGATGAAGCTGAGTCCTGTGAAGAGAGAGCAGAGGCTGTTACCATCACAGATACTTCAGCACAGATGCCACAGAAGAAAGAAGTTGGGCTTTGTAAAGAGCCTTTGTATTATTTCCTGACTCTCTAGCTTCACTGAAGTGAAAATGAGGCTTTTTTTTTTTTTAAGAGTGAGGGGGAAAAGGAAAGGAAAAGAAAGGTGGGAGGACAACTTTTTCTTTCTTGCTGAAAGCCTGGTGCTGGGCTTTAACTCTTCCCTGAGCTTATCATCCAAAACGAGACTGCTCATGGGCTCTCTGGGCTTCACTGCAGAATGGATTTACTTTAGCAGACCCCAATGGGCCAATTCTCTTACCAGATGTAAGTTCGGGGCTGGCAAAGGGGAGGTCTGCTCTCTCTGGGTGGAATTAGCGTGGAGTGGCTGCAGATGAAAGATGCCAAAAGCCACTGACTCTGGAGTCTCTGCAGGGCCAGGGAAGAGCAGGGGCTGTTTTTCAGCCTGACCTGCCATATGTTACCGGGTGGCACCTTTCTTCCCCTCATTATTGGAATTATTATGACTCACTTTTCTCAGTTGTGACTGGGTCCAAAACCTCTGCTATGCCAAAAGCTCAGCTCCTCTTGGCACTGAGAACTTTCCAAGTTAGAGCCAAGGCTCTTGTTCCCCTTGCAGGCATCACAGATGAATGAAGTGCTCCATTCCCTCTGTATTACTTCTTCCAGCGCAGGACCACTTTAGCCTCTTAAAGGGCAGGGATGAGCAGGACGAGGGGGAGCACGGCAGATGTGACCATCATGGAGAAGGGGATGTGCATCCACACTCCTGCCTGCTGTTCCCAGGGAACTGCCTGAATGAGTGACTTGTGATTTGCCCTGTTACCCTTGGATAAGCTGCCAATCATTCCCTTAAACATTTGCACCTGTACATGGACAGCTGTGGAAAAATTCCCAAAAGATTAGTTTTTACCTGTGTTTTCTAACGAGAACTTCAGGAGGAACCAGATGTTGTTCCTTGCTGCAGTGGGTGATGAAAACCACTGAAAATCCTGCTGGCACATCCTGGGTTATTGAGGAAGGCCCCATGTTCTGGGTGCAACCAACTCCTGGTATTCCCTGCATATTTCAGTTGTGATGCTTCCCATGGCATTCTTCCTCCTCCACCTGATTAGTCTGAGGTAAAGATTTTTTCCTTAACCTCTAGTTGCTGGGACATGTCCACAGCTCTGTTACGGCAAGAATGTGAGATAAAACTGCCTAAATGGAAACACTCTGACCTACAAATAACACATGACACTCCAGGCCAGGAATGATACAATTCATAGAGTCATGAGATAAACTTCATACATTTTTATTTATTGTAGAATATTCTACATTTTCTATATATGTATTTCTTCATACCTACATGCCTATAGGACAAGAGGAAATGGTTTCACACTGACAGAGGAGAGATTTACATTTGATATTAGGAAGAAATTCTTCACTAGGCGAGTGGTTGGCCCTGGCAAAGGCTGCCCAGAGAAGCTGTGGCAGCCCCATTCCTGCAAGTTTTCAAGGCCAGATTGAATGGGAGTTGAAACAACCTGGTTGCTCCAAGGGAAGGAGTCCCTGCCCATGGCAGGGGGCTTTAAGGTTCCTTCCAACCCAAACCATTCTATGATTCCATGATACCTACATATTCTACACTTCTTCCTGAGGTAGGGCTGGCATGTGGGAGGAGCAGAAAGGTATGGCTTGACTTATCCACACCATGTCGGGAAGCAGGGCACAGCAGGGAACATCGAGAACAGTCTGCAGCAGCCCAGAGGTTGTAAATTGCTTATAAAAGTCATGCTGAAACTTTCTAGACAGCAAATCCCTGCCCAGAATGCAGAAGGACCTTTGAATCTGCCAAGAAAGCTGCTCTGGGTGAGCTGACCGTGCCCATTTGTTTTACATGGATAATTATTTTCCATGCTTGTAGCTTCAAAAGCTTTCCTGGAAACATTCAAAGCCAAGGCAGATGGGGCTCTGAGCAACCCAGTCTAGTTGAAGATATTCCTGCTCATTGACTGGGGTTGGATTAAGTGGCCTTTAAAGGTCCCTTCCAACCTGAAGTATTTTATGATTTAATCTTCAAAGAAACCAGCATGTGGAGCTCCCATTCCAGAGACATCTGAATCTTAGGCACTTCCCCATGAATCTTCTATATCATAAAAATAATAGACATGTAAATTAAACTGTCCTGAAGGCATTTGGCAGAATGCTAATGGGGAACAGTCAGGGAACTGTTCCCCTTGCCAGCTTGTCAGTGACAGAGATGAGTTGAAATTAACTGTTTACAAACACCTTCTGAGCAGGGAGAGGGGACAAGGTCACTGGGCTCTTCGGAAGGTCAGAGGGATGTGGTTCCTCCTCCATTACTGCAGTGCTTCTCAGCAGAGCAGAGCAGAGCTCCTGCTGCTGCGTCCCGACCACTCAGCCAAGACCAACACTCACCACTGAGGGATGGACATGACTCCACAAATGACACTGCAGGAGTGATATAGGAGTGGCTCTGCTTCCTCTGCCCATCTCTCTGTATCTTGAAGTCTCTAGATGAGAGACAGCTCTAAGATAGCTCTGCTTGAGCAGAAAGGATAACAATCCTTCCAGCAAAGTTCCTTCAGCAGAATGGTTGAAAGGTTTGCCCTAACACCAAGCTCCCATCAGGCTCATGGATGAAGAGTAACTCGGGGTTTTGGTTGAGGTTGCACACATTGTTCCTGTTACAGCCGAACCTGGCCAGATTCCAGGGGTGGCTCAGAAACAACAAAGTTACTTTGCACTGTGCAGTGTGGCTGTAGGGGAAATAGGTGCTCCTGGTCCCTGGGAGCAGCATGCATGGAAAAGGATCCTGGGAACAGCAAAGTGAAGTACTTAGGTGCAGGAAAAGCCATCATTGAGGTTGTGCAGGAAAAGCCATCGTTGAGGTTGTGCAGGAAAAGCCATCAGTGAGGTTGTGCAGGAAATGTAGGATACACACTGACCTAGGCTTAGCAGGCTGGGGATAATCTCCAAGCTCCGTCCAGGAGACTCACTGACACATCATTTTAGCATTGATCTTAATTTTTAATTTATTCTCATAAATCTCCCCTTTACCAGTGGTTTTCAGCCTGTCCTCAGGTGAAATCTGGGAATGATGATCCTCTGTGGGGATGGACTGTGACACACTATCATCCTGAGGGGTACCCACAGTCCTCAGCAGGTCAGGGCTGAGGATCCTTCTGCAGGAAGAGATTCCATTAATAAAGAACAGCCAAAACTGCAAACCCTAAATGTTGTGCTCAAGAGCAGGGTATGGACCCTGCTTGTATCTCTTCCCTTGGGCTTGGGCAGGACTCTGCTCTTAAGCACAGGAAAGCTGCCCCTCCCCTGCCCTGTTGATCAGGGTGCACTGAAGGCAGCTGCCCTCTGAAAGGGAGGTGTACCCCTCCAACATGCCTGTGGACAGCTCTGAGTGTGGGATACTGAAGAAATGTTTGATTAACAATCTGCCAGGTGGAGAGGTGGTCCCTGTGGCATGTGGGCACATTGCAGAGATTAAATTAAGTGTGGTGCAGGTTTAAAGCTCACAATGATGAGGCAAAGACGCCACCTTCTCCTTGGCCAGGCTGGGCACTCCTTGCATGAGCAAGCCACCCTCCAAGTGATCTTGTCTTTCCCCAGGTCCCTGGTGATGAGGGCTGCACCTCTAACCCTTTTTTCCCCATGTCCCACCTCTTCCCAGTCTGGAAACAAATCTCAAGGTGAGATACAAACCATACAGATGTGCTGCCACAAGTGGCAGTGCTGTTGAGCTGGGGAAGACTGTCAAGAACTGGTCAACAGGCCCTCCTTCCCCATAGCCGCAGCCTGGTACCACCTGGTTCCCACCATGTGTTCCAGAACATGGAGAGTGAAGAGACTGAATGTAACAGCCAGACCAGAGCATCTCCTACTCAGTTCTGCGTGAGTGAGAGAGGAGATTTAGCAGAGTAATAGAATTGTAGAATATCCTGAGCTGGAAGGGACTCACAGGGATCATTGAGTCCAACTCCTGGTCTTATACATAACACCCCAACAGTCCCACCAGGTCCCTGAGAGTGTGGTCCAAATGCTCCTTGAGCTCTGGCAGCCTTGGGGCCGTGACCACTGCCCTGGGGAGCCTGTTCAGTTCCCACCACCCTCTGGGGTAAGAACCTTTTCCTGATATCCAACCTAAACCTCTCCTGACATAGCTCCATCTATTCCCTTGGGTCCTGTCACTGGTCACACAGAGCAGAGATCAGAGCTGCCCTTCAGGAGGAGCTGCAGACCCTGATGAGGTCTGACCTCAGTCTCTTGTCCAGCTGAACAAACTAAGTGACATCAGCTTCTCCTCATATGGCTTCCCCTTGAGACCCTTCATCAAAGCATAATCTGAGTTAGAAGGGACCGACAAGGATCATGGAGTTCAACTCCAGCTCCAAAAGAGCTGGGTGAAGACTTATCTCCATGACTCTTCTATGTACCTGGGAGCTGCACTCTGGTCCTTGCCCAGTGCAGCTGGTGTTACTCCCACAGGCTTTGCTGTTTGTCACTTGGATCCCATGATCATTTATTTTTCTGCAATTTCACAGCATATGGGCAAACTTGTCTGTAGAAATACCATCTCCGGCACCAAACTGCTGTGTGTGTGCGGGCAGCCAGGTACATTAATGTGGAAGCTGACACTGAGTGATAAAGTGTGGGGTGAAAATGGAGCTAGAAAAAGAAAACAGCTTTCTCTGTTGTTATGCAAAAAACCAGGAGCAGCAGCAACCATGAGCAGCCCCATCAGCCCTTCCACGAGCATCCCAAGGTAACAGCCAGGCTTCACTGTCAGCCCTGGTGTTTGGTGTCAAGGAGACCTGAGCACTTCTCTGGTGTTAAGCATGGGCTGAAGGGCTGTGTTGAGTGGGACATGCATCAGGAAAGCTCTGATCCTGCAAAGTATCACAGACACTGGCTGTGTGTTTTATGGACATGGACAGGCTCATGTTTCCTGTGCTCTGCTCCATGCCAGGGCTGAGAAAACTGATCCCGTGTCAAGGATGCTCTTGGCCAGCCTTCAGAGTCCCCAAGGCAGCGTGGCAAGTCTTATCTGCAGAGACAGATGAGGGTTTAAAATTGAACTGCAACATAAAATTCTGCTGAGAGATGTCACATCCATAGTATTTTATCATAACATCTCTCTGTCAAATTGATTGCTATTGTTTAATATCAATCACATCAATGAATACAAGTTTTATATACATTTATACAAAATTTCAATTTCTGCTTCCACTTGCTCAGGTGTTGGAAATCACATTACTTACATTTTCAGTAGTGGCCTTGATTTTTCTGTAGGAGAACTATCAATACTTTGGTGCATTTTTATGTGGATCACTTTCTCAGTGAAAATATTTGTAAAGCTTGATTCCCATATCGCATCCACTTCAGCATGGTGCAGTCATAAACTAGTGTGGGGAGGATGAGCTTGACAGGATCCTGCACAGGCAAGCACATGGATGCGAACAACTCCCATAGTGAGAACTTCCTCAGGTCAGGAAGATGAGAGCAACAGCAGGGCAGGAGAAAGAGTAAAAAAGGGGAAAGTGAGGACTTTAAAACAAACCCAAGGCAAACTTGAAAGAAACCCAAGTGGAGCAGGAATAAGAACAGTACTCTAAGCCTTGCTCTGTTACAGGGAAACCTCATCTTATTCCTCCCCACACCTCCTGGAAGGCCCAGCTCACCCCACGGCTGTGTGAGAGGCTGGAGGAAGGTGGCTCTGACTCGGGGGACAGGTTTCCAAAGGAAGGTGGCTCTGACTTGGGGAGCAGGTTTCCATTCACACCCTGATTGCTGCACCCAAGAGCTGAGGGAGGAGTGACCCGGCAGCAAAGTGCTTGGGATTTGCATGGAACAGCTGCCTTGCGAGTGCCTGCCACTTCAACCAGGCTTGGACCATCTCCTCAAGAAGGAATTTATCTATCTGTTGCATTTTCCTCATCTGTTTTATTTCCCTGCTGCTTAGATCTGTGAGACCTGGTTTCTGCATCCTTGCCACTGCCAGCTGTGCACAGGGGAGGTGCAGCCCCATGACACACACCTTGGCTGCAGGAGAGCAGCTCATCTGAGCAGATAGCCAATCCAAGCTGGGGGCTACTTGTACACCCAGTGAGTGACAATGTCATTGCCAGAGCAGAGCACTGCCATGGTCAGGGCAACTGATGGAGCAGCCCACTGGGTTCATCGCACTTCAGCGTCCAGCTACTGGCACTGAGGGAAGGTGATGGGTGTCATGAACATGCCAAGTGCTGAGTTAGGGCTTGGTTTACACATTGTGATCCTGAAATCCATCTCTGGCTGGACACCTCTGTGGCAGCAAAGGAACCAGTGCAGACCTTCCAAATGTGCTTCCCAGTTCAAGGGTCCTGGAGGCAGAGAGGAGCCTCCAAAACACAGCATACAGCTCTCTAGCTGTAGGCAGTTATCACAGAGCAACCTCAGTGCCCTGCAGGGTTTGTTTGGCCATTATATCCTTACCTGTAGCAGAAGTCTCCTTTGCCAGCAAGCTTCTCCCATGGAAATAGAAGTTGTTACCATTATTGTTATTATTGTTGTTCATCTTCTTGGCCACAGTCATTATTTTTATTATTTGTTGGTTGCATTTTTGGTGCCCTGGAATGGTTCTTGGTGCTTGCTCTGCAGACTTGATGGAAGACAGGCTTCTAGATCCTTTGTGTCTCACTTTGGTTCTCCTCCAAGGATGGGATAGGTTTCTCCATGTGTGGGTGCTCTGTCAAGAGGGTGAATTCTGCTGAATGTCAAAGATGCCTCCTTGTCCTCCTGAAACAGCTTAGCAGTGGCCAGGGCTCCAGGAGGAGGAGAGAAAAACATTTAGGATCTCCATGAGCTGCAGTTTGTGCCTGTTCATCAGCACAGTTCTTAACAGAATAGTGATCACAGGTTTGGTATCGTTAGTGAGACACAGAGAGCCATTTTGTATCTGCTCTTACAGTAAAATAGGCAGAGCACAGGCCATATTAAATGTTCCAGGGCTGTGT
>JAOXXN010000212.1:14581182-14592368 GCA_026770055.1 Myrmophylax atrothorax | reverse complement strand
ATGATAATTAAACAATAACATGCAACCAGGGCTGTCAAAGGGTGAGACCAGAGTGAAGCAAGGCAGATGCTGCCAGCATATGAGTCTGAGCAAGGGAAAAATTTTCTTTCTCATCAGCCTCTATTTCATTGATTTCAGTAGGATGGTTAATGATGAGGCAAAGCCAGGCCATGTGTTTACACAATCAACAGATCCACTTAATCTGCTGATACCTGAAAGAGAAATATGAAGATCATGAGATAGCAAACTATGGTGAAACTCAGGTAGACCTGGGGAAGGAAGCTTTTTACCTGACAAGGGTTTTCTGCAGGCTGGGAGGAAGACGGTGGTTTGCTGCACATGGACTGGGAGGCTGCAGCACTGGGAATTGGCAGAAGCTGGTGCTCTTTGTCCTCCTGTTGGGTCTGACCACCTGGTTACTTCAAAATGTGCATTGTTCACATAGACCCAGCCGACCAGTTGGACATCTCTTACTGCTTCATACTTGGCATTACTTGGCATCTTGCAAATTTTGTCTAACAGGCAAACTGATCTCCTCCAACTCATCTCCATCATCTCCATCTGTTTCTGCCTCCTGCTCCATCTCCATCGCTCTCTCATTATCTTACTTCCCTGTGGTTCCAGTGTCTAGAACTGTTTTTGCAAAAATCCCTCCATTACATTCTCGTTTGTCAAGAATTCTTTGCTTGTTTGAAGATCTGCTATTTTTGCCCAGCACTCAGCATATTTACACATGAGCTTTACCAGCATTGGCTGGAACTGGTTTTAATCCAAACCTGTAAAGGCTGACTGTGCCTGGGCTCTCTATCCTATCAGCCACACATTTACTCTCCCCTGCAAATGAGAACAGATTTGTTGGGCAAGGGCTGTGTTCCAGAACACCACGCTGACTGGCCTTGATAATATTCCTGGCCCTTAATTCTTTATTAATTCAATCCTATATCAGCTTTGCTGTTTCTCTGCCAAGGACTGATATTGCTGGAGGATGTCACCCTGCAAATTCAGCCTTGACACATTAATTTATACTAAGCAACCTTGTGTTTTTCTTCAGTCACCCAGTGACATATTGAATTTGACCCTCTTTTTTGCTTTTTGTCAGCATCCAAGGGTATAACTGCTCATATGTCCTTGCTGGAGTGTGTAACCCATGTTTCCTGGGAATCTATCTCTCTTGGATGATGGTCAGCCCTTTCTCTTTATACATGGACTGTAGATATGCTACTGAATCTGAGTTTTCCCTGATGAATATTAAAGACACTCTGTGTGTGTGTTGTGTTCAACTATTGATGGTATTTTAAGCAAGCTCCATGACACCACCATGAAAAGCTGCCTCATCTGTCTCTTTTCTTGCCCTCAAGGGCAGGTGTGTGCTCACTGGAGGTGTGGGATTATGGCATTGCACTTCTCTGGGTTCAGCTGTTTACCCACTGCCCACCCTGCATCCCTCTCCAAATCACTGCCCTTGAGAAAATGTACATGTCCTCTTTCCAGATTCCCCATCTTCCTATCACCATGTTTTTTGTTATATCAGTGCAACAGGGATTTTTTTCTTCCATTGTAATCTTCCTAGACATCTGTGCTGTTTCTGCAGTCTCTCTCCATATTACAACTTTCACAACACTTTTTTTTTTTACCTTTAGCAATTGTCCTTGCAGGTGCTCAGGAAGCCCAGGTTGGACTTGTGGTCACCCAAGCTCTCCTGCAGCAATGAACTGGGGCTTAGCAATTGAAGCTGATCCCCCTGGCACTGTAATTACATTGTGAAGACATTTGAAAGTTTCTGTTGTTAAATATTTAATGTTGTAGGAGGAATAAGACCTTGAATGTGAATTTTATGATGAATGTCTTGCTTGCCTGTGGATGTGCTGAGAGCCTCCACTCACCTTCCAGACACGGTGACCATGAATATTCATCCTGTTTCCTCCAGGGCTGGTCTCCTTTGTGAGGCTGCCAGGAGCTAAACACTGGGAGCTCAGATAAGAAGGAGGCTGGTGGGGCATTTAGAGGGGCAGGGGTTGTGCTGAGTGTTTCAGATGTGTCAATGCTGCTCAGCATGTGCCTGCAGCCCAGGGACAAACCAGAGCCAGTGTCTGGCTGGAACAGGGGAGATGGGCTGTGCAGGTGGCAGCAGGGGCTGAAAAGGTGCAGTGGGGTCCTCAGTGTTATGTTCAGACCGCATTGAAGGATATGGTCATTTATAGTGGCTGCTTGGTCCTAGAGTAGCATTACTTCTAACTGGTGTGGTGCTACATGTCCTCTGGGCTCTGCACTGAGGGGAGAGAGGGGCAGGGTTGGGCAACCCCCTTCCATATCTCCTGCTGGGTCCCTTGGCAAAGCCACAGCAGTGACTTTGTTTAATGAAAGAACTAAAGACTATGAAATTGGTTTGCACAAAGTGGGAACCAAACCCTTGGACTGTGTTTGCATCAGGGCTGGAACCTGTGGCTGGTGTAAAAGGAAGGACATGGCCTCAGGTGCTGGTTCAACATGACCAGGGTAATGCCACAGCTTTATGGATTTTATTTATGACTCTGATTTTTGTCCTCTCTTGCATTACTCCTCCTTCATCCAGAGAAGCACCTAAGGGATGTTTCTGCCAGTGCAGGGGACTGTGGCTTGGCAACTGCAGGCACTGGCCTGTTCCCAAGTCAGACTCTTTGGAGACAAGGTTCATCCTGTTTGGCAAAGAGAAAAGAAAGGAGGATGATACTTGCTGGATGGTCCTCACTGGGTGGTCCTCAAACAAAACCGACAGGCACTCATACTGTGTCCCTGGTTGCTACAGTGGAGAGGAGTCATTCCCAACTTTGAAAGTTGGGAGTGATGCCACCCTTTAAAGGAGCCATTGCTGCCACTGGGAGAGCAGCTCTTTTTGAGAGAGCTCCAGTGGGACAAGTGTCCTCTGCTTCCTCTGTGATCAGTGGAGAGAATGAGACAAATTTTTGTAATTAAAATATTTGTACACAGTAGGAATTCCCTGATTCTCTGATTGCTGAGATAAAAAAATCACCAGCAAACTTTCAGAAACCACTCAATTTTGATTTTCTTGAATTTTCTCCTTTGCAGTGACAGCATTTCAAGGGAACTATAAGTTCCCTACCTCCAGTTATTTTTGTTCCAAAAATCTAAGTTTTTTTCACTGAGAAAGTTTTGATAGGCAAGTCTGAATCACCGTTAATTTATCACAGGCATCAGCTTGTCCTAGCTGGGATGACAGCTTTGACAGCCAGCCCTCACTGATACAGTCACCACTGCTTTACAAGTGTATGAGCGGGTGAGTGGAGTTTTGGGGGAGAGGAGCCACACTGTGCTGTTCAGCACAGCCAGACGAATCTCTAAGCAGTCTTACCCTTTTCTGTTCTTGATCAATGAACTAAATCCCCAGCACTCACACACTGCAGTGACTCCTGGACACAAGTACCTCAGGATAAAGGGGGTCTGGGTGGCTGGTTGGTCCTTCTGGGCAGCACTTGTAGAGACAAAGGTATAGAGAAGGAAATAAAGGGATTCATCTTCCTCCTGGCCCAGCAGATACCTAGAAAGGCTGTTGTCACCCCATCTGTCATCTCCTTGGGAGGCCAACCAGAGCATGTTGAGTGTGCTTTGATTCTGCATGAGCTGGAGGAAGTGCTGGGCCTTGGGGATCCCCCTCCACCCTTCCCACCATCCTTGGCTTTAGCAGCACACCTGGTGTGGCAGTGTGACCTCCTGTACCCTGTGGTCACCAGAGCCTGACTCCCCCCTGCAGCCTTTGCAGGCAGGGCTCTCCCAGTACCACTACTGCAGTGTAACAAAGGTTTACTCCAGCAGTTTTCCTCCAAGCTCTCTTTGCACCAGTGGTCCAGAAGGGAGCATCCCCTGGCTTGGCTTGCACTGCAGGAAACTAGTTGCATTGGAAAGGGAGTGGGATGTGCCCTCTGCCCTTTGAGCAGAGCCCTGTGTGTGACATCAACACAGCCTTCAGGTGAAGAAGAGAACAGGCCCCTTCTCGTGCTGGCAGAGGCTGCTAGAGTTGATGCATGGGCAGACACAAGGGGCACCACTGATCTGGAAAACACAGAGGAATGAAGATTTCTGCATTTGGAAAACCTGAGAGCCACTAAGAAAAGGTCTGGTGACCTTACAGAATGCAGTGACAGGCAGTCAGAATTGCATTTTCAGCAATGGCATTTACTTTCCTGTTTCTTAGCAGTCACAGCACTGCCCTGGCTGGGGAATGTGTGTGACTGTAGCTGTTTGCACACACTTCAAAACATCTTGTGGAGCTGCCCAGGTGGCAGAGAGCTTTGGCAGCCTGCTATGGGTGCACAGAGGGGCTGTTTCCCAGGCAGCAGGTTCCTGTTCTGAGGCAGGGGGATTTCACCTGAGGGTCAACATTTATTCCAAGAGCCTGTGGTTCCTGGGCCCTGGGCAACAAGTGCATAGGGAGGACATGTCTGTCAGAGTTGGCAGGATGTTGGTGTGAAGGTGGAGAAAGGAATTTCTGAGGCCACATCCGTGATGCTACAATGCCTCTTCAGGAGTCCAGACACCTCTTTGCTTTCATAGAATCACAGAATGTCCTGATTTGGGAGTTACCCACGAAGATCATTGACTCCAATCCCTGGCCATGCAGAGACACCCCAACAAACCCATCATGTGCCTGACAGCATTGTCCAAATGCTCTTTGAGCTCTGGCAGGTTTGGGGCCGTGACTGCTGCCCTGGGGAGCCTTTGGCTTTGCCTGTGATAAATGGCTCACACAGAGAGCGGAATCACCTGCCCTGGCTTTGCACAGACAGAGATGTCTTGTGCATTGTGTGGGCTCTGGATGTGGTGTTGGATGACTCCACTCAATGGTGAATGCAGCAGAGATTACACTCTCACTCAAGATTAGTTTTGATTTATTATTCCCAGGACCCTTCAGCACAGAAAAGCTTTTTGAGTTCACAGCAACAAGCGCTCTTTGTTTTACAGCTTTTATAAATCACCTGAGTGTGCAGAAATGTAGGAACAGAAAATGTTATTCTGGAATAAAAAATCGCTAACCAGTGAGGCAAAATAATCAATATTCATGAGATAAGACACTGGTGTAAAGTGAGCAATGATAATAATGAGGAAAAGAAACAAATCAAGAGGCGAGACTCTCGAAATCTTGCTGCCTGAAGAAATGGTGCCTAAAGAGTTGCTCTGGACTGTGTAGCTTACTGAGGGGCAGTGTTCAATGACCCTTGATGCAGTTGGCTCTTCAGGATGACTCCTTGGTTCAATCTGATCTGTGTTAGGTGTGCAGAAAAGTAAACCTGGAGTGCATTTAACTAGCAGAGTTTGGGTCATGCAGGAGAGATCAAGGACATGAGATGAGAATGGGGTGAGGAATAAGTGAGGGGATATCAGCCTGGGAAGATGCTCCTGGGGACACAGTGCTTAAGGTGTGGGCAGGATGAGCCTGATGGTGACTGCAGTGTCACTGGAGGTGGAGAAAGAGTGAGGGAAAAGCTCTGCAGAGTTTTTCAGCAGCCGAAGCAACTCCAGTGTTAGGTGGGAAGAGACATTACCAGTACCTCTATGCCACTGGCATTCAGCTCCATGGACACTGGAAGGAGTGGGGCGATTAATTTACCTGGCCCGGGACAGGCTGCATGGCCAGGAGTCCTTGGCCCTTTAGTGTGTCCTGCTTCTGCAACACACCTGCATCTGAATCACCTTCCTACATGTTCTTCAGAGCCTGGGACTGGTCCTGCTGGTAGGAAGGGCAGGAAGACACAAGTGTACAGGGAACTTTAGGGAAGGGACTAAGCAAGGAGAAGTTCTCTGTTCAGAAGGACTCCCTGGAGTGAAACCATGGTTGTCAACTAATGACTTGGCTGGGAATCAGGCTTGAATGAAATTGGGCAAGCATCATGCAAAAACCAGGATGTTGAGGGCTGGGCAGCAGCCTCTGTGGTGTGAATACCTCCAAGTGGGACCAGACTCCCTCTCTGAGTGTCAGGTGGCTGTTTCCTTGCAAGTGTAAAGAGTGAGACAGCAAGTAGAAGGTGTTGCTGAATGAGCATCAAGTTTCACAGAAAAACATCTTACAGGTCCCTCTGTGATGCCTGACTTTTTGGGACTCCATTGGATAGAAACACTTGATGTGATCTTAGAATCTCATGCTGCAGACCTGCCTATGGGACCTGAGCATGAGCACGAAGTCCATCTCACCTAAGAATACACACACAGTGCAGCGTCCCTCACTGTCACCCCCAGACCCACCAGGGTGGTCAGTGGGGACAGAGGTGCAAGGAATCTCATCCTGTGCAGCCACTGACAGTGTGTCAGAGGAGTCAAACCCCCAGACAACCTCTGCTGGTCCCTAACCTTGTTTGACCCTGCACTCCCAACTACCCGCAGTGGTCTGCAGTGCCCAGCCCTCGCATCTTCGTGCAGCCTGAGGCACATCCGAGGGCTTGTGTGTGACACCTGGGGACTGGCCTTCACCTTCAGAAGAGCTGGCTCTGCCGAAGGTGGATGGATGTCACTGTGCCTGTAGTCTGGCAGAAGGGCTGGAAGGGCAGCAGTGACCCGAGATCAGGGGCTAGGTATGGAAGAGGAGAAGAGGTGGCTGTGTCCAGGCAGCCATGCAGAGAGGAGCTGAGAAGGACAGAGGCCAAGGGAAATGGACAGAGACACAGAAGACAGCAGCTGGACTGCACAAACAAACACAGACAACTGGCAAACCATGCACCAGATAAATCACTAGAAACCTCCAACCAGGCACACATGGAGATCTCTATAAACAACCTGAACCAGCAAAATCTTTTGAGGAAAAACTCAAAAACTTTGATCATTGTTGTCATGGTGATGTTATTGGGAATAAGTGTAGCAGAGTATTTTTTATTTTCAGCCTTTGCCATAAACAAATAACCTGCTGTAGACTTAGAAAAAACGGATAGAGCTGGGCTCAGGCCACCTAATCACCAGTCCCAGAGGCTGCAAGTAATAAATCAAGGAAATAGGAAGATTGTAAATTCCACCAGAGGTCAGTTGGTTAAACCAAGTGCAGGCGTGGGAGAGCAGCCAGAGCTGGTGGGGAGTGAATTAATGCCAGGTCTGGTCAGTGTCAGTTAACGTTCAGACTCTGCATTATGGTGACAGGCAGCTCATCTCCTGGAGCCTTCTAGGAAATCCCACTGGCATATCAAGCATGGGATAGTGCTGCTGAGGCTGTGGCTGCCCTGGGGAGATACTGCCCTGTAGTTTTACCCTCAGGAGGTGGGTTGCACTCTGCCTTGTGTGACATCAGCCAGTATTTTGTCTCTAGTAAAAGCTCAAGCAGACCCTTCCCTGCCAGAGGTCATAAATCACTGCACTGATGGAGTTGCCCAAACATGGTTGCAGCAGAATTAACCTCATGTGTGTGTGGTGGCCCCATGGTCCTTGTGCATCTCTGTGATCTCAGGCATTTAGTAAATTCCTTGATTCTGCCAGCCATGGACCAATAGCAGATATTTATCATTCAAAAACAGTTGCACTTTGCTAAAGATGTCTTGTACTTTGCTTCTGCTCCACATTGGATTACAAACTAAGGAGATGAGCATAGAGCTTGCAACTCACCTCCTGCGGGGTTTGCACTCAATGAGGAGTTGCTCTCAGTATTTCTGGATCCACAGCCTGGTATTACTGTGCTGGTTCCCTGTCAGGAGGTGATGACCATCACTACTGGGGAATGGGGCCCTCAGGAGAGAGACGCCAAGACCAGACAATAGGAGTGTGGTGAAAATAAACATGGCTTTCCCACTTCCATTCCAAGATCTGGATGTTACTTGTGCCTAGCACACAAGACTATTGAGGGGAAGTCAGTTCCCTCTGTCCGTGTCCTTGGGGCCAGGGGTGAGGTAGCCCTGGGCTGCTCTATGCTGTCAAGAATGACAGCACACAGATATATAACCCAGAGAGGAAATGAAGGCCTGGTGAACCTTGGTAATCCAGCAGAGTTGTGGGAACACTCTGCTGCCAGGGAGTGCCTGTGCCACGGATTTGTCTTGGAGACATGATTTCTGTGGCCTCTGTTTCTCAGATTTGCAAGTGTGTGTTTGACAGCTGGACTGACCAGAAAATAGAGCTGGGAATTCATAGACAGAGGGGATGTTCTGCCCTATGTCCCCTCTACCCCTAAATGTAGACCATCTCCTTCCTCTGCTTCTGACTTCTGGCATGGATGTGATAAAAAATACACAGCAAAATGTATCTGTAAATGTGAAATACTTCCTGTTCCATGTTCCTGTGAGTCCCATCTACTCTTTTGCAAAGCTCTGTCCTCCGATAATTAGACCCATGGTCTAATCCCATGGGTCACTGGTGTCACACAGCTGGTGGCTCCGCAAAACAGGCTGACACTGAATTTCCACCACAAAGCATCTACTCTGATCCATCTTCCTCTTCAATTCAAAACTCCCTTGGCTTTGAACCTGTCCAGAGCTGTGTTTCTTCCATATTGCCGAAGCACCACATCAACTCAGGTTTATCCAGGGGCAGCTTGAGCCTCTGTCAGCCTAATTAGTGGCTGTGAGTGTAGCACTGCCCTGCCTGGCTCTCCCTAGGGATGCTGTAAGTCAGGCTGCTCACTCTGGAGAATGCTCAGAGAGCCTTCCCTCCTGTCTCTCCTGAAGCTCCCAGCAGAGAGCTCTGCTTCAAAGTCAAACTGCATCCCTGCACCCTGTTCTTGTCATTCCACCATAGCCTGGTATTTGATCCTGCCAGACAACTCCTGTTCCTTACAGCCCAGTTTTGCTTCAGTCATGGTCTGTGCAGTTCCCTCATCTCTGTCCTGTGTCTTTGCAGAAGAGGAAAATCTATTGTGGGACCTTCTGAGGGTGAAGCCCAGCCCCTCTACATACATCCCCATACACCCCATATCTCCAGCTTATTCACCTCTTCAATAGTTTCTCTCCCTGATTTCCATGGGGTTTTATGGCATGACTGGCTTTTGTGGAAGGCTTGGCTGCTAATGAACATCTTGCAGCACCTCCCTGTGTGCAGAAGGCCATGGAAACACCACATACATGTGCCTTAAGGTTGCAATCTTAGAAAGTAGGAAATGGGACACATGAACTCTTCTGGGGAATGTTCAGCCCCTTTGCATTGTGTCACTCCATTGCTCTACTGTGTGCAGGATTTAAAGCTCTTACTATTCAACATGGGCAAGAGGGGAAGGAGGAGAGGTTGTATTTTGGGTCTGGATTAAATAGAAGTCACAGAGAAGTCACTGCAGAGAAGTCACTGTTTGAACAGCAGGAGAGTCCACTTTTTCAGCTTGAGCTTGGAGCTCATTTTAAAAGTAATTATTGCCTGGTAGTTAATTATCTGAAATTGGCTAAGTGGTGAGTCAAAACTCCTGTGTTTGAGTATCTCAGTCCTGGGGCAAGCATAGAAAACAAAATGACATAAATATCTTTCACTCAGGGAAACATTTTCCCATCTAGGGAATCAGGTCTGAAAACTCCCAGAAAATTGCACCTGCTCAACAGAGATCACTGTCATACTGTGTAGTTTTGGCCTTAATTTACATAGATTAGAGGGGACAATCATCACCTGACTTAAGCAACCAAAGAGATTTTATATTATTTGAAGTCAAAACAAGTATAAAAGGAGGTGTAGGGGGTGCCCAGTTCTTTTTTCCCTTCATGGCCGAGTGCTGAGGAAACGTGCTATCACTGTGCTGGGAGCAACAGGCCTCACCACTACTTGCAGCTGTTCTAGTTTTTTTTTTTATTGTTGGTTTTTTCTCCTCTCTTGCTGGATGTCTCTTGGGAGGTGTCTTTTGGGGTGTTTTGTGGGTCTGGGTGGTGAAATTTGTTTTATTGTTTGGGCGACTTGGTGTGGAGTTATTTGTTGTTTCTTCCTACCTTTGTGTATGTTGCATTTGGCTTTTAATTTTCTCTCTTCTATGTAAATATAAAAGGTTTGCCATTTTCAGTTTAGCTCTAGGTTTTTTCCCCTCCCTTTCCCTCAGGACTGGGGGGACTCTGACTCTGTGGTTGGCACTTGCTGGGCCAGCTTTCGACACATACCTATTCCTTCTAACAGGGAAGCACTTTTGTAGAATTATTTAGGTTGGAAAAGCCCTCTAAGATCATTGAGTTAATCCAACTGTGTGGGCATCACCAGAGCAAAACACAATGGCCTTGGAAACCCCTTTTGACACATGGGATATGTGGACATGCACACAGGTGACTTCTTGGCATCTCCTGCAATGGGGTTAACCACTTCCTGGGCAATTCCTGTAATGCCCTCTCAGCTGTATAAAATAAATGCTCCCTTCTTTGGTCAAAAAAGCCTGACACACATCAAACTAAACCAATCCACTGTGCAGCTGTTGCAAATGGTCAATTTTCCTCTGTATCATAGCACCAAAGCTCCAAAATCCTACTGGTATTTTCCAAACAATGAAGAAGGGAATCCATCCTCTTGATATTCCCCATCATGGGAGCAATTCTCTGCTGCTAGCAGGGGTTCTAGTGTGGGAATATGCTGTGAAATGAACCCCAAAGAAAGACAGCACTGAAAGCCACCCTGAATTCTACAAGCCGTGTACTTGTTGGTGGAGTTTAAAATTAATGTATTCTCTCTGCATGGTTTTGAGTTCAGACAAGTTTTGCACCCTCCTGCATGGTTTCTACACCCCCCATGTTCATTCCCCACCCCAGGCGTCCCTCTGTGGTTTCTCCTAATGAGCCACAGCACCGTGGAGGTGCCACTGCAATTCTCCCATTGGGTTAAAGTTCCAAAGCCCTCCCCTCAGACCTCTACGAACTGACCTCTTGTAAGTTGGCTCCTCCATTAATAAAGGGCTTTTTGGTTTCCCCTCCATGCTGAGTGTGGTGTGTTCTCTGAGATGCCGTTTCCCCAGTTGGTTTCTGTTAAATGGTGCCCGAGACAGGGACTGGAAAGAGAACTCTTCCATGAAGAACAACTCACCAAAACCCATGGGCTCAAGTGGAGGAGTGGCACGGCTCCCCATCAGATGGTTACCCCATGGTTTAAGTGGAAAAAGCATCATTCAGTGACCTACATGAAAAATTCCCCTATACCTCAAATCACTTTAAGCCCTATGATGGGTGCACGCCTTTCAAGAAAAGAACAGGAGGGCTACAGCAGGCTTAAATATCTGATTCACTGCTGTGGCCACCCTCTTGATAAGGTTTCCCTTAAATCATTAGTTAAGT
>JAOXXN010000212.1:14562384-14581082 GCA_026770055.1 Myrmophylax atrothorax | reverse complement strand
AGGATGGAGCCAGGGCGGCTCCATGCCAAGATGCCCCTGCACATGGCAGCCATGTGGCTTCCCTGGTTGGTGCCATATTTACCCACCCACACGGCTATAGCCCCACCTGGACACAGCCCCTGCCATGTGCTGCCAATGCAGTTGGTGCTCCAGGTGCCCCTGCTGGAGTGTCTGGGACCCACCGGCACATCCGAACTGCGTCAGCCCTTCCTGGGATGCCATCCCTGTCCCGCGCTACCGGCAGTCTGCCAGAAATGCACCTGTCTCTTCCGTCCGTCCTGTCCCAATCCCTGAGCCCCTATTGGTCAGTTCTCCTGTCACTTGATGGGTGTTTCCCCATTGGCTATGCAGGTTGTCAGTTAACCACATTGCCCTTCCCTTTGCCTCCCTTTGCCCTCCTACGTCCAAGTTCCAAAGCCCTCCCCTCAGACCTCCCCAGACTGACCCCTTATAAGTCAGCCCCTCCATTAATAAGGGGCTTTTTGGTTTCCCTCCCACACTGAGTGTGGTGTGTTCTCTGAGAAGCCGTTCCACCTGGTTGGTTTCTGTTAGTTTTACATGAGCAGCACAACTTGTACCACGGTTTTCCAGGTTGTCAACACTTTTTCTAACCTCTAAGACATTATATAGCTTTCCCTTTTGGGAGTGTGCACCTGTTTTAATAAAAATAAATTACCACTAGAATATAAAATTAATATATTGATACCATCTGACTCTTTCCCTGTAGGAATCTTGCTGTTTATTGGAAGGGGGTTAAATGGAGAGCAGAAGGGAAAGCACACCTTAAGTGCAGCTGGAAAGGGATTTCAGCACCAGCAGAGCCAGAAAGGATGCAGGTCCAGACCAAGCACCAGGTCACCCACATCCCTGCCTCCATGCAAAGGATCACCCACAGCACAGGTTATGGGTCATGATTCATAATCCTAGACTGGGCACCTCAGCTAGCAGCCCAAAATACGACCAATTTGTTCAGTTTCTGAATCAGATCCCTTCTCCCTCCTATTGAGAGCCTGCTTCTGTCTGTGGACATATGTTCAAATTGCCTTCTTTCAGCACCTACACCCAAGTCACACTGTGTTCATCCCTGTTTTCCCTTCCAACCATCACTCAGTCCTTTGGGTGGGATGAGGGAATAAAACTCCATGAGTTAAGTGATTACATGTACACTCTGAATCCCATTGTGGGAAGCGGTGAGCAACCAGCTGAACTCTTCAAGGCACTCTGAATGACTCATGAAAACCAGTCAAAAGTCCTTTTAGGAAATGACCCAGTTGAAGAAACCAGAATCTGCTTACAAATGATTTGCAAACCAAAGAATGAGTCCAGGGAGCCTGTTTCTCAGGGCTTGACTCATCCTCTCTAGTATCTTTTTTCCCTTTTTTCCTTTGAGCAGTTCAAAAATTTTGTATGAAATTGCTAGAGTATTTTATAGCTATTACTCACCAGCTCAGCATGATTAAATGCAGCCTATAATACACATAAAGAGGGCAAAATTTTCAAAAAATGTCAGAGTGGTTCAGGAGCTAAATTTCCCAGGAGCCTGAAGCGTTGGAAATGCTGAGGACTGCAGCACATCATTTTGAGGCTCTGTGCCACCCCAGAGTGCTTCTGCTCAGCTGGGGCTTTTGAGGCAACTTGGGCAGGGGGTGTTGCTTACACTGCCCAGCCCTCTTCAGATTTTGCCAGCTGCAGGCAAGTGTTTCTTTTAAACTGAAACTCTCTTTTAGGGTGAAACCTTCAAATTCTGGTAACCTCAGAGGACAGACTCATAATTTAGCTGGCTCCATTGAAGAGAAAAGGATTTTAGGCACTCGATGTTGGAGGACTGCTCTGCACCAGGACGAGCTTGTCCTGGAGGAGGCACCTACCTCTGCAGTTGGTGTGGCAGTGCCTTTTGGAGGCTAAAGTTTGTCTCACGGGGTCTGTTTTTTTCTCCTGAAATGAGGGGTTCTGTTTTTGCTGGGGCAGAGTTGATTTTCTTCCCAGTGCCTGGTACAGGGCTATGTTTTGGATTTGTGCTGAAGACAGGGTTGGTAATACAGAGATGGTTTTGTTATTGCTGTGCTTATATGTACCTCTACATGTGCCAGGAGAGGCTGTAAGAGCACAGGTGTGAGGGATTCAGAGAGAACCCTTGAAAGCCCGGTTGTTACTCACCTGCCCCTCTTGCTCTGGAAGATGAGGTTGCATCCAGCCCACTTTGTTCCAAGAGTTCAGCACAGGGAAATGAACCTTTTGGATGGAGCAGCTCTTCACCTGACTTGTAAATATAAAACAAATCTGCCCCCAAGAAATTTCTGAGCAACACATTGTACTGAAGGAAAGCAAACTAAGGGAACAGCTAGAGTGGGAATACATTTCTAATCCCCTCCAGGGCTGAAACTCAGGGAGCTTGAATAGCCAGCAGGGAAGACTTGACCAGGACTTCAGCCTGTCCCTGCAAGCGGAGGATGTTTGGAAAGAAGGGGTTAGTCAGCAGCTCCTGTTCTGTGCAGCAACAGTCATCCTGGCTTTTAATAGCTCCCTGTTAGCTCAGGGAGAAGGAGCAGCTGACCATGAAACAGCAGCAAGGACATCTGAGGTGACCTAAAAATGCAACATGTGAGTGATATGTTTTTAAATAGAGTACACAAAGGAAAGAGACAACTTGGTATAAATCCAAAGCTGAAAACCCAGTTTGTGGCAATAAGGGAATGTGATGTGAAAACCAAATTATCACACTCTGAAGTGAGAGAGAAGCATTTTTCCATTCCCAGGAAAGGGGTTAAAAATTTCTAAATAAAAGACACTTTGAGTGGAAAGACACATGATTCTCTCTACCCACCAGGGTTGCAGTTATCATAATGTTGTGGGTTCTCAGCTGTCCAGATGGGTCGTTCCCCAATGCATTACAAGAAAAATCAAAAATCCTTTCCAAAGTAGACATTGCATCTAATACTTCTCCCCTCTCAGTAGGTCAGCTGCCATAGCAAAGGAATGAGCCTAGCCTGACATGAGTTTTTCTTCAGAAATACATACCTGACATTTTTATTACCTTACCTCTTTGGTTGCCATAACCTAATTGTTTAATACTGTTTTCCTGAAAAAAATCCAGGCTCTGGATTAAAACTGTAATTTGGAGATGGTCTGTAATTTCTACCCTCTCTCCTTTTTTTCTCTTCAAAAAAACAGATGCTGTATTTCTGCCTCAACCCCTTCTCACCCTCCCATATTCTTACCCTTCCCTTAAAGTGTTGCAAACAGTTAAGAAGCAGCTTCAGCTGAATCTGTGAGTACTCAGGGGGATGTGTGCAGGTGCTGTGCATCTGAGTACCTCTGTTCTGGTTCAGTCATCTTTAACTTATCCTTTCTCGCACCTGGCCTGTCTAATCTCTTTGTAGAATGCACTGCCTTACACAGCTTGTTGCAATGATTTCTTTATTCTGAGTGTTGAAGAATGCGCTGGATGCTTCAGTCTCATCGGTGTCATCTGTTATTTGCTGCCATGATCCCACCGGGCCAGGCTTCCCTTTGTCATCTCGTGCTTTGAAGGTATTTCTGGAGCTTTGTCTTGTGCCCTCTCTGCTCCTCCCCAGCGTGGCATGTGTTGGAAGTGCTGTTTCTATTTCAGTGTGATTGTGCTGCCACCCTACACGCTCTGCACTCACGTCCCCTCACTCCCATTTACTTTACTTTTAAGCCCTAAAGAGCTCACAATGCAGCTGTAACAGCTTTTATTATTTTTCCATTTCCTCTGCATCACTATTGTTTGTTCTTAAAAGTTAGATATTTTCCACTGTGAGAAAGGGACAGAGATCTAGGGAGATGTCAATACTGTAAGCACGCTCCCAAGGTGTCTTTGGGTGTGGGACTCTGTTTAAGACCATGTTCCAGTGAGAGGGGAGCAGGCAGAATCCAAGCTGCCTCATGGGCTCCTCTCTGTTGTGCACTCCCTTTGATCTCTTTTGATAATCTTAACTCTTGTCAGTGGCCATCTGGGAACAGATTTCTCATTGAGCTAATTGACTCTTATGGCACTGTCCTAGTTTGGCAGCTGGGACCAGTTTATCCCTGTGTGGGTGTGACCAAAGCTGTGTATTCTACACCCTCCAGTCACTTCTCATGAACTGTTAATAAAGGACCATTTGCAAAAGCTGCCCAGGGCACACCTGACCCCTCAGCCTGGGAGCTGGGTGTGAAAGAAGCCTGTGAGACAGGAGCTGGGATAACTCCCCTCCAGGAAATCATTAGCACCTTCACACCCAGCCTGAGGGGTCATGTCTGCACATGGGCCATCAACAATTCCAAAAATCCCCCCTGACTCACAGAGTCAGATCACCCAGTGTGGAACTCCCCAACCTGGGGGAGGTACTGGGCATTCTCACCTAAACCTGAGGATATATAATCTTGAGGTTTGGGGACTTCTGGTACCACTTGTTGGATCCAGAGGAGAAACAAAACCTCAACAGGAGGAGACCACCACTCTTGACCACACTGTGCCATCATCTGCACCAACAGGTTTTTCACCTCCTTTTCCTTTGGAGTCAGGGGAACCATGTGGGGCTCAGCACAGGGGCCACCAAACCCCACTGTGTTTGTGCCCCAGGGGGCTGGGTTATATTTCTGGATTTTGTGGGTTAAACCCAATTTCTCTTTGTGTCATGGCATTTATTGTAATATTGTTATTAAATTGTAACTCTGACTTACAATCTCTTTGGTGTTGGGTTTGTTTTTCCTGACAGTTTACCTTTGAACCAGCACAGGCATTATTCTCTTTCCACAGCATTTTTGGGCTGTGTTTCAGCCTGGTTCAGACACTGGTGGTAGATGCTGTTAAGGTGAGATGTGCCATGATAACAGGACATGATGCCTCTTACAGCAATGAACTGGCACTGAGGACCTTGTGGTCTATTCTTTGTGTCAGTCTCACAGAGATCAAGTGTTTGCAGGCTCAAAGGAATGAAGGATGAGCAGAGGAACAGTTCCTTGTGTTGCAGTTCTGGGTATTTGTACAGCATAATTTTATTTATATATTATGTGTTTAACTGAGGTTATTCAGTGCATGACAAAACTTCTTTGGAAGACACCGAGGTTGACATTCCTAAAGTGGTAGAGGAAAACATGCTACAAGGTTTATGGAAAGGTTGAAAGACTATGAGATCCAAGGGAAGGGCTGGAGATGCTTTGTGCCAGCTTCAAAGAAACATGGATAGTGAGGAAGTGTTGGAAATTTTGTGTCATGGCAAAATGCAGCTTAATAGAAGAGTAGGAGAGAACAACAGGAGACCTGAATAACAGCTATAATGTTGTGTGTCAATACCTGCCAAAAGCTGATGTGTTTTTTAGATGAACTGGACAGGTCAGACATGGAACAAGAGGTACAAGACCTTTAAAATAGGAGCATAAGTACTTAAACACATTTCTACCTTAAAAAGGGACTTCCTGGAGTCTTCAGCTGGGTTCTCCTCCCTTGGACTGAGATCAGGCTTGGCATAGGAATACTCTGAAATCATTTTGCTGCTTTGTGTCCTTGGACAGAGGTAGTTATTTTTCTTGGGCTAAGTTTGAATCCAAAATCAGCTTGGCTTGGAACCTTTAATAGCTGACAATCTTTCAGCTGCTTTGCCATAACAAATACGGGAAATAGGTGCTGGGTTTTTTTAGTGACTTAAGATACAGTACTGTTGGTACAGAAAAATCACAGGTGAGCAATTCAGATCTATATAAGACCCTGTGAGACTGAAAGCAGCTGAGAATAAACAAGGCCACAGCTGCACCAGACCGCTGGAGCAGGGAGCACTCCCCGGGAGCTCTTAGTAACTCCCAGAGGTTTCTCAGGAGAACTCCTCAGGTTTCTCACAGCACTCTGGAGGTGTTCTTGAAAACAGTTAGGATGAGTTCACCAAAACATTGGACTTGTGAGATACGGATTATAACCTATTAGAGTTTGCAGTTAGGTGGTGTGAGGTTCAATTTAGCCAATAGAATGTAGTTTTAACCCTATATAAACTGTGTGCAGTGTGAAATAAATGGCATTCACTTGAGCACATTGGTCTGTGTGTGGTGTCTGGTTCCTCTGCCATTATTTATTGTTTACTTTACAGTACAAGGTGGCTTTTGGCTCACCTGGGTAAGCCCGTTGTGAAAGTCACCAGGTTAATTTTTGACTCCCAGCAATTTAAACATTCATAATCCAGCCCTCAGTGAACTAGCTAAAATTTTGTTCTCATATTTAGATGCCATCCAGCTCATGCTTTGAGACCCTAGTCATGTTTGTGGCACAGTCCTACCTAGTTAATTTATAAAAACAGAGGAGATGTTTATAGAAAAGCATCCTTCATTCTTTTGGAGGCAGGTTCTTTGTCCTGAATTGTCCCAAATAATTGCTTGTGAAGAAAATGTGACATAAATTCAGTGCCTCAAACTGTCTCAGGACATAGATTAGGCTCTTAAAAGATGAAGTCCTGTTCTTGATCTAGGACTGGAAACTGATTGAATCTGAGAGGCATTGGTAGGAAGGCACCTCTAGAGGTCTTTGGTCCCACAACCTGTTCATAGCAAGACTGTCACCAGCATGAAGTCAAGCCAGTTGTGCTTTCCAGCAGCCAAACATGGAAAAACTCCAGGTATGGAGAACTCTCACCTTTCTATGAACTGATCTCAGGCTGTACCATCCTCCAAGTACAAACTTTGATTCCTGATGTGGAATTTGTACTTCTCAAGCTGTAACACGTTGCTGTCGCCTATTTCTCCATTGCCCCTTGTTAACTGGCTGTTATGGCTGAGAAGTTTGGCTCTGTGAACTTCAGCACTTCCAGCAGTTCAAAGTTGCTTCTATACCTCCACGGATCCCCCTTTTCACTGGGCTAGACAAGGTTCCTTTAATTGTCTCCACAAGACATGTGCCTCTGATCATAATCACAGCTACTTTTGGGCCTTCTCAGGTTTCCCCAAACCTCTTTAGGACTGAGGATCTGAGGAGATGATAGAATCAGAGAATCAGAGAATCATTAAGGTTGGAAAAGCCCTGTAAGATGGAGTCCAAATGTTCTTCCAGCACTTCTAAAGCCACCACTAAACCATGTCCTCAAGTGCCGTATCCACATGTTTTTTGAACACTTCCAAGGTAGCTTCTCTCAGTCTTCTGACCATGCTGCTCCTAAAGTACACCAGTCTGTAGTTTATCTTTTTTGCAATTAGAGCTCATTGTTCCCTTAACATTCAACCTTGTGTCTCGTGTAACCTGTGAGTCCTCTGCAGCACTGGCAGACTTGATTTTGATAGAAAATGAATGGATTTGTTGGACCTGCTATGAAATATTAAGTCTGCATTCAAAGTGACATTTCATAAATTACATTCCAGCAAAATCAAGGAGCACTCAGATGTTTTTTCAGTAAAGATATTTACTCCTATCAGGAAACACACCTGGGTTTTCATTCTTGGAGTAAAATCCAGGAAGTCCAAGAACCACCAGTGGTTTTGTGGCTCTGATTTTGGTCCCATGAATCCACAAATGCACGGACTGGAAGGTGCATTTGTTTGGTGTGCGG
Source organism: Myrmophylax atrothorax (assembly GCA_026770055.1). NCBI lineage: Eukaryota > Metazoa > Chordata > Aves > Passeriformes > Thamnophilidae > Myrmophylax > Myrmophylax atrothorax. The sequence goes on along the minus strand of JAOXXN010000212.1, from coordinate 14,573,553 downwards.
TGCAAGTGCATTTATCTGGCCCTAATGCCTGTCAAGACCAAGTGTAGCTCCTCATGGTCCCTGTCAGGACACAGAGTCACGGAAGAAAGTTTGGTTATGGATTCAGGCCTAGCTAATGTATGAAAACAAGGGATGTGCTTCCACACCTTGTGGCTCTCAATCTTCTGTTTGGCTCTCAATCTCTTCAGCACATCCTGGGCTCTTGGCTGTGCTGGGCTTGTGTTGGCCTGGCAGTTTGCAGACAGGCTGCCAACCTGGATTCCACGACGCCAGCCCATGGTGAGTCACACTGACCCAAACATCCATTTGGCCCATTATTTCTTTTATTTGATCAGTATTTTAATTTCTGTAAAAAACTTAACTTCTGATAGTTTTGTCATTAAATCCAGTTTGGAAACAAAATGAATAAGTAAATAAAAGACAAAAGAACAATGCACAGGCTTGTCCTTCCCATCACCCTGCAATCCAGCTCCTAGCTGGGGAAAATGCTCCAGATGCATCTGTCTGCTGAGAGTTTCCCCTAAGTGCTCTTCTGCACCACGTTTTCTCCTGCAGAGACCCCCAGGCTGCCTGAAGGTGAATATGAGTGGGACAGTGGCTTTTGATGCAGCAGTTTTCATTACAGTTTTGGTGTCCCAGCTGTCCCTCCAAGTTCTCTTTTGCTTCCCATGGGAAGTGTGCCTGCAGCACAGAGAAGAGGACAGTGTGGTTCTGTCCTGTTCCATAAGCTGATGGGCAGCTCACTGTAACCTCTCCCCTGCCTTCCCTCTGCTGTGTGGGCCATGGGCAGGTCATGGTGGTTATGGGGCTATTGGCCCTGCACTGGTGCTGGTTGTGGTGCTCTTCGCTCTGAAGTCCTTTGCACACAGGTTTTCCTGCCCTCTAATTTTGCATCTGGGCTCAAGGTGGGCAGCCACAGAGCTCTTAGAGGGAGACTTATGAAGACTATGAGCACTGGAATGTCCTGAATGCACTCTGGTCTGATGGTCTCGTGGCTAATTAACCTCTAGCAAAGAATGTGTCATACTTCAATCAGCCTGATCTGATTCCAGGATTACCCCACAGGGTCTTACGTGTGCATTCCTTCCAAACTGAAGAGCCTTCTGCTCTCAAAAGTACCTTCACCTTTTATCAGATGAGCTCAGTGTGCTGAGCTGCTCCAGTTTTATTTTTCTAGCATTTAAAAATTGTGAGCTGAGCTTTCCCATGGACACTTGCAATTTTTTAATCAACCTTTTGAAAGCATGGGGGATAGAGCTGAGCACAACCCTTCCTTTTGCCCCACCATTGCCTGTCAGTGCTCATCAGGCCAAGCTTCCCATCAGTCCCTGTTGCTCAGCACACAGGAGATCTCTGGGTCATGCCCAGGGCACCTGGTAAAGTGAAAACCAGGGATCCTTGGGGCATCTAGACCTTCCAGTGCTGGAAGACCTTCTGGAAGAAGGCCTGAAATCAGAGTGCAACTGCCTGGAAAATCTGGAGCCCCCAGACATATTCCATAAGCAGTGGGGATGTAACCTTTGCTCACCCTCTCAGGGTATTGTGACCCCTCACATACACCAAGTATCATCAAAAAACTGCAATCACAGGCAATACTAGAAGTCTTCTTTTTTGTTATGGTGTTACCAACATCACAGTCTGGGCCCAGGCATCTTCAGCACAGCGGGATCACCATGATACATGCCTATAAATGCAACATCCTAGTAAGGGTTAAGAGTGCCAGCCCACTTCTGGGGAAGACCAATGGATTATGGAATGTGGATGGAGGGAAATGGAGGAGATCTCAGGTACTCAGCAACTTCAACAACAATATGAGCAAAGTGAGTGGATTTAATGAGTGCATCTGTTTGGCATGAAGTGGTGTCAGACTAACAATTGCTTTAAGCAAGATTATTAATGAGTACTAGGACAAGAGCCAACTACGCAAGCAAGCAGTGGGTTGATTATCCTGACTCAAAGCACTTAGTTGATGTCTGACATTCCTTGGCAGCTGGATTAACGTGTTCCTGAGATACAGCTCTGCCTCCTAAGCAAGGTTGCAGATTTCTCCCACCTGCAGGATCCTGTACTGTACAATTTTGCTGTGAAATTCTCCCAACAAGAAGTGTTTCATCCATGTCTTGGTTCTCCATCTTGCCTCACCCTTCAGCCAGGATATCATCAAATGACTGTCAAGGTTGAGCACATCAGTGGAGTTACCTGAGAGTGGCACGTGCCCAGCTGCAGACAGGAGCTCTTTGACAAACACCTTACAGTCTCCGCTGCTCTACCAAAGCAAGAACTGAAGTGTGGTTCCAGTGGTGTCACTGATGTCAGTGTGCACAGTGTACCAGGAGAGATGGATGCACTGCTGGAGCAGGGATGGAAAAACCCTGTCCTGGGTATAGACAGTCTGTGTTGGATGGATGGGTGACACAGGGCTCTGCCTTGTTACCTCCAGCTGAAATGATGCCTTGCATTGCAGCTACTACTGGGGATAGCAGATCCTGTGCAATGAGTAAGACTGTGCCTATGTGATGCCTCATCTCTCCTAAACTGAGAACCACCCATTCAATCAGGTAGGTATTGTCAGGGCAGCCACCTTGAATCAACAACCTTAAAACCTGAGATCTGGGGTGTGTGATAGAAATGCCTATTGAATGAAACCTGGAAGGTTCTACACATGCTTGTGCATGAGATTGTCACAAAGTGAAGCAACAAAGGCTGTAGAGCAAGGCGATCCTGGTCCTTGGCTCTCTGGTTTCTCAGAGCTGGGATATTGGCTTGTGTGTTAATGGGCCTCTTGGCTTTTTCCTTTCCTGGTGACCCTGACCAGAGGTCAGCAGCTTTTGATTAGGGAAATACTTTGTCAAAGAAGGACATGGAGCTCTCTGCAACCTCCGCTCAGGCAATGAGATTATTTACAGTGAGGGCAGCAGAGCAGAGCAGACATCCAGCACCACCACCAGCATTTGCTGTCATTGCCATCCAGGGTTGCGCTTGTTGGCAGCTCACCTGGTCTCCACAATGCCTCTTGCCACATGCTGTGTGTGACTCCTGAGGCTGCTGCCACTCCAGTGCTGTGCTGGAACTCTCCAGACACAGCTAAGGGAGCTTATCCAGTCCAGGGGAGTGGTGGCAGGGAGGATGAAGATGGTATGTTACACCCCTTCCCATCTGTGAACACAGAGAACTTTGGTTAAGGAGCCATAATTACTACATAACCCTGGTTTCCATGTGCCATCACAGAGCAAGCAACTATTGCAAAAAATGCAAGATTCATAATTGGCGGTGAAGGCTGGGAGATGATGGAAGAGTCTGTAGGCCACAAACCAAGTGCAGAAGGGGCTGAATAACCACATCAGGTTGAATCCCAAGTCTGTTCAGGAGGAGGCTCTGCTCTACAAGACCAGGGGGCACAGTATGGAAATAATCTCTAAAACCGAACACCTTGTACACCAGAGACCGTGGCAGGGCACAGAACAGGTGTGGGGTGGAAATGTCCTCTCTCTGGCACCTTCTGTGGGCACTGGATGTAGCTGAGGGTGAGAGATGTCAGACCGGACTTCTCTCACTTAACTTTAGACTCTTACAGTGTCTGCAAATGAATTGGTTGCCTGGAGTTCTGGCAGGACATGTTTCATTTGATATTAAAAATCTCTTTTAGAATCAGAAACACATTTCTTTCTCTCTCCCCACTACAAAGGAAGGCTGTGCCTCAGTTCTAGATCGTTACATTCAGTAGATGAATTCATCAAGTTTGAGAACAAAAAGCGTAGATAAACAACTTAAGTAGCTAAGAAATCCTAAAAGCTTGCTTACACCAAATGAACAGCTTTAGTTCACTGCAGGACATCACTGAGAGTTGGGAAAATGAGAACGATGTTCTCTGACAAAATTTCAAGTCTTTTCCACTTTGTATCCACCTGTTACTACCTCACCTGTAATGCCAAGGATTAACACAGCAGAATGGTTTTTAGTATTTTCAGAGAACAGGACATAATTTAAGAAAAAAGAGCCAGAACTGCATGTTCAGAGTACTCTCTGGTACATGTCAGCATCTGCAGATCTCACCTCAAGGAGGAGTCCCTTGAAAGCTACTGATTGCTCCTGTGGAGGAGCAATGGGCTTGGGATAGCAGGAATTCTCAGTTCTAGCCCAGTGATATTAGTGCAACTGCTTGAATTCAGGCTTAGTGAGGGAGTTCTGTGAGGGCTCAGGGGAAGTCCAAAAGACAAGGGTTGGAGCACAGTGTAGTGGGAGACACATGTTGTCAGGAAAAAGAGGAATGTGTGTGTTGAGTCAAGCACATTTATGCTTGGTACAAGTCGAAGGATCCCCTTGGGGTTGTGCCAAGCTTAGCAGATCATAAGCTGGGTGGAAAACAGCACAGTAAAGAAGAAAAAACAGGGTGTCCAATGAAAGCGGTAGAAAGATCCTCTGAATATGAAAACCAAAGTCAACCAGATTGGAGACCTCAGCTAATGTGCTGTATAAGTGTACCTGAGAATGACCTCTTGTAATGGTAAAAAACATTACTAGAGAATTGTAGAGTGGAGATATGAAGTGTTTGCACAACTATTGGAAGAGAACAAAGCTATGAGGGAAATGGATCCTTGATCAACTGAGAGGTGGATGAAGCTAACGACGGCTTCAGTAGGATGAAGCAGTAGCTGTTCTTGCAACTTCTTCTGTAATGGAAAAATGGAATAAGTCCAGAGAACAGAGAAATGACAACAACTTTACAAAGTAATTTGTTGGAAACACGGGTTTGCAGATTCTGGGGAAGTGCACAGAGGAAATGGCTGAGTGAATGGGTTTTGGAGGAGGTAAAGGAAATACCTGGTGGACTTTCAGGCTGTGTAGGGTGTGAAATATGTGTGTGTGAATATTTTTGACTTATTATAAGCTAAAAAATGAACCTTTATTATCCTAGACCAGAGCTCAGGAACATCACCTGAAATAACTCCCAAGACTGTAGAGCAAAAAGATGGGAGCAGGTTCTTGCAGGTTCCTGCCTGTGCCAATAAATAAAACAGACCAGGAACTGCTCTTTGGCCTGGAGGTGACACAAATGACACAGTATGGCTGGCTCACATAGCTGAACAGGGTTTCCTCCTCTGCCCAAATTCTCTGGGAACATTCTCTATCCTGTGTGTAGTATCCAGTCTTGCAGGTTCTGTAGCATATCAGAGCAGTAAAAAATGGTGTGATATACTGATTTATTCCCATGTGGCAGTGGTATATTGGAATAACTCAACTCTGTTAGTATCACATCACAACCTAAACAGGCACAATGATATCAGCACAAATTTGGAGACTGGACTCCCCAAAACATTGAATCCAAAACTGCAGCACAGGGAGTGAGAGCAGATACAAACTATGAGAGTCAGGAAGAGCAGTACATAGTACCTGCATCCTGTACTGGGAGAAACAGCAAAGACCATCAAGGAAAGCCATTTGCATGCAGAAACAAGGTTGCATTTGTTAAGAGTTTCTCTATCCAATAGCCCAACAGAGGTGAAGCAGCTGCAGTTTCTTGTTCCCAGGTCCAGGCAGTGAGTCTGATTAGGGTGAAAGACAAATAGTGGGAAATTTACATGTATGTAAATATATGTAAGTAGCCTATATGGATTCCTGCAGCAGCTGTCCCTAGATCCCAGGTCTCCCCAGTTTCTAACACCAAGAAATAAAGCTCCTGAAACCCAAACTCTGCTCCCCTTGCTCAGATGCCTTCACACACAGGGATGTGGTGGGCACTGAGGATTCGTGCACTGCCTCCCATTCCTTGCCTTTTGTTCCTCCACTAAATATCCCACAATGTCTTGTGCAATCCCCAAAAGCCCTTTCTGGAATCACATAGCACATCCCATGCCCTCAGGCAAGGACCCTTCTCAGCCTGTGGGTCTGTCTGTAGAGCTGCTCCCACCTGGACAATTAGGCTGATGGACCATCATCCTGAAGGACTGTGAGGCTGAGGGCTGTTCTTGGCTGTGCCTGGGAGGAGCTGGGGGAGGGTGTGCTGTGTTCACTCTCTCTGGGTTGTTTGGGCTCCTTTACTGTTCCTTTATGTTTGTGGAGACAAGCCAACAAGAACTGCAAAACTACTATTCTGGGGAAAAGGTGGCTTGGAACATAACGTGTCTTAGAGAACAGCAACAATGAGAAAGACCTTGAAGAGTTATTGGATGGGAAAATTAGACATGGAGAAGAAGAAAAGGTTAAAAACTGTAAATAATCAGTGCAGACAATATTAGCGAAAACATGTCAACATAACTGCACTTTCCTTTGTTTCTGAGACAAAGAGCCCAGGATGTTGGAGTACTTGGCAACAGCTTGTCTGAGGCTGGGCTGAAAGCACCTTGTTGACAGAAGCTGCTGAGAACTAACAGCAAAAATGGATTTGTACTCAGTGGAAGGTTTGCAAGGGGGTGAAATTCAGAGAGAAGTCCAGGCAGCATGTTTTGCTGAGCTCTGGCTGAAGACCATCTTCCCAAACCTGAATTATTCCAGCTCTTGGGAACAATGACAAAGAGTCTCTCTAGTGTTCAAGGAGATTCTGGGACTTCACAAGTGCACTGAACATTGTCTATGAAATTGATGATGATGTTCAAGAGGAGTGACATGAGTGTTTGCCCTCACTGGGTATGGGTCTTTCCTTCTTTGACTGAAAGTGCTTTGCAACCAACGTCCTTCTTTCTTTCACATTAAGCACCTTCTCTTGAAAAATGGGCCTTTACTTTGACAATGGTAAGAATATATATAGGAGAGTACCTGGAATAATGTTTATATCTGTTATTTCACTGACCCATAAATAGTTCTAACAAAACCACTACTGGGTTTTAAGATTAACTGGTCCTTTTCCTCAAATGTTTCCTTTTCACTGTTCTGGGGTCATGTGAGTGAATGTCTTCACCTTGGATAGGTGTCAAGGTTGTATGGATGCCCTTTGCAATGACACTCCTGCATGATGCTCCTTTCTCAGTAGTACAGACATTACTTCATGTGCATCTGCCTGCAGAGAGGGTCTGTCTTGAAACTGAGGCAAGAAGTTGCCAAGCTCTTCCTTCAGTGGAACCTGCAGGATCACAAGGTACTTGACCATCACCTCCCTCAACCCAGGTCTATGGAGACAGGCTGGGAGCTGGAGCTGTTCAGCCTGCAGAAGAGAAGGCACCAGGGAGACCTCAGAGCCTCTTCCAGTGCCTAAAGGGGTTCCAAGAGAGCTGGAGCAGGACTTGGGACAAAGGCCTGGAGGGACAGGACAAGGGGGAATGGCTTTAAGTTGAAGGCAGGTAGATTTATACTGGATATTGGAAAGAAATTCTTCCCTGTGAGGGTTTGGAGGCCCTGGCACAGGGTTCCCAGAGAAGCTTTGGCTGCCTCATCCCTGCAAGCTTCCAAGGCCAGGTTGGATGGGGCTTGGAACAACCTGGTCTAGTGGAAGGTGTCCCTGAACATGACAGGGGGTGGAATGAGATGGGTTTTAAGGTCTTTTCCAACCCAAACCATCCCGTGATCTCTGATTCTCTGGTAAATTGAAGCACATGTGAGTGAAAGGTATGAGATCTGACATTGCAGCAAAGGAAGCAAAGTCCACCAGGATATTACTGTAACGATGAATAGTAAAAACCTTTCAGAAGTGCTCCAGTTTCTTGCCCTTGCTATCACAGGCTGCACTAGTTGTTTGGTTAGAAGGCCTCCAGGGAACCCTGGGGTCTTGTGGTCCACAGGAAATGTCTAAGGGACTGAGAGTCTTCCCTGGTCACCATCAGGAAAGGATACCCCCAGACTTGTGGAGTCTTGTTCCTGTATCTAAGCCTGCTGCCAGTGCCCCAGCAGATGCCCAGACCCCAGTACTGGGGAGGGGCTGTTCCAGTTGGGAGCACCTTTCAGAAAGCAAACGACCACCTTGGCCAGAGCTGGAGTCCAGTGCCCTGTGACTGCTTTCATCGTGAGTGGATGTGAACTCAGGGTTTCTGATCTGAGTTTTCTTGCCTTTTCTCTCTGTTTTCTGTGTTCCAATTGGGAATTCTGCAGAGAAATTGAGCTCCAGACTGTTATTTTTATAAACTAGTAGTACTTTCTGTCCGTTAGCCATTTTGTTATCTCTCAGCTTCCTTTCACGTCTCTCCTTGTGTTCCTTGCTGTCTTTGTCACCTTTTCTTTCCTCACCAAAATGCTACTTACAGCCCAAGGTTGAGGATGACCCCACGCTTTATAATCTCTCTGACACATCCAAATTTATTCCCTCCCTCCTGGCCTCCCATTCTCTGTACTTCCTCCTGCTAAAGCTGATGATGATGAGGGGTTAAAAATCTTTAATGCAGACAAATAGGAAAAGGATCAGTACACTACAAAAAGAGTTTTGTTCCATACTGTGCCCTCAGCTTTTAGCTACCTCAGGGTTTCGTGCCTTATACCTTCCAAAGTGAGACATTTCACACTCCATGGAGATGGCAACACTTTAGATTAGACTTCCCAAGCTGGTTACCCCTTGTGCACTTTATATACCCAAATTTCAGCCCCTGGCATTTCTCTTCCCACCTCACAGCAGCTGCTCCCTCATCAAGTCTGCACATGCAAGCACTGACTTCTGCCCCCACTTAAATCCTAGATTAAGATCAGCAGCTGGAAGCCCGGTCAGTACCTGCGCTCCCAGGGGCAGAGCAGCGTGGCCATATGGACACTCAGTGCTTTTAAAGCCTTGCTGTGAGCCTATAAATGTAGTTGGGTCCTTGTTGGGGTTTATGTTCCTCTGTAAACTGATACTGCTGTCTTCAATTAAGATTTTTATTATTTTCATCACTTGATGTTCATTAAGGTTTTCATGAACAAAGTTGCAATCAACATAAATAGTTTGCACAAAATAAAATGAGCTTTCATAAAAGCTCTGCCCAAAGCCCAAGGAATGTTGCTGCAGCTCTTCCTCTCACAGGCCAACACCTCTGCTTGGGATTTGCAGCAGTCTGAGGGAGGAGCCTCTCCCAGCACTGAAGGTCTCCCAGGAGGCAGGGAGTGCTCTGCCAGCATCCTCATCTTCACTTTGCTCTTCCCTGTGCCTGCCCCAGTGCTCAGCTGGAACTACCCAGGAAATACCCAGACTTGCTCTTCCCTCCTGCCTGAGTGCCAGGCAAAAACTTCATCAGCCAGGCACTGAGGGTAATTTCTCCTGAAAGCCATGAATTTTCCTGCTTTGAGAACCAGCAGGGATTGTGGACATTTCTGATCAGAGAAGCTGCAGCTGTTTCTTAATATCTGAATATTGCCCGATGCAAAACTGCATCACAAGAATGATGGAGATTCTCCAGCCTTGGAGGAGCATGTTTAAATGTTGCTTTCAGTGTCTGTGTGTCGAGAAAGCATAAACGTGTAAATCAGATCCTCCAGTAAGGGTAGAGATTCTACAGAAATGCAAATCTATTGAGAACTACTTGTCTTTCCCACACTCTGTGACCCACTGTTTAAGTGACAGGGTGGATTAGATCCTCTCCCAGGAACAGGAGTCCTGTTCCTTTGGCTGGAGAAGTCCCCTCACCCACAGCTGCAGAAGACAGAGGCTGCACGGCCCTTCTCTCTGCTGGGCTGTGATGGATGTCTCAGTAAGAGTCTGGAGGGACTTGTTTTGTTTTGCATGTTTTGGATTTGGTTACATAAAATATTTCTTCCACCCTCAAATTTCTTCCTTTTAATCTGAAGTGCTTTCTCCCCAAGAACTTTCCATTCTGACCCCAAGGTGTCCATGCAGTGAGTTGCAGAGTATGAGGAACTGGATTTTACAGTGCATTTATCATGGTCCAAAGTGCTTAGGGAATAGGGTTGTTTCCCTGTAAGTCCATCTTTCTCTGTCCATGTTATCACTCACAGTGCTGCAGGCTCGAGAGGTAGAAGACAAGACTCTTCCGCTTGTTTAGACAAGTGCTTCAAATGCTTGTTAAATTGCTGAAGCTGAAACTACCCTCTGGGGCTGCTTGGAAATGTGTGCACTGACATCAGCCCATGTATTAACAACCAGACCAACACAGCCATGGCAAGGCCTTCCTGTCACCTGGCACTGTATCCAATGCTGCCAGGAGGACACCAGATTCACAAGGCTCACCAGAGTCGTGTCCAGCAGTCACTCCCCTGAACACACAGGCAGCCTTGCTGGGGCTCCCAGGGCTTGTGCTAAACCAGCACGTAAAAACACCTACTGCTCTTCCGTGATGATTTGAATGCTGTGCATTTGTAGAAGGAAAGACTCCTTCAACACTTCATCTGAATCGTTATTCATGCTCAGTTTACTGTTTGTCTGGCTTTTAAAAACACAACTGAAATTTATCATAAATGTCTCATGAGTAAACAAAGGTGTTAATCTGTTTGCTAAGCACGGCTGCTGTTTGCACTGCTGCAGAGAACACGACATGAAAACAGCCTTCCTCTGACACCAGTGTCAGGCACGCCTGAAAAACACCCTCCATCTGCATTTGGGGACATGGAAAGATCAGGAGCAGAAGCTGGACTTCGAGGGTTGTACTTGATCTGGGAGGTCTTTTCCAACCTTAATGATTCTGTGGCTCTGTGAAACAAAAGGAATATGAGAGAAGGGCAGCTGAGTGAGTACAGATGCAGTGCACTGGTGTCACCAGAGCCCCAGGACACTCCACGTTTCCATGCTTGGGCACAGTGCTGCATCACACAGTGCAAGAAATGGGAATGAGACTTGTTCTACTGATACCTCTATGAGATGTTCTGCAGGAAACCAGTTTTGTTGTGACCCCAAGCAATGTGGTGTGATGTGGGGACAGAGAAATCCTCCTCCTTGGACACCCAGTGCTTGGCCAGGACATTGAAAGCACCACCTCACTCACATTTCATTGCAGGACTGGTCAGACACTGAATCCTCAGTCCTTGCTGAGGAAGAAAGAGAGGAACAAAGAAAGCAAGGAAGGAAGGAAGTTATGAAGGAAGTTAGGAAGTTAGAAGTTAGGAAGTTAGGAAGTTAGGAAGGAAGTTAGGAAGTTAGGAAGGAAGTTAGGAAGGAAGTTAGGAAGCTAGGAAGGAAGTTAGGAAGTTAGGAAGGAAGTTAGGAACTTAGGAAGTTAGGAAGGAAGGAAGAAAGGAAGCTAGGAAGGAAGTTAGGAAGGAAGTTAGGAAGTAAGTAAGTAAGGAAGGCAGGCAGGAAGGAAGGAAGGAAGGAAGGAAGGAAGG
>JAOXXN010000212.1:14538052-14558028 GCA_026770055.1 Myrmophylax atrothorax | reverse complement strand
ACTTACTTGCATATAAACCCATTGTTAGCTCAATCAGGTGCACATGTTTTTGGAGGAGTTATCCCCCATGTGCCCTGAGCCAGAATAAACGCACCCCTTATAACCTCACTGGATTATAGGGTTTTTATTCCACAAAACAGTAATACTGATGGAACTTGAAGATTACTGGCCAAAAATATTTCTAGAGCAGGTACTCAGAGACCAGAAGAGATTTGTGTGGACACTCAAACTATCCTCTGAGATGCTGTTATGAAAGAAGAGCGTCTGGAGCCCTGTTAAATCCATGGAGACATTGGCCCCTCCAAAATCAGAACCATTTTTGTGTTTTCCAGCCTGCTGTTTAAGGGCTAAAGGAACAATTTTTATTGAAGCATGTAATATCAGTCATTGCACTGTCTTGATGGCACATCCCCATAATCTGCTCACTGTGGTGTGACCTCTCCTCGTGTGGCTGTGCACAGAGCAAGGGGCTGGCTCAGCTCTGGGCTCAGCACACTCACACCACCTCCTGCAGCCTCAAAATCAGAGCACAGACTGACCAGCCCACCCAGGGGGCAAAAGGTGTGACTCTTACATCTTCCTCTCAAATGACACCCTCAAAGTCTGATTTCTAGTCACTGGACCTGTGACTGGTGTCCATGGTTGTTGGTGCTGACAGGGGGTAACTTGCCTTGCTAACCACCGAAATAATGAAACTGTGAGCAAAGTGAGTAACAAATCAAAAGCCCTAAATAAGCAGCATTTTGTGTCTGTGCCTAAGTGCACATGAACATGTGAGTGGGATCCAAAGGATTTCCAGTCCTCTTAGGTGGCTTGTTGAAGATGTTCTGTGCCTTTCTCACTGATGGAAAGATGAGTGAATGATGGCAAGGGTTTGCTTGGATTTTTATTCACTCTGAAAGCGAGCTCCTGTGAGCCCATCTCGAGGAGTCCTTCACATAACTTTTCTGCAAGCAGTCAGACATGCTGAATTTGCATAAGATGGGGGAAAAAAGTGTTCCTGAAGAAATGTATAAAACAAAGCCCTGAAAGTGATTCACTCTGGTTCATATAGATGTTTGATAGTCTGCAAAAGAGTCTGGGCATTCAAATGTATTTATTTTTTAAACATCCTGATATTTACAAAGCAATTTAATTTGAGTGATTACTCAACCACAAAGCCCCTGTGTACATGCCTTGGTTGCTATCTGTGACAATCCTGATTAAGAAGTGCAAGTTATGTAAGTAAAAAAAAAATTAATTCAACTGGCAACATGAGACATAATGCACATGGTAAAATACTTTGAATGTTAACAACAAAAAATGCCTGAAGGGCACATTTACCAGCCATTCATCAACCCACAGAAAAAGTGAATTGCTAAAAAATTATTGTTGTAATGGCTAAATCAAACATTGCTGTTTGTAAAAGCACGTTCTTAGCCCAGATGCTGCAGTGCTCACCAGAGCTTACACTGTGCTCTAAAGCTGACACATGACATTGCAATCACAAACCAGTGCATTTTGTCAAAAACCTGCCCAGGGAAGCTGCCATGCAAAGTGCCAGGCTCCAAATTTACAGTACCTTAGTCATGGCACATCAACTCTCCAGGTGCCCCCCAGGTCTGGGATCTATCTCTGTGAGCCCCAGCCCTCTGAGAAGGAGCTGTTTGGTTTAATCTCCTCCCTACAAGGAGTGGGAGAAACAGGCCCCTCCTGGAGCACTCCATTCTACCCAGGCAGGTGCCAGGGTGAGGAAGACTTTTAAGCCTAGTTATCCATTAGGAGACATTAAAGGCATGAGATAAAATGTTTGCTCAAGATGAAAAGAAGCTGTTCAGAGCTGGGTATGTGAGTCCACTCTGTGTGTGGCTGCAGATGAGATGTGAAGGGAGAAGGAACCAGGAGAAGAGCCATAAGTTACTTCATAAGGGAATAGAAAAGATCCTCCAAAGGAAACACTGTGGGAATAGTATCAATAGAGTAGAACAAAGTTGGCAGAGGGCAGATCTGGAAGAAGGCTGTGCAGAAGAATGAATAGAAAGGAAAGCCCTGAGAGAGGGAAGAGAGCATTTTGTCAGAGTCTCCTAGGAACAGAAGAGGGCTCTATGAGGCTGGTTAACCACGTATTAGCTGTGGAATACAGACGTGGACAGCTCAGTCAAAACAGAGCAGCTTGTTGAAGCTACACAAATTGACTGTATTGATGAGCCCAGAGTTGTGCTCTGGCAGGGGAGGGAATGGGACTAAGCAATGATGGTGATACCCAAAGAGAAGAGTGCAGAAGATCTTCTGGTCAAGCCAGAACTATGAATCAAATTAACATGAGTGTGGGAGAGAGCAAGCAGGCTGCCACAGGTCTGTTGTGTCCCTGGTGTGGGACGCTGAAGACTGAGGATGTCAAAGAGGTGTCCGAGTCAACACCAGGCAGGATGGCTCCTGGGGAGGAGCAGAAGCCAAGCATGGAGCTAAAGAAAAAAGGGCAGGAAGAATAGTAAAATACTGAAAGCAAGCAAGAAAGGGCAATGCCAGCAGGGGAAAATGTGCTTTCATCCTGCAATCTGCTTAGAGTCGCAGAGATCCCTGTTACTTCAAGTCCTGCTGCTGTTTGCAGCAGAGTGGGCCATGCTAGTGAGGAAACAGGGATGCATTCAGGGATCTAACACCTTCTGTGCCTCCACTGCACTGTAAAAAACTGGTAGAAGTGTCCCAGTGGGCTCATATTGGTAGTGGAGTGGAAATACATCTTCTGTTTCAGCTCTGGAAAGAGAGAACTGAGCAATGCAAAGAGGACATGGGCTCCTATGAGCCCTGAATCTTGACTGTCAGCCTGAAAAGCTTAATGAGAGCCTGACCAACATGTATCCAGACCCTGCAGACATACATGCAGCCCAGAGGATGGCTCCACTTCCAAGAAAAGTCAGTCCGCTCTCCTCAACCCCAAAACAGCGAGTGCAGAGTAGGGGCAGATCTGTGAGTCCCAGCATGGAATCAGATTCGTAGGCACCATTTCCTCCCCTCGTCCTGCCTGGTCTGTGCCTGCTCACAGCAGGGAACTGGCAGCATAGAAGCATTTCCCTGTCCAAGCACTTCCAGTGGGCTCTGTGTCTCCGACAAACCTTCTCTGCAAGAACTTCTCAGAAAGTTGAGCTGCTTTTCAATCTTCAAACTATGCTCTCAGTCACCAAAACAGCCTCTTTGCAGTAATTGCCTTCTGCTACAGTTTCAGAAACTACAGGTCTAATGTGGGTGAAGAGGGTCCCATGTGCATTCTCACCAGGCTCAGGATATGGTTGATGATTCCTGGAGTGCCTCATGGAAAGAGGCTCTCCTGCACTGTTTTTCAAAGTTTCTTTCCTGTGTGATGTTTTACATCTTCCCTTTTATATATCACTTCATCATCCTCACAGGAGATAGGTGCTCCACCATCTTCCACAGTGTGAGCACAGGACCACACGCTCCTCCATGCACTGCTGCTGTGACATTCCATCCATCCAGCACTGCTATTCGATAGAACTCTGTTTTGCTGTGACAAATGGGGCAGGCAGGGAATCGATTTTCTTCCCCTGCCTGCGAGGTGTCAGAGCATTGCTTTCACCAGGAGGCCTCTCTGCTTCAGTGCTCAGATTAACTTATTAGGAGTTAATTAATCAGGCCCATTGATTGACTGTCACATTGTTGATGGTTAGTCTGCTCTTGGGTCAGAAGGTCATATTGGAGTAGCTCCTTCTCTCCTCTTTGCTGTGTGATGCCTGTTGTCATGAAGAGAAGATGAGCAGTAAAGACGGGCAGGAAGAAAAGGAAGATGAATGTTGCCCTGTTTTCCAAACAACACAGACAAGAGAATAGTGGCATTACAGCTCCATTCCCCCTTGGATGGTGTGTGCACACTGCAAGGTACGGGGATAACTTCCACAATTCCTCTCCTCCAAGCTGGAGGAGGAACACAAGACAGTGCATAGTCAGAAGGAGCTTTGGAATTTTTCTGAGCCCAGCAGAATCACCTTCAACACTGCTTGTGGGTCTCTGATGCTGTTCATGGACAAAGAAAGGTGCTGTGGACCACGTGGAAGGTTGCCCACAATGGGTTATTTTCTTGAACAAGTGCCCACATGAGCAGTGGGGTTTTGCAGTGCAAAAACTTCAGGTTACCAACATTGCATGTATCCATCTATGAAAACTCAGGGAAAAGCTACATAAAAGGAAAAGGAACACCCTCAATGGAGTTAGGATGAGATTTTGAGGTCAACAACCTTGTAAGATGATGGTGGAATATTTAACGGCCTTAGGTACCATAGGTGATCAGCACTTCAAACTTTGTCTGAGGAGTCATTTCCAACAACAAAGCATCCTTATTAAAAAGCAATGTTACCTGAAAACCAGCCTTAAAGCAGAGTGCTGAATGAGTTTAATCTGTTTTCTTTATCAAGGAGGACATCAAGCAGTGAGTATATGGTAGAGGTTCATACTATCTGCATGGGAGGGAGATTTCTGACAGTAAAGGATTCTTCAGTTGCACAGAAAAAGGTCTAACTCAGTGTCCAAGGCTGTGAAGCTAGGTTAGTACTAAGTGCAGTGTTTCAGAAGTGAGGGTTTGCCTTATCTTGAGAAGTGGCCAATTCCTCCCCTCGTGCCACTGTTTCCTGGAAAGAAGACGTAGTAGAAGACAGGAACTGGATGAAGAGCTCAGCCTATCTTACACAGTCCAAGCTTCCTGCCTGTGACCCTGTGGTTCTGTGGGCCTGAGCTCAGCTGGAACCTCATCTCAGAGCTCTGCTGGACCTACCAAGCATTTGATGCCACTGCCCTTGTGACATCTGGCATCTCTTTCATCTGCTGAGTGATCCAGAATTGTGGTCCTCAGCAGCCTCCTTCCTGCTGGAAAAACAAGTGGTTACAGCCAGGACCTATTGATCCCACCACCACCACCAGATCCAAACAGGAAGATTATCAGCTCCCAGTAATCTCAGCTCAGTCCTACCCAGACCAGCTGCAGCAGGTCTTGCCAGAGGAAATGGTCACACTCCTCTGCCTACAGACCTTCTTAAGGTCCTGAGAGGAGATGACTAGTCACACCTGGCAAGGGCTGGTGAAACTTGGTTGGCCAAGGGACAGGAAAAGATTGTCTTTTGCAAAATATGTGAAGTAGAGGATATTTATTTCACAGATAAAAGTATTTTTTCACTTTTTTATCAAGACAGACTTTATCTGAAGCCTTCCTTTCCTCTAATGCTCTAAAACTGAGTGTGCATCTAGGGGACCTATTGGGAAATCAGCCAAAGAGTGAGGTGATTTCTTCTTCCTTCCTCTTAACCCCTGCTCCTTTTTGGAGATCAGCAGCGGTCAATGCTGCAATTATTCCTGAAGCACACTGTTATCTCAGCCTCAGTTTTCCTTTGTCTTTTCTCCAGGAGTGTGTGTCCCATCAATTCTGCCTGTTCAGACGCTGCTGAGAAATCTACAGGGTTGTGCTCCCACCACTTGTGCTCTGCTCTGTGGGGATCTCCTGTCTCATCTGAAAATTGAAGTGAAGAGGAACTTCATGGGACTCTGATCACACACTGGGTCCAGATTCTAGCCATTTAAGCCATGAAAATCTTAGGGAGTAGAGATGCACAGCTGTCTCTCATGTCCTTGGTCTCCTTTCCCCACCAATGTCACCAGTTGGCTCTGGTCACTAAGCTGGGATGTATATTTCTGCTCACAGGGAGGAAGGAGATTGAAGTCATTGGGGAGTTTTCTAGATGGGAGAGGAAGGAAGTGGCCACAGCCTGGAAGATGCAGCATGGAAACATCCTTGTGGAGATATTGAGTTCTCATTTTTTGATGGAAAACATGCATTTTCCTCAGCAGGAAGACTCCTGTATGGAAAACCACAACAGGGCTGTTTAGCTTATAAGGAGAAATCCCAAACTGAGTTTTGTTTCAAATGCATTTGACTGAAAATGCTCTAATCAGACTTGTACCACAGTGTGAGGAGTTGGAGGGTGCCAGTGGAGAACCATATTCTGCCTTATTATGTTTTTATATGTCCAGGTATGATGGAGACTTGCCACTGAGCTGCTCTGAAGCAGAGTTCCCACCCCACCTACCATCCAGTGCCTCCTGTTTGCACTGGAGAGGAACCAGAGCTCCTCAGCTCTGCTGAGGAAGCTCTAATGAGGCTCTACACTAAGGGCACATTTGGCAAATCCTCCCTGATGGATTGTTCTCCAGTGACAAGACCAAAAGTCTTCTCAGTGCACAGTAAACAAACTCCCAAGCACACTTTCTGAAAAAAATGAAAAACCTGAAATGCCTTGGTCATCAATCAGAAGGACTGGTCACATGACAGGAGCTTGAAAGCAGAAAGCAGAAGCTGCCTGGGAAGCCCTGGACTGCAGCCAGCAAAGCCGGAGCTTCCCAGCTCAGCTCCAAACACCACCCTTGCACATGTCATAGGAGGTCCCTGCTGGGCAATACAGCACCATCTGGGCATGTCTACAGTGGGGGGTGTCCTCTCAGTCCAGTTCATCCCAGTCCCCTTTTCCTATTTCCTGTGCTTCCCCAACACTCGTATCTGGGCAACAGGGAAATGGAACTCTTGGAATTTGGGTCTGGTGTTGGCATTTCTTATTGGAGAGAAAGGTTATTTTCATGTGAATTTGCAATGGATGGTTTTTATTTCTGCAACCATATTCTCACAGTCACCCACTTAGAGCTTTCTCAAAATTGTTCATGTGTTCAAAAGAGGTGAATCCCATCCAGCAGCTCCCAATTAAACTGTCATCTTCCCTTGGAATCCCATCTCTTCTCATACGATTGGCTATACTTCAAGGCTGCAACAAAGAAATCCTGGAATCTCAGAATGGTTTGGGTTGGAAGGGACCTTAAAGCACATTTCATCCACACTTCACCATGTGCAGGGACACCTTCCACTAGACTAGGTTGCTCCAAGCCCCATCCAACCTGGGCTTGAAAACTTCCAGGGATGGGGCAGCCACAGCTGCTCTACTCTGTTCATGCTCACAGCCAATCCTGACACGTTCCTGCGCTTATCCTGGAAAACAGCCCTAATATATCCCACACCAGGCATGTCTCACGAACCATATTTATTGTCTCTCCAGCTGTGATTTGCATGGTTGGTGGTGTCTCAGGCTTTACCTGGCCCTGGATCCTGAGCTGTACTGGTTCTGCACAGCACCATTACCAGCATCATGATGCCTTAACAACATGTCTTCAGGGAGCTTGGAGACCCTGAGCTGTGCTGGATCCTGAGCTATCACTGAATGTTTCCAAGGAACTTGTAGTCCATTTTCTTTGTCTGCTGTGGTTGAACAACAGCGGGACTGGATTAGTACCTTGGGCAGAGCTGCTGCTGAAGGCGCACACTCTGGGCTGTTTTGACACGAAGACGTCATGCCTAGCTCACATATGTTGCCTCGGTCGCTTTTCCGTGTGTGTTTACCACTGCTATGCAACAGCCCTCCTGGATGCAGCAGAAGCAGCAGCTTCTGGCAGCCATCTGCTCCCAGTCTGTGGAAATAAAAAGCAGCCTTGGCATGTGCCTGACTCCTACAGGCCCATGCTGATCCCACCATCCAGCAAAGCAGGCTGAGATGGTCTGCCTGACACTCGTAGCCACCCCAGAAAAATGTGATCACTAATTATAATCATAAAATCACAGAATTACCCAGTTTGGAAGTGGCCTCAGGAGGTCTGTGGTGCAGCTGCCTTCAGACACCAGCAATGAAATCAGACCAGACTGCCAAGGGCTACCTCCAGCTGGGTCTTTAAAACCTCCAAGAACAGAGATGCTACAGCCTATTTCTTTGCTTGACTCTTGTCATTGGGAGAAAACTTTCCTTATATCCATTTTTAACCTCTCATGTTTCAATTTATACCCAGTCTCTTGTTTTTCCACCATGCACTACTGTGGCTTGGCCCTATCTTCCCAATGACCTTACCGAAGGCACCAGCCAACTTACAGGACATGACCCCAAAATCTTCCTTTCTCCAGGCTGAACAAACTCCATTCCTGTGCCCTCTCCTCACCAGGGCAACTGCTTCAGTCCCATGACCATCCTGGTGATCCTCTTCTGAATTCCCACCAGTTCATCAATATCCATTATTGAGGGGCCTAACACTGGACACACTATTCCAGATGTGGTCTAAAAAGTACTGAGTACAAGGCAGTAACCAATTCCTTTATTGCTGGCAATGCTCTTGCTAGTAAAGCCCAGGATGCTGTTGGTCTTCCCTCCTGGGATGCACTGGTGTGACATCAGCCTGAGGGAGGAAGAAGGGGAACAAATGAATGGGCTCGTGCAGGACTCAGTACAAATATCAACATCTCAGAGAGCCTATGGGTGAATTTTCTAGGATGTGGACTTTCTGCCTAGACAAGATGGTGACAGTCTGCAAACCTTACCAAAAAGGTAGGCAGATGGAACAGGTCACACTGTGCTTTTGTGCAGGAAATTACACTTTGCAGTCTGCGCCATATTACTTTGTTATTACCAGCACATAAATCTGCAAGTGCACAGCTTATTGAGGCTCTGCACCAGCCAGGAGATGGGGAATTGTTACCATGACAGATGGACTGACAACTAAACTCCTAGAGAAAAAACTTTGTTCAGCTTGGAGTTAAGGCTGTAAATATATAAACCTTACATAAAAGGAATGCAATTAGAACAGTGGATGGACAGGATGAAGCATTTCATGGCTGGGGGGAGGAGCACAAGTGGGTGCTGGCTGGAGACAGAGTCTGAAACTGGACTGATTTCTCCCCTCCTGGTTCCCATGTGTCACATAATGAGTGTTGCAAGATTAGAAAAGGTCTTGTAGACCTGACAGTGGAGGAACAACAGCCAGGCTTTCCTTTCATTTGGCTGACTCATGGAAGCTGGTGGAAAGCAGTCTGTGTGCCCTGGGTGGGATCTTCACCTTGGCCACCTGCAAGTGAGAGTGTGCAGGTGTCAGATATAGAGGTGACAAGGCAGGAAAGTGTCTCCAGAAGACTTTCAGGGTGCTACTCTCTACTTCAAAAGATCAAGGATTAATTTTCCATTTCATTGAGTGTTCAAACTTGTTTCATTACCAGCAAGGAGAGGGCAGCACAACTGAGCCCTGTTGAGGGGTGAACATGGCCAGGGCCAAGTCCCATGTTATGATCCTGCAGAGCTGCAGAATGTAAGCAAAGTAAGAGGTCTGTGGGGTTTGTCTGGGTACAGCAAAGAATCTGAGGAGAGGATTCAGCTGTGGTTCACTGTCCCAAAGCACAGCTGTGCTCTCCCTACACCATCCATGGTGCTGTGGCCTTTCTCAGAATGGAGTGAATCAAAGAATCGTGAAATGGTTTGGATTGGGAGGAACCTTAAAGCTCATCCTATTCCACCCCCTGCCATGGGCAGGAACACCTTCCATTAGACCAAGTTGCTTCAAGCCCCATCCGACCTGGCCTTGGATATTCCCACTGCTGGGGCAGCCACAGCTTCTCTGGGCAACCTGTGCCAGGGCCTGCCCACCCTCACAGGGAACCATTCCTTCCCAATATCCCATCTAACCCTGCCCTCTGGCAGTGGGAAGTTATTCCCCCTTGTCCTGCACTGCAGGCCCTTGTCCCAAGTCCCTCTCCAGCTCTCTTGGAGCCCCTTTAGGCACTGGAAGGGGCTCTGAGGTCTCCCCAGAGCTTTCTCTTCTCCAGGCTGGACCCTCCCAGCTCTCCCAGCCTGTCCCCAGAGCAGAGGGGCTCCAGCCCTGCAATTACTTAGAACTCACCACAAAACAGACCTGCCATCTGAGTGCTCAGGCCAGGCAGAAATTTCCTGTCAAAAAAGCATGTAAATAGAAAAGAAACTGTCTGATAACTCCACACACTGTCTGTGGAGGCCTTTGCTGGCTTTGGGAACTTTGGACTTCCCATGAGAGAAATAAAAATAAGGGCATTTTGAGCCAAAAGCCTAAAGGGAATGTCACTTTCCCAGAGGGACAGCTCTGCGGGGAAGACATCCCATTTCTTACAGGGAGCAGAGAAAGAATGTGAGCTCTCAGGGATCCCCTGACTTCCTTCGGTGTTCTTCTGCCTGACAGTGTGTGGTGACTACACCTCCTGGCTGTGCCATCATTTCCCCCAGGAGCTGCTTGTCCAGGGCTGCCCAAGCAGTCCCTGTCCCAGAATATCTCCAGAGATGTGGCTTCTTCCAAGGCCACTTCCAGCTCCCTCTGCAATAGGGTTCAAATTAAAACACCAGGAGCACAAAGCAGAAGCTTGGTGAGAAGGATGATCATATGGACCATGTAGCTGTGCTCAAATCTACCAGGGCATCTTGTCACCCTGTCAGCTCTCCAGGGATACCTGCACCCACCTTTCTTCATCTGGAGAAAGCCATTGCCCTGCAACTGCAGGTGGTGATGGCTTTGAATAGGGGCCAGGGAACCAGCCTGAGCACCCCACAAAGATGGGGGGCCATGTCCTCCAACACTTCTGCCACCTCATGGAGAGCAGGAACTCTTTGCAGTTCAGTGAGACTCTTGCTAAACATCTTTGACATTTGATTTGAGGAGTAAAGGTCAGATTCCATAGAGAATGGTCATGTGAGTTTAATGAACAAATCCTGTCAGGGTCTGCACTGCTGCAGCTGTTTTGGAGGGTGATGGATCTGGGGAGCTGTGCTGCCTGTCTGCACCCTGACCTTTGCACATCCATGTGCAGCAAAGTGCTTCCATGGGTGATGGGGACATGTCTGGGTATAGCAGAGGGCCATGAGGTCTGATCCAGCTCCTGCAGGTCATGGTGATAGAGAGAAACATGTTCCCTCTGCACCTTCATTAAAGTTTACTCCTTTTCCTGAGTGATCAAGGAGAGTAGGGAAACTTTTTCTGGAGCTCATCCTATGGCTCTCAGCAGCCTGTGGACAGTGGGGCACGGAGGGCACAGGACAGCCCAGCCCAGCCCTGACATTACCCAGCGCTTTGTGCCTTGAGCTTGGCTCAGTTTCTGTGTCAGCATCTGACTGCTCTTGTCTGTCCTGTCAGTGGTACCTCAGTCCTGTTCCACCTATTGCACCCACATTTCTTGAGCATTGCTGGGGAGTTCAGCTCTGAAACTTTTTCTTGGTATCATATGAAATAAAAAAAAAAATCCAAAGTAGGACATAGCCAAATAAAACATTCTAGCATTTCCAAAACATGAAAGAGAATTAAATTCAGCCATTTTTTATGAAATTCAGGATGAATTCCAGGATTGTCCATGTCCTGCCTCTTCAGGCTTTTTCCCCCCTGTTGGTTGGGAGTGTTTTGCCAGCTCTGCAGATCCCCTGTTTACCCATCCCTCACCCCCACTCCTGGAGCTGCTCTCCCTTGTCTCCCTCTCCAATGGACATAAGCCTTGTTTTTGTGTCCAATAATGTGCATCTCACTGCAATTTCAGGCTTTTACACTCACAACATACACAGAGAATATAACTCCTTCCACATGCAAAATCACAAATACATGATGAAACCATGACCAGTTTCATATTTGCAATGAAATACTCTCATTTATAGGTGTGCATGTTTTCTGGCCACAAAATACTGTAAAGTTGAATATCTCTTGAAGTTAAACAATCTCTTTCAAGATAATTTCAGAGCCATCAGAAACTCGCAGCTTTCCCATAGCTGGAAATCACTGCTGGTGCATATTCCTTCCTCTGCTTCGCTTTCTTAAATAAGAGTAAACATCAGATACTGTGTTTTTCTTCTGCAGGATGGCAGCTTGTCAGCTCGCTGTGGCCTAAGCATTAAGGTTTTCTTCCTCTTTACTTGTGGGTTCACATTTAGAAGTCTACTCTAAAAGTACACTGACACTCAAAGTTGAGTGCTTCAGATGTTGAAAGCACTAAAATTAAGGCTGTCCTCATCTCTAGCTTCCTGAGCAGGATCATTACAATGCAGTGCTTAATTACATGATCATATACTAGTTTTTCCACAGAATCCCTAACTCATTCCATGCCTGGGTAGTCATTCAATATTTCCCTTAATCCTCCCCATTCAACGTGTGCCGCAGGCTTTATTTGCTGCACACCATCCAAACCCTCTGTTGACTACAGAATTATTCATTCCCTCTTGGGGGTTCCTGCTTTCATCGAGGGCTGAGGATGCTTCTCAAGTGCTAATGAATTTATTTCCACAAAACACCTGTATAATGACCTTGTACTTTCTCCCTTGGGAACTGAGGAAGAGAGATGAGCACCAGAGCCCGAGTTTTCACACCATCCCACCCAGCAGGCCCTGGTGCTTGATATTCTGTGGACTTGGCATTTCTTACATTTTGTCTGTTCAAAGAACAGCTCTCATTGGCTTCCACTGCTAGTGCTCAGCACTTCTGCAAACCTGACCTTAAGGATCTCCCACTGAGGACCTGGCAAGGAGAAAGCCATAATACATCTCAGCTTTAAATTCCAGAGGAGATGGAAAGGTAGGAAGGAATCCACATGAGAGTGTGTTTTTGTACTCATGCAGTCTCTCACTTTATTCCATAAGGTTTCTGATCTTCCCAGGGAATAAGTGATCCTGCTTGGTTATACAGTCCCCAGAGCAAGCCCAGCCCATGCTCTGCACAGAACCTGAATGAGCACAGAACATGACTGTGCAATTCAGATCAGTAAAAGACTCTCAGACTGTCTTGCTCTATCCACCACCAACCCCTTCTCATTCTCCCTCCACATTTACATACTCCCTACTCCCCCTTGAGAGTGGCTTTATCCTTGTGTGCCAGTTCTTGTGCACCTCTCCCACCAGACCTCTCAATCCAAAGCCATCCATCTCCCTTCCTCACATCCAGGAGCAATTTTCTGGACCAGAAAGTCTCCTCCAGCCACGACTCTCAGGCTGAAACAAAGATCTGGAATCATAGATGATTTTTATCCTTATGTAGGTAAAGCAAAGCGTGGCAAGCCAGAAGTGTGGGAACTGGCTTCACATTGCTCCTCTTCCACTCCTTCTTCTGGGAACAGAGTCCAATCTGAGATCAGAATCATAGAATCATAGAACCAACTGGGTTCGAAGAGACCTCTGAGATCAAGTCCAACCCTTGATCCAACCCCACTGTGATTACCAGATCATGGCACTCAGTGCCACGTCCAGTCTCATCTTAAACACCTCCAGGGATGGTGAGTCCACCCTGTCTCTGGGCAGGCCATTCCAATGCCTGAGCATTCTCTCTCTAAAGAATTTCAAATTTCTGATGTCCAACCTAGACCTCCCCTGGTAGAGCTTGAGCCCCTCTTGTCCTACTGTTGGTTGCCTGGGAGAAGAGACCAACCCCCATCTGGCTACAATATCCCTTCAGGGAGTTGTAGAGAGTGATGAGGTGCCCCCTGAGCCTCCTCTTCTCCAGGCTGAACACCCCCAGCTCCCTCAGCCTCTCCCCGCAGGACTTGTGCTCCAGTCCCCTTCTACTCTGGTGGAGGTGGGAATGGGACAGCTGAGGGTCCAGAGAGAAGCAGAGCCAGTGCCAGGGTTGGCAAGCAGTGTTCTTGCAGATCACCCTTCTGTGTCCTGCCAGCCGCCACTGCCACCTGGTGCTGCCCAGGCCACCACAGGTGCCACTCAGCTCTGCCAGCCCCTGTGGCTCTCCCGGTCACTGATGCACACTGAGCTGGGTCTGCCCACAGGAGACATTTCCAAGCACTGAGAGCTGTGTTGGATTCCCTCAGCCTCCTGCATCCCTGCTGGAAGTTGCTGCTGATGGACAACTCACCAGGGAATTTGTTTGTAGTATTCCACAGACCCTGGCACGGCCCTGCCTTGCCCAGCCATGTGCCCTGGTGCTCCTGGTGTTGTGAACAGGAGTTTAGTGCAGATGAGCCCTTCAGGGAGTCAGTGTTGGCTCAGAGAGGGGACACTGTTTTGGGAAAGGAGGAAGTATGCAAAGTACACACGATGTTTACAAAGTACCTTCGTACTACTTCGACTAATTTTTACTGGAGAGTTAGTGGTTGTTTCAAAGCTGGATTAGTCACTCCAACCATAATTACCATCTCTTGGAATCTGCTTCGATGTTTTGAATTGGCTTCAGGCCTAATGGTCAGAAAGTGGCTCCATCTCAATCTCAAGACTCAACTTGATGAGTAGCTCTTGGAGCCGTCACACCATCCTGATTTAAAGATGAAAACAGATGAGTGCTGTGTACAGGAACCTGTGGCATCACCAGCTGCAGCTGCATGGGAAGCTGCAAATGGAGCAGAGCCCTGGTGCTCCTGGACTGAGGTTCAGAGACAGGAGCAGCCACAGGCACTGCTGTGCTCCCATCTTTGAGCAGCATCCCTTGGACAACTGCACTCTCAGGGCTTGGACTTGAGGCCAAAGCACAACCCCTCGAACAAGGCAAGGCCAAACGGACTACCCAAGTGTGAACAGACTTTGTGTAAAAGCCCATTTTTTTCCTGATTGGTGTTTTGGAGATGTGTCACAGATTGCTTAGCAATGTCTCCAGCCCGGAGCAGAGCAGGAGGAACCCGAGCAGGCAGCAGCTTGTGTGTGACACGCTTTGGCACGCTCGGAGCTACAGAGCAGTCCTGGCACTGTGTTATGTACACTGTGTGGGAGGATACACCATGCAGATTGGATTGCATCATCTGGCTCTTTTTTTTCTTTTCTTTTCTTTCTTTTTTTTTGTTCCAGATGGTAAAACAAAGGCTGTAGTGAAACCTGTTTTCTCCCAGGAAGAGGTGGGAGGGAATTTTATACGAGTGAGAAACTTTGCCTCGAGTCGAAATCTGGGGCCTGGACTAATGAACTACCTGTAATTCATATTTTACTAAATATTGCTGAAACTAGGCATGTACTAATCATGAACCATGCCAAACTATGCATAATTACTATGCTTTCTCTGTAGCAGTAATTAATTTGTGTTAGCAACTTTGATTAATCTTTCTAATCTAACAGTGGAGTGCCTCTCAGACATGAAAGGCTCTCCAAGTGCTCAGTGTTGTTACTGCAGCCCAGTGGAGGTGTCTGAACCCAGTGAGGGGGACAAAGCTTTAAAAAGCCAAAGTACAGCTGATACTTATGAACTAATAAAAACTCTTTTCTCTTCAAGCATTCTGGTGCATTTGTCCTGAAAGCAGGGAGTTGTTGGTGAGGGAGCTGCTCTGTGGCCATCCCCAAGGAGAGGGGCTGAGGTTCCGTGTGATGCTGCCATGGAACTGACCCGGGGTCCGGACCTGCCCCGGTCTGGGCACGGCTCTGGCTGTGCTGCTGCCAGCCCGAGGTGCCCCCTGTGCCAGGCTGAGGTGTGGGACATGCCTGCCTTCAGGAAAGGGTGCAAGGGCCTCAGCCCACCCTCTGACAGCAGAGCCCTCAGGAGCTCATGCAGGAACCCAGTCCTACATTACGGTTTCCATCCTTCACTGCCAACTTTCAGGGCTCCTCACCCAAAGGAATCCAAAGCTGCTGAAAGGACTTAGACACAACTGCTGATTGTGACTAACTCAGGCTTCAGAAACTACCACATCTCCAAGAGCCAAAATTTCTGAGGTGAACAGTTGTGTCTCTACAGACCCATTCCAAGTCCCATTGGGTTAAAGTCGTCCTGGTGTTGCTCTTTCTGTCCCTCAGACATGGCAATATTGGTTATTTTCTCTTGTTTCCTTGTCAGCACTGTCTCCTGGCAAGGAGCACTTCATGGCAGGCAAAATGACATGATAAGCCTTTGGAAATGGATAATCTAGAGATTACTAATGAACTTCAGTTTGATTTAGATAAATTTTTTTTTAAAAAATGCTGCTACTACCTCAATGCCTGGGATCAATTCTGTTTTCACAAGTTAGAGAAACAGTTTTAAAAGACAAAATTAATAGAAGATGTAAATGTGATTCCTAGAATTTATACCTTTTCTTTATGACACTCATTCAACTAAGGAATTAATTGTGATAGTTTATTTTCTTACAGTTGTGGTTTGTGTCCAAATATTTTTATAATCATAAAGCTACTCTTTTGATATCAGTCAAAATAGACAATATATATTGATGTTAAAACACGCTTTGTAGAAGACATGTTTTTTAAATCAGGCATGGGACTTTACATTTATTAGAAGGTGTTCACAAAAATAAGGGTAACATCATGCATATTCTTTGCAACTAAACCCAGTTATGGTTACAGTTTGGAAATAAATTTAAATAGACATATGGAGATACAGTAGTACATTTACACTCTATTTATGACATTTAGTGTACTGATAACTCCCAGCAATACATCAGAAATCTACAACCAGCTGATGGAAGGATTGTATAAGGAGGAAGAAACTGCTTCAATTTCTCACATTATTTATGTGGCTTGACAAGAATGTCAGTGTGAATTGCCTCCTAAATCTGGGAGGCAAGAACAAGTCAAGACTCTACTTCTGCAGTACAAAACATTTACACACGAGATACACATGCATTGCAATGCACTGGGAGTGGGTAAAGCGAGGAGAAGCCCCTTCCTCAATGCTTTATTCACACAATTCTACAAAGGAGGCTCCAGGGGGATTATACACCTCAGTCACAGTAAGGCCACAATATTACAATGGATAAGGACCTTAGAATTGCACATTCTGTGGTAGCAGTGGAACCCTTCCTTCTTTATGGATGAGATACACGTTCCTGGGTGGGATCTCAGCAAGTCCTCCTGCTAGTTATGGTTTGTCTGAAATTTAACATATTGCTTAGTACAACAGTTAGCACAGTAGAGAAGGGCACTGGCACAGGGCAAACAGAACCTATGGAACACTCAGGGAGCTCTCAGACTATGTGTTGGCTGCACGGAGATGAAGTGGCTAATCAGAAAAGAGACTGGCAAAGGATTTCCTCAAGTTCCGGATGGTTTCGGCTTTCGCTTCGTCTTCGTTCACAGACGATCGGAAGAAGGAGGACTCTGTGAAGCTGAAGGCGTTGGTCAGGGACTGGGACTTGCTGCAAGAG
This sequence comes from Myrmophylax atrothorax, assembly GCA_026770055.1. NCBI lineage: Eukaryota > Metazoa > Chordata > Aves > Passeriformes > Thamnophilidae > Myrmophylax > Myrmophylax atrothorax. The sequence goes on along the minus strand of JAOXXN010000212.1, from coordinate 14,541,131 downwards.
AGAACACAACAGCCTTGGTGTGGGCACTCCATCCCCAGCTCTGCCCATTCAGCCTCATGGCACGGAGGAGAGCAGGAAAATCACAGCATCACAGACTGCTGAGTGGGAAGGGACCCACAGGGATCATCAATCCAACCCTCAGCCCTGCACAGGCCCATTCCCAAGAGTCACCCCCTGTGCCCCAGAGCATCATCCAAATGCTCCTGGAGTTCTGGAAGAACCTTTTCCTAATGTCCAACCTAAATCTGCCCTGACAGAGCTCCAGGACATTCCTCAGATAGTGAACAAAATGGGTATTGATCACAGGGAACACTTATGGAAAACTCACCACGTTCCTTCTGCACTTTGACTTGAGAAAAATATCCGAGGATAATATTTTTTTAAGGAACACACTGGCGGTTTATTTTCTTTTTACAGATCTGAAACGCTGTATTCCAGAAAATTGAATGATGTAAATTAGAACTTGAGGAAAATGGGGTCTGCCTACTAAATCCAAATCACAACCAAACATAGGGGGCTAATAATTGTGTTTGTTAAGGCTGCAAACAGTTATGCACAAAGAAAAATCAGGTATATTGGCAAGACTTTGAAGAATGAATCCTGAAGCTATAATTGTGCTCTCCCTCTCTCTATATATTGGACATGAGATCCTTAATGGAGGCTTAATGACACTTTATAGCTTAAAAAAATTACTCCAAATCAGATATAATTGTCCTTGGCTATGAGCAGTTAGTCTGGCAATGCTATCCCATTCTTACTGCTACCATGAAACTTCTGTGAGAGTTTCCATAAGCATGAGAAACATAACACAGAAGGAAAACAAGAAGGAAAATAGCTCAAGTTTAAAACTTTAACCCATGACTTGTCAGAAAAAGGAATACCTAAAAAGCAGGCTTGAATTTGAATAGAGCATATTAATGAGTTGCCAACTTCTTACAAAGACATCCCTGAATCAGTGAAACTATTTAACTTATTTCATTTTTATCTCAGTACAGTAGATTTCAGTTTGGCTATAGGAAAACTGAAACACTTTTCATGTTCAGATTGTCTGAGACTCTTCATGGGTTGCAGCCTCTCTGCTTCTAAACTAACACTGTGCAGCAAACACTGCTACGGGCGTTTTAGGTTTTTCATAAATTATAGTTGTGCTAATGAGAATAGACTGATAAATGTTTGTTTGTGCTCACTGAAAGAGGGAGGGTGGGAAGCAGCACTTGACTTGATTAGTAACACAATAAGTAGCCTAATTAAATATTTATTCACAGATTAATAACATGTACATACAGGTTAGGCAACAGCACGTGGGTGAACACAAAGCATACACATGCAAATAGAGTTAATTCTACAGGCAGGAGATCTGAGCTTTGGTGTGGACCTAAAACTGCTTCTGAAAGTTAGAAACACTCCTACTATTATGGCTTACATCTTAAAAAATTTAATTTATCCTTTGTTATTTTATTTTAAATAGAGACTCTTCCATTTGAAGAAGAATGAATCTGGATGTGAACAAAGAATTAAAGAGAGAAAGCTGGGAACCAGTATGTGGTACAGTCCTGCTGGAACTGTTCTTAGCTGCTTTTCTTCAATGTCAGGAGTTGTCAAGTTAAGTTTCAAACTATAAACTAGTTTCCATCTTGCTTAAGAAAATCTATTTTCAATGTATGCTTAAATGATAGATCAGTTAACTTGAGTTTTATGATTATAAATCAGAATAAAGAAATACATTGCCATAGGAAGGCAAAGAAAATATTGCCATCTTTACATATTGTCATCTTTGCATATTGTCATCTAACATATCTTTTGCACTGAATGGAGCTCAGGGGAGGACTCGGAGTTGTTTCCTACCAATATTAGCAAATGAGTGGGTGGAACAAGGGGATCTGTGTTCCTGGGATGCAACAAAACCTCCGTGCCAGTCTTTGTATGGATCAAAATGAGGAGACTGTGGCCGTGATTCCCTCAGCAGTAGAATTGGTGTGCTGAAAAACTGCAAATCATTGCTAACACCTTCCCCAAGTTTTCTGCTTCTGGCTGGATTTTTAGCTGTGAGTGAGGATCGTCTCCACATTCCTTACTGTGGGGCATCTTCCAGGAGTGAGGTGCCCACGGGCAGCTCTGTGCACCCCTGGGCACTGCAGTCACTGCACAGCCATGGACCAAGTGTAGGAACAACTTGGCATCCACTGCCCGACCTGTTCACTTGTGCAAGAGAGAGGCCCTTGCCAATGGGATCTGTTGTCTGAGTGACTGTGAGGTTAAAAGTTGAAGCAGATAAGGCTTCCTCTTTGTGTGCAGGCTCACAGCACACCCAGCTCTGAGTCAGTGGCACCAGAGCAGGAAACAAAGAGCAGAAAGACGATGCGTTTTCAGACCTCACTGGGGCAGAGATTGCACAACCAGCAAATGAAATTCTGCACAGTGCTTAGGAGATAACAACTGATCCTGGATTTCTAACACAGGATCCCAGAGTACGCTGAGCTGGAAGGGACCCACAAGGATTGCCGAGTCCAACCGCTGGCCCTGCACGGGACACCCCAAGAGTCACACCCTGTGCCCCAGAGCATCATCCAAATGCTCCTGGAGCATTGCCAGCCTTGGTGCTGTGACCACTGCCCTGGGGAGTCTGTTCCACCAACCAAAATACTAAGCTTTTTGAAATATTTTATCCTCATTTTTAACCTGGGAACAAACATACATTTTTCCCCCTGAATATCAGCCCAACTCCCAAATTACAGTAATAAAATTCACGTTACGAGGAGAGAAGAAAACGGATAAAGCAAATCTTACTTGAGCTGTGGATGAGGCTGAGGCTTCTGCTGTGGCTGTGGACCAGCAGGCTCCTGGGTGGGCTCCCTCACCTGTCGTATTTGTGCTCCTTGTGCATCATTTCTGTCTCTTGGGGTCTTAGTAAGATCTCTGTCCCTCCTTTTAAGTCCCTCTGTTTACAAGAAACTCATACAAACATAATTACCCTCGAGGCCTCTGGCTCCCTGTTAAATTTGGTTGCAAAGGGCTGATGGGCTCTGGAGCCCTTAGAGCAGGGCAGCCACGCCTGCACACAGAACCACCGGCCGAGCCT
>JAOXXN010000212.1:14527585-14537952 GCA_026770055.1 Myrmophylax atrothorax | reverse complement strand
GGCCAGCAGGAGCTCGGATCCCCAGGCAGTGCAGAGGATGCACAGCAACTCACATGGAAAGCACAGTTCCTGCAGCAGCAGAGTCTGTGGATGCACTGCAAGAGGGGACAGTTTGCTGGTCACAACTCCCCTGCTGCTGCGCCTGCCCTGTCTGCACCTCCAGTGCTCTGGTCAGTAGTCTCTTAATTGAAACATTGTGGTGGAAAAGAGAAGCTTCAGGGTGACCTAGTTGCACCCTCCAGTAGCTGAAGGAGCTACAAGGAAAACCGAGAGAGGCTATTTACAGGAGATGGAGTGATAGGACAAGGGGCAACGGCTTCAAACTGACAGAGAGTGGGTTTAGATTGAATATTAGGAAGAAATTCTTCCCTATGAGGGTGGGGAGGCCCTTGCACAGGTTGCCCAGAGTAGCTGTGGCTGCCCCATCCCTTGAAGTGTCCAAGGACAGGCTGGGGGCTTGGAGCACCCTGGTCTAGTGAAAGGTGTCCCTGTCCATGGCAGGGGCTGGAATGGGATGAGCTTTAAGTTCCCTTCTCACCCAAACTGTTCTGTGATTCAATTTTAAGAGTGTCATAGGGCAATAATGCCTGATGCTCACTGTGCAGTCTTACAATTTGTGCTCAGCCTTCTCTGGGGAGAGGAGGCTCAGGGAGGACCTCTTTGCCCTCTACAGTTACCTGAAAGTTGGTTTTACTGAGGGGGAGGGCAGCCTCTTCTGCCATGTCTCAAGCAAAAGGATGAAAGGAAATGGCCTGAAGTTGCACCAGGGGAGGTTCAGATTAGATACAAGAAAATATCTTTCCCCTGAAGGAGTGGTCAGGCATTGGAATAAGTTGCCCAGGAGGTGGTGGAGTCACCATTTCTGGAAGTGTTCAGTGGGTCTGATGTGGTACTTGGGAATGTAGTTTAGGAGTGATTATGGTGGTTCTGGGTTGATGGTTGGACTTTATGATTTTGAAGCTCTCTTTCAGCCTTGATGATTCTGTGATTCAAGCAAACCATTTACCAAAATGCAAAGAACCCCCTTCCCCACCTGTGAAGGACTGTGATGCCTTTCAATGTCAAAGATTACTTGAAAAGGAATGAAACAGTTGAATTAGAAAATTACTATAATTTTGTAAAGAGTTTAAGTGCTTCATTAACAGATTCGTTTCTGCAGCATAGGCAGAGCAAAGCCAAGCAGGCTGAGGTGGCCTGACACGGGAAATTGTGGTATCTGTGACATGCAGCTACAGGTGCTTGAGAGCTGCAAGCACATGATGTGACCTGTGCAGCAAATAAATGAATGGTCAAGCACAAAGGCACAGCATGGAAAACCCCCAGAGGCTCTGTGCTTCATACATGCCACAGCCCCATGCTGCAAATGATTCTTTGTTCAGGAATGTTCTCCATCTGGAAACAAATTCTACAGCTAGGACAAGAAATTGGGGTAAATGTAGAGCTAATGTGCTCATCAGAGTAGAAGCAAAACTTGCCTTCACAGCTGCAGATAAAAGGATGGGGCCTGCTGAGAATGCAGTAGCACCTCTGAAACTTGTTTATTAGGTTAAAGAAAACAAAGGGTGAGTTTTGTGTTTCTTCACAAATAGTGAGTGAAAGATCTCATATATGGGCTCTCGGGTCTCTCACTTCACAGCAGGGTTGCCAGAAGCCACTCAGAGAGCTGAAACACTAGCAAATCTTGAACCTAAAATAGGCATGAGCATTCAGGCTGCCAGGCTGTGGGAGACCCAGATGGTTCCAGAGGATGTGACATGATGGTGGACACCTGTCTGTGAACACCAGGCCTCCAGTTATGTAACAGAAGTTCAGGCAGTCAGTGTGCATGGGAGCATCTCCATGCTCGAATCTCAACTGAGTCATGCCTGGATGTCTTTCAGGAAGGTGCCTGAGCCCTTGACACATAAACAAAGCATTGGGCAGCATTAGTTGTTCAAATGTAACTCTATCCATCTAAATATCTTCACCTGAGCAGGTGTCTAGGTGCCTCAGAGCAAACCCAGCTTCTTCAGAAAGCACCAATGACTTGGTTTCGGTCTTCAGCAACAGATGTGTGAAACAAAGTGAGAATAATTCAGTTTTGGTTCTTGGAAGAGGAACAGTCCCTTCGTTTTGTGCAGTTTATGCAGGATATGCCGTACTGCACGGCAGAGGCAGAGCTGGGATCTTAGAGTCACAAAATAACAGAACAGTTTGGTTTGGAACGGACCTTAAAACTTATCTTGTTGCAACCCACTGCCGTAGGCAGGGACCCTTTCACCAGCCCAGATTATTCCAAGCCCCATCCAACCTGGTCTTGGACACTTCCAGGGATGGGACAGCCACAGCTTCTCTGGGCAACTTGTGCCAGGTCCTCCCTACCCTCACAGTAAAGAATTTCTTCCTAATATCTAATCTAAATCTATTTTCCTTCAGCTTACTGCCATTTCCCCTTGGCCTATTACTATATGTCCTCATTTAACATCCGTCACCAGCCTTCCTGGGAGCCCTCTTTCGGTACTGGAAGGTTGCCACTATCTTTGGGTACTGCACCTCTCCAGGTACAGGAAGGCTGTTGAGGTATCTTGCAGGACTGCACTACTCCCAGGGTCAGCTCCAGGGCACAGGGAGAAGAAACACAGCTTTCCAAATCCCTGATGATTTCCAAGGTAGAATGAAACAACAATAACAAATTGTTGTCCAGGCTGTTTGCCCAGGACAGATGTATTGGCCTTGCCAGCTGACAGATTGCTTTTTTAATGTTGGAATTACTTAAATGCTGCTAATAGAGTATGGACACAGCCACAGGAGGGGCTTCAGGATCAGTACAACAGACTCATCAAAGTGTCACAGATCAGTGCTTGGCAGAGCATCCCCCTTAGGCAGCAGGCATGGGTCATGGGCCAGTTTTACAATCCCAGCTGTTGCTGTTATTTGGAGGCTACAGGGAGTCAAAGATGGACCCTGACCCAGGCTGGATCTGCCCTTAGCTGGGATGGCATCACTACAGCCCCACACAGCAGCTCTCAAAGCACTCAGCAGAATGATGGTCAGTGTTTCCTGCTCACCATTTGTGGAGTGATAGCCCTGATAAGCTCTTAATGAGTTGAGGGAAATGCCTCAGCCCCATGGAGGGATGCTCCCAGAACCATTGTCAAAGGACAAAGAAACTCCAGTGGCTTTCCAGAAGGTCTAAAGCCAGACTGATAAGTTTAACAAAGGGTGGAGTGTTGTGGAGATGACATGGCTGTCCTTTGCCACATCTTCTGGGAACACAGGGAGCCAACCCTCAGCCTATGTCATCTGAAACCAATTATTGACTAAAGTCACTGATACCACATAAGAAAAAAAGGTATAAAAAGAGATTGGGCATGAGCAAAAGTTGGAGGAGAAATGTCATCATCTCTGTGGGGGTAGCTGAGAGGAGTCTGTTCTGTGCAGTGTCAGGCTGGCAGTGCTGGGTTCATAAGGCTTCAGTTGTTCTGGGGGCACTTATAGCTAATACCCTCACAGAGAAAGTTCTCCCTGGCTAAAGTGTGGTCTTCACAGGAAGGTTGAAAATCCTTCCAAACTGTGTTTCTGTCCAGTGTCAGGCAGGCAGTGGTGGGTTCACAAGTCTTCGATTGTCCTGGGGATGCTTATAGCTAATAACTTTATATTGATACAGGTAGGACAAGAGATCTTTGCATTTCTTCCCCTCCTTTTCATGTGACACCATTCATCATCCAGGATGTCACAGAATCATCAAAAGGAAGAGACCTTTGAGATCATCATGTTCAACCATCAAACCAGTAGTACCAATCAGGCCGAGACCATGTCCCCTGGTGCCACATCCAGAGGCCTCTTGGACAATTCCAGAGGTGGTGACTCCACTATCTCCCTGAGCAACTTATTCCAATGCCCAATGTCTAATCTGAACCTCCCCTAGTTCAACTTAAGACCATTTCCTCTCATCCTTTCCTTGAAACATGGCAAAAGAAGTGGATCTCAGCAGAGGATTTCTCCCCAAACCCTTGGTAGCTTGGAATGCTTGAAAACAATCTGGTAACAACCACCTGTATCACCATTCGTGAAGATACAAATCTGGGCACCATATGGAGAACACGGATGTGTGTATGGTGCTGAACATCAGCACAGAGTAGTAGTGCTCCTTTAATAACCTGGAACATGGATACCTTCCTGCTGCTTAGACTGCTGGACTGGTATTCTTAACCATTCCCTTCTTCCCAAAGTTGGACAGTCAAGTTGGAAGGACTGGACCTTCAGCCAGAAAGGAGCTGGACAAAATGGGTGTGGGGAGCTGGGACAACCTAAGCAATGATCATCATGATAATGGAGCAAGGATTGGCCTTTCAAACTTTCCATCTTTCCCCCAGATTGCCAGGCTCTTAGATTGGAAATGGCCAGCTGCAGCTGTCAGATGTCTGCTTCAGGCACAGAGTGCTAAATAAAGGATTGAAACCATCTCCACAAGTGTGGGAAGTTATTCAGAATTAACTGTTTTCTGCAGAGAGCCCCCAGTACCCCTGAGAACATCACGGACCATGAACCATTGGCATACACAACGCAGAGGGAACTTTTCCCAGGTAGCTTCCCAGCAAGAGTTCGTGAGCTTCTCCTCCACATATGTCTCTGAGCACACGTTGGCAGAGTTGCATTTTGTTGTGGGCGGGTTAAGTGTCCCCGTGGTACCTGTGTTCATGAGAGTGATGAACTGCTGGTGCAGGGGGGACTGCAGGTTCAGTGCCAAGGTGTTCAGAGCTTGTGCATCTTGGTGTGGAGTGGAGCAGCTGTGCCCTGCTTTAGTGGGGCTGCAGTAGTGTAGCACTCTGGCTACACTCACAGGTTACTGGGTTTGTAAACAAGGTTGTTCTGTGCTTACATCACTTTGTTTTTATGTTCTCTGGCTGTTATTTTTCTTTTTAAACACTGTATAACTGAAGGACTGATGATGCCTAGAGCATTGCTGGTGGGTGAAAGAGACAGCAGGAATTCAGCAAGGCAATGAGGTGGCATCAGCAGGTGAAGTTCCCCCACAGCAGAGGCTCCTCAGTGCTGCACGCTCACACTTCAGGCACAGTGACAGGGTGACACACGTGCCCAGTGCCACAGCCCACTCATCATCCTGGTGGTGCTCATCAGAGCATGGCTCCCTGCCACCAGGGATGGACCCTGCTGAGGAGAGCTGCCACTTCCCATGGGATTACCCTGAAAGAACCAGCTCTCAGAGATCTCAGAAACATGACAACAGAAGTAAATGCACAGTTGGAGTCCCTCGTGTAGCAACTTTCCATGTGCAGTGTAGGCCCCTGCCCACCCCCGCGTTCCTCACGGGGGGATTGCAATCCAGGCAGCAGAGGAGGGCTGGGTGAATCAGAGCTGCTCTGGGGGCGTTTGCTTGGGCCCCCGTGCACATGGCAGAGGGTTTGAGTCCCACCACATGCTGTGGGAGAGGCTGAGGGGAGGTTGCTCTTCCATATGGTATGCTTTAATACAGGGTCTTCTTGTTCATCCCCGAGAGGTGCCAAAGCTGTGGCTTCACACTCCTGGGGGACCACTGACCCTCAGAGATGCTGCCAAATCCCTCCAGGACTTAGCTGTTGGTCCAGGACACTGACAGAGAGGCCAGGCTTGGCTCAGAGACTTTGGGAGGTTGTGCATGGCACTGATGACTTTGAGAGCACTTACAGGTCTGAGTGCGATGTAGTAATTAAATTAATTACTGAATTAAAATAATCAAGGAAATGGTTTGAAATGAGCTTTAGAAAACTGAAGGGTTAGTAAATTTACTGCAGAGCTGCCAGACAGTGATTCCTCCTTCCCTGCTCTGCGTCTACAGCACAGGATGAGCAGAGATTTTGCTGTCCTGCTGGCCACCTGCTACTGCAGGGCCTGAAGAGTTCACCTCCTCTCTTGACTTGGTGCTCAGTCTGAGTCTACATTAAACCAGAAAACATGAGCTTAAAATGGTCTTTAAAAGCAGCTGGGTCTCCAACAGGTCTGTCAGAGTGGGGTTTGGCTGCAACGAGAGGAGGGTTAAGGAGTGACACTGATCACAGAGCTGAACTCCTGTAGTGTTTGGTGTCTTCTCAAAACTTCTGAATTCCAGCTGCAGCACAGGCACATCGTCCTGCTTTAGGTTGCAAAGCAATTCGACACAGGCATTCAGAGACCTGTGACCACCAGCTGCTGTCGTAAGTCACCCTGCCCACACATCCCAAGCTGCCCCTCAGAGACCTGTGGGGCACCTGCTGCATGGGGGAACTGGGGAAGCAGAGGGCTATGAACACTCCTGAACAGCCATGTCCCGGGTGAAACCTGGGAAATGTGTCCTGTCCTCACTGTCAAGCCCAAGCAGAGCTTCTTTAGAGTGTGTCAGGAGGGCTGAGGGGTATCTCACTAGAAATTCACTATGTCCTGAGTTTGTCCTGTCCCAGGAGATGACTGGGCAGCCCCAGGGCTGCTTTCCCTGCTTCCTGGGACCTCCATACCATACCATGGAGACAGCCCTGTCACTGAGGGGACTCATTAGCAAGACTGAGTCGATGAGGCTTGGCTGGATGTGGGAAATGTCCTGGAACAAATGGTTGAAGGGAGAGCAAAGGGAGAAGATCCCAGTGCCAAGCCTTGGGAGGACCAAAGGAGCTGCCAGCAGCTATGGGGAAGGACCAGTGAGGAGAGGAGGTGAGGGAAGAGAAGGGAAGCTGGGTCACCGCAGTAGCTGATGAGGGACAGGGAACGAGTCAGGAGCAGACCACATGTGATGCTGGTGTGGTAGGGATGAGAAGGGGGTGGTGGGGAAATGAGTCAAAAGATGTGGGATGTGGTAAGTTGGTTTGTGACCCATCTGGCTTGTAGAAAGGGACAGAGACTGATTTCTAGAGGTTGTTGCTGGAACTTACATAGTGCTGACTGAAACCCCCGCTTCAAAATCTGAGAAAAAAATTCTTCCTGAGCTCTTGAGAGTGAAGCAAACCCTTCTGTGATAATTGATGTCTGTTGTGCCTGTTTGCTGTTTTTTACTGTGTCGTATTCCTTTTCAAAGTCATGGCTGGGGGACCAACAGAAGGCACTTCTTGACTGTGCCACCTGCTGAGTGTGGCACACTCACTGAGCCTCCAGGGAGCAGAGCCTGGGAGATGTGGGGCAGGGATGAAGAGCAAGGCTGGCAGAGAGCAAGCAGCTCCACAAAGCCTGGGAGGCTGCTGGAAAGAAATGAGGGACTTGGTAGCATTAGCTGCCCTGCAGAGGAGCACCATGTGGTGCTGGGAACAGCCTGGGGGAGGATGGAAGGACCTCCTGCAAGGCACAGGGAAGTCTTACTTCTACATACTGATGCTGAGTTTTCTTGGTTTGCAAACAATGCCTATTATTTCCTGAGGCAGGTTAGTGGTACAGGAATCCCCTTTTCTGCCACTGTCTTCTGCCACCAGCATGGGCAGTTGGGCACTGTGGTGAGTGATCTTCCACATCCATCCACTCTAATCCTCCTGAGGGCCAGTCTTTGGGGGCACAGCCAGCTCTTACCTGGCAGGATCAGGATTGCAGGGAGCATTCTGCAAACAGGACTGTTGGATGTCTGCCAGTGTAGCAGTGTGGTGTGACAGGGTACCTGGGGACCTGTGGGGACCAGACTGTGGGAGGCACTGGCCCATCCTGCAGAAGTTGTGACAACTGTCAAGTGTCTCCATGAACGCTCACATCCATTTTAATGGCTTTCTTAGTGGCTGGGATTCCCAAGGTGCACAGGCCAGTCAAGAACTTGCTGCCAAAACATCCTTCATTAGAAAAATGCTGGCTGGGAACCAACGTGTCATAACGGTTTTAACAAATTAATGATAGTGATTAAACCCCCCCCTACAACCATGGTGGTTTGGGTCCAGGGTGGAACTCATCACGCAGGCTTAGCGGGACAGCTATGCTGGAAAAAAACATTTTAAAATATGTAAGATCTTAGATCTGAGTCTCCCTTGCATCAGAAGCAGCTTTTTGAAGAATACTCTCTGGATTTCCTACTGGGACACTGGCTGGGTTTAAGTTTTTTCCTTTTTTTTTTTCCAAATTTTTGCTCTCAAAAACTTCCCACAGGTTCTTTCTGCTTTTTGGAGTGATTTACAAACTGCATTTATAAGGTTTGCAGTGTCTTCTGGCCAGGCCTTCCCCTGGGACATCACCATGAGGTGCTGGGGCTGTCCCAGGGTCCTGGCTTGGCCATGCTGGTGGAGTGGCACACTCTGGGCATGGAAATCTGGAAATGCAGATGTGGGAGCAGCTGGGGGACCCCCCTGTTGTGAAGGTGTGGAGGGCAGGGCTAGGAAAGTTTGCATTTTCAGGAACAATGTGGCTCCTGAAGGTGTGTCACTCCTTGCATCCTCCTCCAGCTTCTGCTCCACTCGGGTGACAGACTGAGCTGGGAGTGAGAGTGGTGTCTCTGCTTCTGGGATGCCTGTGTTACCATCTTGACCTGGAAAAGAATGGAAGGTGGACCACAATTTCCATGTCTTTTGCTGTGTGGAGTGGTTGGTGAGCACCACAGGCACAGGACTTTGAGAAGAAGTATCTGTGCAAAAAGGCATGGCTATTTGAACAGGGAAAACTACTGGACTGGGACCATGTTTCCATGGACCACCATCCACCATGGGCCAGTTGGGGTTTTCCCTTCAGTCTCGCAGTGACTCTGTCTTCTGGGGATAGTCTCAGTTGGGCTTGATGATCTTAAAGGTCTTTTCCAACCACAATGATTGTATGATTCAAGGGCAATGAGAGATCTTTATATTCTGTCTCTCTGCAGTTGTAGCAGAAGATATCCCACATTTGGGGCCCTTTGAGTTAGAGATGAGAAGGCTTGATTTTGAGACACTTTCCCCCTCTTCCTCTAGTGAAGAGGACACTGCAGCCCGGGCCTGGGCAGGACAAGCCCCAGGTCACACTAGGGTGCCTTCTGCTCCTGACAAAGACCTGAGCTTGCAGAGGGCTGTCCATAGCTCCATTCAGAGCGTCTTCACACTGGCTCTCAATGCCTGCACATCTCACTGTCAGCCACAGGAACGTGGTGCCAGGGCAGGCAGCACACTTCCCAACAGGGGGGTGAGCACATGTCTGCTGCAAGTTGGCGAGGAGTTGATCATTATGAAGAGACAACATGGTCCTCTCATGGACGTCTTGGAATGCAGTCCAATCCTACACCTGGGAATAGGTTTACTCAGACACACTGCCCATCTGGTCAGCTTCAGCTTTCCATCCCAGTGCCAAGTTCCACTGAGCTGGGAAAAGAATCATAGAATCACAGAATATCCTGAGGTGAAAAGGACCCACAAGGACCATTCAGTCCAACTCCTGACATTACACAGGACACCCCAACAATCCCATCATGTACCTGAGAACATTGTCCAAATGCTCCTTGACCTCTGTCAGCCTTAGGCTCCCTGGGGAGCCTGTTCAGTGCCTGACCACCCTCTGGGTGAAGAATCTTTACCTAATATCTAACCCAGCTACTTCTTTCAGAGGCCCTAACAATCTTTGGCTCCTTTCCTAGGGCAAAGACTCAGATAGTGGTCCATCTTTGGTCTTGCAAATCCACTCAGCTTCCATCAGGCCAAGGTACAGCTGATCAGAAACCCTTGAACAGTTGGAGGGTTTGTATGTAGCAGTTGTTGCAAATTCTAATTTCAGGTTCTTATGTCTACATGAAATTGTTGTGTATCCTGATTTAGGAGCCTGTCAACTACACTCATTTACTGAAAATTAGTGATTTAGAGTCATTCAAAGAATCACCATCAAAGGTATTAGCAAAAGTAGTTTTAGTAAGAATTTATAAAAGTTTGATATAACAAAGTTCAATGACAAGGATCCATCCTATTACATGGGTGGAACATACAAAGGAAAATCGAGTTAGAAACAAGCCAGAATGATTTACACAGTGCTTGAAGCCCTCATTTAGTCCCAGTCAGATTGCATACGATGCGAAAAGCTTATGTGAGACTCTTTGTACCCACAACTTCCTTTGTTCCTTGACAAATGATGTCAAAAAACCCATGGCTGTCCATGTGTGATTGGTGTTCCAGTCCCATTTGCATTGGAGCTCACTGGGTCACTGTTCCTTTGGGGGTTTCCTAAAGGAGTTCTTGGCATAGATACGACTCAGGCCTTTTCCTCCTTTGGAGCCTCTACCAAACTGCTGCTGGTTGGGCTTCAGGCGCTTAATGCACTCTCACAGCAGGGCGCGTCTGTCCTGGAGATTTCAGAAGTGCACAAGGGCAATAGTTAAACTGGAATCCCTGTGGGGTAGAGTTTCAGCAGCTGACCACGAGCCAGCAGTGCCCTGGAGCCAGGAGGGACATCCCTGTCCTGGGGGGCATCAGGCCCAGCATGGCCGGGCCAGGGAGGGG
>JAOXXN010000212.1:14460875-14480884 GCA_026770055.1 Myrmophylax atrothorax | reverse complement strand
TGGACTGGCATGGCAGAAAGATTGGCCAGTGCAAGTGTCCAGCTCAGCTGTGCTGTTTGGGGTACTGGGCTGCTGTGCTGGTCACAGAGCTCTGGGCTGTGACTCCAAGACCACAGGGGTGTGTGATCTTGTTCAGTGACCAAGACATCCACAGGCTGTATGGGCTCTTTGGGAAGGCTGTTCTGCATTAATCCCACTGGGTCTCTGATGTGGTGACCCTGCCTGCTGGAGAGCAGGGCTATGACAGCCAGTTATCCCATCCCCACCAAAAGAGGAGAGATCTGTGCATTCCTGCACTTTTGCAAATGGGTAAAGCCTTCAGCACTTGGTTTGGGGAAAACCAGCTCATCTATAGCTAGGAAACAACTGTCTGTGCCTGTCAGGGCAGTGGGAGTGGACATGCTCCCACCCAGCCACTCTCTTGTCAGTGTGGCAGGGACAGGCTGCACCAGTGTGATTAAGTGATCTGCCTTGATATCTCAGCCATTGAAGGACATTGGCCCTTTCTCCTCCCCAAAGTTAAGCCCAGCCATTGCAGCTGGACCAAAGCAGTTGACTGGAGAGTAAACAGCAGCTCACAGCTTGGCTGTTTCCAGACTACCATGGCAGAGATGGTGAGGTGTTAGGGTGAACCCAAACGGTAACACTGCATGGAAACATAGGAGATCCTGAGTTCAAAGGGACCCACAAGTACCACTCAGTCCAAATTCTACATCAACAAGGACAAAGGACATTCCCAGTAGCAATGTAAGAAATCTCCCAAACCAGTCTCACCACCATATGCAGGTAGGAGGAGGTTCACCGTCCATCCTGTGTGTCCTTCAGCAGTTCAGCTGAGGGAACTTCTGGATGGCACCTTCTGGGTCCTCCCAGCTGCCCTGTGGCACGCTGACCACACAGACAGAGGCTCCATTGTTAGAAGCCAACTCAACACCCTTGTCCTGGCAACACCAAGCACGCAGCCTTGCCTCTCCCTGCCTGGCAGCAGGATTCCCCTTGGCTTTGGCAGTGCTCTTCTTCATGAGCATTCTGCAACAGCATGGAATTGGGAAGTTGCATTGGCACAACCCTGTCCTGGAGTTTCCTCCAGGAAAAAGAGTGTTTTCACTTGTCTTTTCCCTTCATCCTTTGCTGGGAATTCTGGACTTGTTCTGGTTTGGATGGAGCAAACAAGGCTCATCCTCAGCTGTAGGTGCCATCTTCAGGGAAGATTTTAAACCTTCAGGAACTCTTTACACCAAACATGTTGCTACTTTTATCAGGCACTTTTCTGATCTGCTGCTACCAAAGAATCCTACACATATCATTTCATAGCTCTGGGTGCTCTAATATGCTCAAAAAAGAAAGCAGAAGGCATTAAAGTAGTTCTGATACTTGACAAACTGGTCTGATTCTTTATTTACGTGAGGCTGAAGCTTTTGGCTGACATTTTTCACAATAAAATATGATAGAAAATATTCATTTTGATGCCATGTTCCATTTTTGAACAGGAGATTCTAAAGAAAGTACTTAATTTCAGCTCAGAAGTTTGTTGTAATCGCACACACTGACTCCAGAAATGGGAGCAGAGACTGCAAAGGAGAACAGAGCTTTTTTATAACCTTCTCATTTCTGCTTGGGCGGAAAACTTGTGACAATCTTACTTAGGCTCATTCTACCACGTGGCTTGAGAGATGGTCCCCTCTGAGCTCTGAGTTTGTGCATTTATGAAAACAACTCACAATGATTAATTTTTGTTGTATTTCTCAGTGCTCCTTGGTTGGATTTTCATTCATGAGCCCATGCTCGGTCCTGCAAATGGATTCATTATTCATATGGATGCTGCATGTGCAGGTAAATAATTTTTCCTCTCTAGTGTTACCAAAGACTGCTGATTACCGTTCACTGCTTGTGCTGGCTCAGGTGGGACAATTTCTATGCCTTTATTGGGGTACTGAGATATTTTGCCAGGACAGTAACAAATAAAGGTGAATGAAAACCCCTCACGACTGCCTTCAGCATCCAAAAATAGTGACCCACACACTGAGAAAGTCCTGGGAAAGCATTGACTAACACAGCAAAACAAGCAGAGAATAATTAACAGGTACCCAGTCTGCGTCTGTGTTACTGGGTACTGGAGGGTTCACTCAATATTTCATGTTTTCTCCGAGAACAGGAAGGTTAGAAATTTACTTTTGATATTCTGAGATAACTACATGAATTCAGCAGCTGGGGCCTGACGAAAAAACATGAGGTATCACAAGACTTGTAAAAGAAGTTGTGAGCATCACAGACAGCAGGCACTGCCAGGCAGGCAGGCAAACATGCCAGCTGTTAAAAGCAGTGACACTTCCAAAAGGCAGGCTCTTCTCCACACATGCTGATGGGATGGAGAACAAAGAGCCTCGCCAAGCTCTCCAGGCTCAGGGTGTATTTCATTGGTACTCGATGGCTTTGCAGGAGATCCTCCTGCCTGACAAAGTGAAGGCAGAGCAGCCCCGAGTTCCACACAAAGCAGGTTCATTTGGATAGAAATGAGCTGCCGTGCCGGAGATAATGGTTTATTATTGCAGTCTGTGGATCTCCATTCATTCCCAGCCCACGTGATTCCAGCTACAGCCAAGTCAGTTTGAATTAATTTTTCAAGTGTGGCTCCATGAGACAATGCATCAGATGTTTTAATAAAATTCAGACAGGCTGCAGCTATCGCAGTCCTTTCATGCACTAATTAGGGGGTTCCATTATTAAAAAAAACACAGTAATCCATTCTTCTAGTAATGCCTTTTTGCAATTCTGATACTCACAGTTCCATCTTCCTGCATGTTTATAAGTACCTGCCTTTAATATTTAACATGTAGTACACTGGTTTACCAAGGATTAGGCATATATTACAGCCAGCCCAGTGCCAAACCCACTCTGTTTGGCTTTGTTTGAGATGGCTGTTGCATCTGCTTTGCTTCACCCACTCTTGCCTTTCCTTTGCTCTCTAACTAAGCAGAAAGAAATGTCATTGGTTTTGTTCATGCCTTAAATAAACTCTGTACCCGTCTGTCTGAGTCAGCTGGATCCCATGGTTTGCTGGTGCTTTGCTTTTGCCCTTATTTCTGGTAAAAATCTTAATCTTCTTTTGCCATTAATTCTTCAGAGCCTTGGTATTTTCCCGACATTACAGCCCACTTTCCATGAGGGTTAAAGCATCCCAGGCATTTCCACTCACTTTATTCTCAGCTGCAGCTCCATGAGCCACTTGACCTGGTCAAAACCTCATGGACACAGGGCTCTCAGTGATCCATGGTCAGGGGCTGGCACTGTTTAGACAGGCTTGGGGAAACCTCTCAGATTATAGTGCAAAGAGGAGTGGGGCTGGGGGAAGGGTGCACCATCACAGTAAATGGAAGAGGCTTTGGCTTTTCTTGGCCTCCAGGCAAACCATGATCCCAGTTATGTTGGGATGGCAGAGCTCACTCCCAAGTCGGAGAAGCCAGAGTGGAATTCAGGCTCAGAGACATTGCTAAACTCCACTGGAGCTGGCTTGCCATGAGGGGAGCTGTATGCAGAGGTCTGCCATGGTGCACCCCAGACCAACAACAGGTCCTGGACCTGTTCACGTTCTGAGGAGAAATGCTTATCACCTGGATAGGTGCAGGATGATGCTCTATGCTATTTGGGGCAAATGTGTCAGTGGGAGGGAAGAGTCTGGGGTGGACAAGGCGACAGAGATAGAAATGGATGCCCTGGGTTTGGTCACGTACCTTCTCTATACTGTAATGGGCTTAATCACAACCTGGCTCAGGATACGGACCTGACCTCAGAAAACAGTAGTGTTGCTGTGAGGGAGCCCCAGTCTGGGATCCAGCACAGGCCAAGGTGGACAACAGAAATGTTCTAGGTGATTTGTACTCACCTCTGGACATGCTGCTGGGCAGGAATAGCTATAACATAGAGGAACCACTGCCTGTGGGACTTGCCAGACCAAGCAGCTTGCTCAGAGCTGTGGGGAACATGAATCAGATTTGCACAATCACACTGGGTCCATCCCCTTTGCACCTGAGACGAATCCAGCAGCTTCTCATGTACTTGTCCAAGGGGCTGCTGTGCTCACTGGGCACCTGCCAATTTCCTGCACGTTCTTAGAAGAAAAAAATTCCTGGAAATTCTTGCCAAAGATGGGTGGGTCTGTTCCAGCTTGGCTGCAGAGTATAGTCTTCATTGAGCAACTGCTGTTTTACAGGAATGACAAGTTTTGGACATACAATCATTGCCTGACCCAGTGCCCTCCAAGCTCTCCTTGGTCTGGTTGAAGATCACAGCAACTTCCTGTGAGCAATGACTCATGGAATCACAGAATCATGGAATGGTTTTCGTTGGAAGGGACCTCAAAGCTCATCTCATCCAGTCCTCCTGACAGGGGCAGGGACACCTTCCACCAGCCCAGGTTGCTCCAAGACCCATCCAGCTTGGCCTTGGACACTTCCAGGGATGGAGCAGCCACAGCTTCTCTGCTCAGCCTGTGCCAGGGCCTGTCCACCCTCACAGGGAAGAATTCCTTCCCAATATCCCATCTAATCCTGCCCTCTGGCAGTGGGAAGCCATTCCCCCTTGTCCTGTCACCTCCAGGCCCTTGTTCAAAGTCCCTCTCCAGCTCTTTTGGAGTTTGCCTTCAAGAAGGGGAATGTGACAGAACCAGGATAGCTGCTGTGACACCGTGGCAAGAGGGGACAGCTGAGCAGCTGAGAGACCTGTGGCAGATGCTGTGAGTGCCCAGACACACAGCTGCTCCCACCATGCATAACTTGGGTGATTTGAGGAAGTTTAAGTATGAGCAAATGAATTACTCAGCATTATTTTCAGTTAGGAAGAGAACAGCTGAGTCTCTAATAGAAACAACTCAATAAATCAATTACCAAATTCAACCCTGAGTTGCTCACTTGCAGGTATTTAATATGAATTGCTCCATGGAATTGCTAAATCTTTAGAGAAGAGGCAATTAGCTTTACTGCAACTCAGTAATTACTAACTGCAACGCTCTCCATGATATTTCAGTGTAAGTTAGAGAACAGTACTGCCAAAACTGGCAGTAACACAGGCAGCAGAACCTGCAAAAGCAGGTTGGCACCAAGAATCCAACCACCCAGCACAGAGTGTGTCCATGTGCCTGGGACCTGCACTCTCTCCCTGGATGTATTTTGACCTGCAGGAATCAGGAATACATTCCCTAACACAGGATTTTACCAGCAAATGCAGTCCTTGCACATTTTAAAATTTCCATACTAGATTTTTTTGTTCACTTTTTCTCCCACTGGGAAAATAAAATTAAAAACCTGGTGGTGGTGGTGGCATCTACCCTCCAAAAGAAAGCTTTCCCTTGTGATCGTGGGAGGATGCTTGCTCCTGAGCAGCGTGGTGGCCAGGATTTGTGTGTGAGCAGAGGTGTGAGTGTGGAGCTTTGTCCACAGTCCTGTGCCATGTGCTCCGAGATGTGCCTGCTGCACCAGAGAGGCTGGACCAGATGACCCGCTGTGGTCCCTTCCAAGCTGGTCCATCCTGTGATCCTGTGCGAGTGAAGAGGGTGTTTGCTGCTCATCCCACTGGTTGTGGAGGAGCTGCTTGGGTGGGGCAGGGGAACAATCCGGGGCTGAAAGTAAATGCAGGAGAACTTGAAGTGCTGAGAAACTGTCCAGGAGTTTATCTTCTCATCCCTATCTGGAATGAATAGCCAAAAGCTGGGGTTTCTGTGGGAAAAGGATGGTGCATCCACCTGCAGCCTGAGCACACCATCCTCCTTGGATGAAAGTTTTCAACTACTTTCCTTGGAAACATCCTTTACTCTGGGACAGCTGTGGTGCTCCTGGCCCTGGCCTGGAGGTCTCGGGCTGCCCATAGATGGTGGTTTGTGGTTCTCCCTCAAAGAGTTACCCAGCCCTTATTCCCACACAGTGGGAATAGATCAGTGCACAGCTTGTGTTCCAGATGTTTTGTGGTAGTCTGTCTTCTGAAGAGTGTTTTCGAAGTTGACCTATCAGTTTCTCTTTCCTCCTGTATCTTCATGAACTCCTGGGGAGTGAAGTCTTCTTCTTCCACTCTAGGTCAGCGCATCCAGATCTGCATTTCCAGGGGAGCCACAACACTGCGGAGGAGAAAAAGTCCTGGAGAACCAGCTTGGCTCAGCCTGGGCTGTTGCAAAATGCACCCAGGATGGTCCCTGAGATCCTTTTCCCTGGAATCAATATCATCCAAAGGACTTTTCTGAGAGCAGTGTCTGTGGCAGATGTGTCAACCAGCCTAAAGCTGAGCAGGTTTCCAGAAGGTGCCTGGTAAGAATAACTTTCCTGAAGGGATATGGGTCCTGTTCCTTCTGCAAACACTCCTGGGGAGTCATACCCTGTGCCAGGGGCCTGGTGCCTCTGTCAGCTTGGCCCTGCCTCCATCCAGCCTCCTTGGACAGTATTCCAAACACTGCTGAAGAATGGCTATGGCTCCAGGGCAGGGAAAACAGCAAGGGCTCCTGTTTGCACCACATCCTGCACATTCAAGAACAATTGTCAGGGCTGAGGGGAGCTCTGCTCAGGCTTGACCTTGCTGTTCTAGCCCTGGTCTCATTGGTATGCTGCAAGCTGAGCAGATAAATGAGTGGCTTATATGCAGTACCACGCGAGGAATATATTAGAGAGAGTCACCATGGAACAATCTCACCATAACTGGGCACAACAGAGTGCACAGGCCTCACCCCTGCCTGTTGCACAGACACTCCTGAAAACCTGCCTGAACTGAGAGAGAGCTTGTTCAACAGAGTCCCTGAATTGTAAGGGGTGAGGGACGTCTCTGCCGTGCACTGGTGCCCTTCACAGCGCCCCTGGGGCACCAGAATTGTGTTTAATCTTGGTTCCATCCCTCTGGAAAGTCATGGCCTGCAGAGTGAGTGCTCTCCACACACCATACCTGAGAACAGCCTCTGGCTGGGTGTTGTGTTGCAGTGAGCTGGGCAATCCTTCCTTCATCACCCGCTTCGAGCAGCCCTGGCCTGTCAGAGCTGGCCATGCCTGTCCTTTGGGCACACCACTAGTGCAGTCCCTGGTCCTGGGAGTGGAAAGAGCTCATCCTGGCCTTGGGACATGAGAACAGGAAGGTGACCTCCATTACATAGGTTCAGGCTCTATTTAGCCAAGTGGGGTTTGCTGAACATCAATGGAGGAGACACTGGCAGCCCTTCCGATGAGATGATCCACCACTGAGGCAGAGGATGCTGCCTGCACAGAGGGCTCAGGAGCTGGGCATCCTGTGGAGAAGGTGCCAGGAGGCAGAGGAGGGAGCTCTGGGTGCTGCTGGGTGCTGCTGTCAGGATTTTGTGCATACAGAGAGCATGGAGGTACAGGGGCCTTGCAGGTACTGGTGGGGACATGGAGTTTTAGGTCATGGGGCAGCACAGAACAGTGGCAGGGATGCTCAGGAGTGTGCAGTCAAGCTCCTGTAGAGGCAAACTGGAGGGGTGAAGGGGCAGAACTGTGTGTGAGGGAGTGTATCTGGAGCTGAGGCAGGGAAGGAGTCACAGTGTGAGGTTGGAGGGCAGGGGAAGAAGGGCCTCCATACTGTGGCTGTGGCCAAGGGAGGAAGGGGCTGCAGCGGCAGGACAAGGTGTGTACTGTGCCTCAGATAAGGCACATGGTGGGCACAGGACCTGCTTTCCACATCTGGTTGGGTACAGTTGTATTTATTAATAAATAACAGTAATTTTCTTCTTTTAGGCTCTTCCCATTTGCACTCTAATCAGGTCTCCCCCAGCTCAGCCACCTTTGACATCCTACAGATCAAAGGTGTTCCTTGGAGAAACTGGGAAGCGCTGCAGGAGTCTTGAACCGCAGGTCCTGTGGATCCCAGGAGTGCAGGTCCCAGCTGGGTGTGCCCATCACAGGGAGGTGGGCTGTAGAGCCACAGTCCAGGGGATCATTCCTCTAGGGATGGGGTGATTGGTCTGATATGCATCATTCGTCCCCGGAGGTGTCCTGGAAGGAAGATGTGAAGTTGACTTGACTGAGGTCCTTCAGAAGAAACGTACCTGTTTTCCCACCCTCAGCAGCTGGTCTGGTCCGGATTGGCTTCACCTGTCCCAGACTCTGCTCATGAAGTTGAGGGAGGTCCTCATATGGGCCATTGCCTTGTGCACACAGACAACAGCTGGCAGAGGCATTAAGGGACCATCTCTTCCTATTCCTGTTTCTTGTAAGTCTGTCTTCTCATGGCTGAGGAGCAGGTGGTGTCATTTGGCTTGTTCAGCCTGGAGAAGAGGAGACTGAGGTCAGACCTTATTGGGGTCTGCAGCTTCCTCTCAAGGGCCAATGGAGGGACAGCACCAATATCTGCTCTCTGTGATCAGTGACAGGACCCGAGGGAACAGCTGCATCAGGAGAAGTTTAGGTTGGATATCACAGAAATTTCTTCTCCCAGAGGGTGGTGAGCACTGAACAGGCTCCCCAGGGCAGTGGGCACAGCCCCAAGGCTGCCAGAGCTCAAGGCTCTGAGGGATTGTTGGGGTGGGATTGTTGGGGTGTCTGTGCAGGGCCAAGAACTGGACTGGATGATCCCTGTGGGTCCCTTCCAGCTCAGGATATTACATGATTCTATGGTTCTGACCCCAAAGTTTTGCTGAGCAGCTTTGTGTTCCCGGCTGCAGAGAGGAGGGTTTGTGTGACTGACTGACATGAGAAGGCAGTACCAACATCCCGGCTCGGGTTACCCTGCCGAGGTGCGGGTGGCTGGAAGGAGCCACCATGAGGAGCTGCTGCACGGCCAGCCCAGCCCGAACTGCAGCACGGGGACAGTCCCTGCTCAGACCTGCCTCACACACGCGTGGCAGCACGTCCAGTAAGCACCGAGGGTGCCCTGCACGTGGTGATGAATCACCAACGCGGCAAATGACTTGACCCCCCAAACACAGCCCCGAGGGGAAACATGCGGGTGGTGCTTTGAAGATGAAGAGCGCTGATGACAGCTTAGCCTGCCCCGGCTGCCTGCCCCCGTCCTGGGGATGTGCTGCCTGCCCCTGCCGCTTGCAGGGCTGCTCCGGAGCCCTCACTGCAGCGATTCAAACCCAAATACAGCCCTTCACCGACGGCCAGCAGCACAGGTGGTTTCCTATCAGCGCGGTGCTGGCTCCAGCCCGGGATTTCCTCCGGGGAAAACCAACACTCCCGCAGCAGCTCCGCTCACTTGCTGGAACAGACCAGAAGATGTAGCTCTCTGGCACCTTTTCTGACTCCAGATGTCTTGGAAGCCCTCCCTCTTATTGCTGCAGTGCTCCATGATCAGAGGGAAGGCAGCACAGGCTGCAGAGACAAAAATAGGCTGGGATCGTGAACCTGGCAAAAGTTTCCAGGCGAGTTTTACTCCAGTTTGAGAGGAGATCTGGGGCTGAGCAGAAAGAGGTTCCTTTTTCTATCAGAGGCCATTTAAACTGATCGCATCAAGTCCTCCTGTTAGCCACTGACGTGATTAATGGCTCCTGTATTGTCATAAAGTGATTCTACATTGTAGTTCTTTCCGAATGCCTCCTGAATTTATTATTTCCTTATCTCAGTTGCTATTGGTGACGGCCTTGGTAAAATCCCTAGCAACATATAGAATGCAACATACATGGAAATTAGTTGAATACTTATCAGTATTATAGTCATAAAAGGACCTATTTATTAAATATATGGCTAAAGTGACACCTTAACAGTCAGGGGTACTAAATGACATGAGTAACATTCATTTGTATGTTAGTACATTGGTATGATAGTGCTCCAGCTACAGTGAACTTTATTACCAACATCAAATTAAGATATATATTGGGTAACATCATTAGGGGTGGCTGGACTGAACTGAATTTAAATAATGTCTTTAAGATGCAGATTTTTTCAACGGCTTCAAAACGCTCCCTTGCTAATCTCCTGTGGCCCAGAAGTGGTAGCCAGTGAGCACGAGCCTTCCCTTGGAGAAGTGCCCTGATTTAATGATGTCCTTCTGCTGAGATGAGCTGCAGTTCCTGAGCAAGACCTGGAAGATGATGCTGCACTGAATAAAGATTACTGGGGTGCAAGATCAGTGGTTTTGCTGAGATGAATTGAGATCTCACTGCTTAACTCATCACAGAGAAGGCAACAAGATCACAGGAAGAACATTTCTGATTTGGGCAGCTCTTTAATGTGACAGCCAGAGAGAAAACATTTGGACTGGAAATAGGGAAGACACTTGTAGCTGGCAGCAGAGAGAAGTCCTGGAAGCCATGAACGTTTTTCACCTCTCAGGTATCAATCAGGTGGCTTTTTCTACAATAACATCAGTAACTTGTTTGAGGCAGGAGTCCCAGAGTGAGATTCTTCAGCTGAACCTAAGGGTTTAATTTTAAAATTTTAGATAGCCCACAACGAGATGGTCACCAGCTCATGACAGATGTGCTGCAGCCCTGTGAGAGGTGTCTGCACCCTGATCTTCTCTGTCCCCACGGAGGAAGAAATCAGCATCTTCTTATAAGGTCTGGAAGGGGAAAGAAGGGAAATATCTTCAGGTAAACCTGACATCCTGGCATCCCTGAAACTGCTCCAAAATGGTCTTGATCCATCTGGTGTGGAAGGGGTCTGGCTGCCATCACATGGAAAACAAGTTTTAGGGTGGCCATGCAGGTGTTTCCATCCACATAAGGTACATAGACCATGACTGGAGGCTCAAGAAGATCAGCCAAGCCCCGTGGCTGTTGCAGTTGATGAAAAGCAGCATAATAAATCATCTTGTTTGCAGACAATGATTTAGAAATGTGGGGGTTCAGAACAAATGGGACACATCATCTCCCGGTGAATACACTGCACAGGGGAACTTGTCACCATGGGAAGGCAGCCAAGGATGTGGCAGTAGTCAGAGTGTGGCTGACTCAGGCCCTATCGGAGGCCTGGGAGCAAGGATGTGAGGAGAGAACTGAGGAGGGATGAACAATTCTGCTCCAGAACTCTGGTCTCTAGTCACAGGGCACTCAGAAATTACAGTTTGGGAAGCAGGTTGTTTTCACTTCTTGCTGCAGATCTATACAAGTTGGAGGCCATCCATGGTACCATAGCCTACGCTGGGTGGATTCAGACTCACCATTTGGTCCTCATGCCAGGGCATGGACCAAATCTCAAAGTGCCAAGAGCCTGACAGCAAAACTATTCCTTCAACACAGAAATGGGAAATAGAGTGGATCTGGGTCCTTCCCTACACAGCCCTCTGAAGTCTCACTGATTTAATTAAAACTCATAAGTTTTGGGAAAATCATGATTGTTTTCAAACTCTTCCTTAAATCAGGACCATGAGAATATGCTGCTCTCACAGGAAAGGGGCCACAGAACCCCATTTCCCAGCCAGGAGTCACTGGTGCTGGGCTGACACTGCTCTTCCATGTGAAGCACAGAACCAGACAACAGTTTGCCCTTCCACTCATGTTTGCTTCCCCCATGCCAGTCACCCCCTGGTGAAGGTGGCTCTGCAGACCCAGGGATCACTATTCACACACTGGAACTGCTCAATTCTTTTAGATTGCCAGGGAGAAAGCCAAAAAGGACAGAAAAATGCAATCAGTTTGGGCTTGATCAGCTCAGACACCACAGCATTCAGGCTAGGGCACAGGGGGATGTGCAGGTGACATTACAGTCCCCACATGGAATCACGGAATTGTTAAGGTTGGGAAAGACCTTCAAGATCATCAAGTCCAGTGATCAATCCAGAACCACTACCATGTTCACCATTAAACCATGTCCTCATGTGCCACATCCAAATGCCTTTTGGACACTTCCAGGGGTGATGACTCCATTGCTGCCCGGGCAGCCTGTCACAATGCCTGACCACCCTTTCTGGGAAGAAATTTTCCCTAACATCCAAGCTGGACCTCATAATTCCCTAATAACCTGTCTGACACAACTTGACGCAGTTTTCTTTAGTCATGTCACTTGTTACCTGAGAGAAGAGACTGACACTCAGCTCACTCCCACCTCCTAATGGGTTGAGAGCATTAAGTTTGTAAAGAGCAATAATGGATGGCTTTCTCCTGGCACTGGGCAATGTCACAAAAATAGGAAAAGGTCAGCAACTACATGGGCTCCACTCGCTGGGATATGTCTTTATCTCAAACCTAAAAATCTCCTGGTAAAGCTGAATTTTCATACCCTTAACACTCACTTGCCCCTGTTGCTCTTCACAGCTAGTTTGGTCTGGCCTCGTGAAGCCTGGCAGAAATACCTTGGAGAGATGGAGGTTGAGGATGGGCCCAAGCCCTGACTATCCCAGCAACGCACAAAGCTCAGAGACCCAAAAGTCAACAAATTAAAACAGAGACCAGGTATTCAAGAATTTTATTTTCTCTTCTGGAAAAGCTGCCTTTGACATGGGTTTATATACAGCCTTTCTCCATTCAGAGCCTGGGCCATGACTTGGCACTGGTTGTGTGTCTCTATAGGTTCGAGCTGATGCTTTTAGGTCACTGAAACAGCACTGCTCATCCTATCCCTCTCCAGAGGAAAGGAGCAGGATCAGAGCTCTCCTCTACTTGACAGTTTTTGAAAGCACTCAGAATTAAGAAAGGCCAGTTTGAAGCCACACACATTGTGTGTGGTTAATATTACTTGTGATTTTCTGCAGCCAAAGTTGGGGTTGCCAACCCACGGAGCCTTATCACAGACCCTCTGCCTTTGCCTTCAGCTGCAGCAGGAGCTGTGGCACCTCTCAACTTCCAGATGCACTTGGAGCAAGGTCAGACGTGCTGGTAAGAGACTCTCTAGCTTTGAGAAGGGACCCACAGTCCAGGCATGCAGGTCCTGGCTCTACCTCTGGCTTCTAACAAGTATTCCCAATGAATGGGAAGGATCTGGGAGGACTGGCAACTGCTTCTCACCTGTTTCCTACCTACAATATCAGACACTGGTGAGACAGGTGTTGTGGATCCTCTACCTGTCCTGTGGTACAGTCTTTGCCATTGTGTGCTCAAGACTGCAGATTGACTGGAGTGAAGATGCTGAATGTTTGGGCATTGCTATTAGGAGAGGTTTTTCAGCTGGAACAAGCTCACTGTATTGCCCTTTGATGTGGGAGAGCTGGCAGTGAGATTGTTACCCACAGGAGCAAGGAATCCACAAAGAGAGAAAGCTAAATATTTTTCATCCTTTCAAAAGCAAGCTTTGCCCTTTGGGGATGGTTTCAGGACTTTTAAAGGTCCAGCCTTTCTTTCGAAGCAGGTGATTTTGCATTCCACAGTTGGGGTGTCTGATAGCATCTCTCAAGATTGTTGAACTCCTGCTCCCCAACATGTTCTGTAGCCACAAGAGCATCAACCTCAGAAGCAGAGAATCATTAGGATTGGAAAAGACTTCTACAACCATCAAGTCCAGCGTCAACCTTTGCAGTTCTGCACCTTGATGGGAGAGGGAGCTCTGTGAGCTGAGTGTGGGATTGCTAATAGGGCTCCTGAGGACATTCTACAGCAATACATGGGCCTTTTTAATGGAAGTTTACCAGGAAATAATCTTTAAAATGCCTGTCCCTTTCTATCTGTGTCTGTGAAGCAGCAAGGCCGGGCAGGGTCCCCAACTGTCCCTGCATGAGGACGTGGTGCACAGTTAGTGATGCTCATTCTGCTCCAGGGTGATTATTTGTGTTCCTTATGCCAGATCTCATTGCATCCCCGAGCTGATCTGCCTCTGTTTATTAACTGGCTATTTGCACTTTCTGTTAATGTGCATTTATGATGCAAGAAACATCCCTGCCCAAATTTCAGGCTTCCAACGTGTGGCAGGGACGAAGGAGCTGAGGAATATGTGCATTGGCTGCTTTGCCTATCAATTTGCACTAATTGCAAAGACCTGAAACCACAGTGAGCAGTGCAGTCCTGCAAGTCTTGTCCTCCAACAGCAGGAGAGCAAAATATTGGTAACATCTGGTGTGGAGATATTCACCTTTGGAAGCAAATCAGAGAATCTGTTGGGTCTTGCCCCGAGCAGTTGATGTGAAACCTGATTGCTTTGTGTAGGAGCCTGGGCAGTGAGGAGTAAAAGCTTTGTTGTGCCTCAAACACTGATGCTCATTCAAGTGGGCAAGGTGTAACAGGAGGATCCTGGAAAGGGGCTGTACCAAGGTGGGGCAGCACCTTTCTGGAGCCAGTTTTCCTGTTCAGATCCATGGTGACCACACAACATGCAGTGCAAGCACGGAAGTGGGGTCAAGGAGTGGGCAAGACCAATAGAGGGGGATCAAGACCACCAAAAGATCCTCAAAGCCCCCATACATTTCCAGAAAGGTCCAGAAGAAAGGGCTCACTCATTTACATGAAGAGTGAGAAACCCAATCCCAGGGCAGGGAAAACTGTCCTATAAAAGGTGTCCCACAGAGCCTGAGGGGTGCCCCCAGGGCCCCGGACACCCTGTCATCTGGACCCAGGACTGATGATCATTCCTCTCCTGTCTAGTCTCTCTTTCACTCTCTTCTTTCTTCCACCTTTTCTTTTGTTCTTTCATTTCTCTTAGTATAAAAAGATAGGGGCCCAACATACCAATTTCCATGCCAACT
Source organism: Myrmophylax atrothorax (assembly GCA_026770055.1). Taxonomy (NCBI): domain Eukaryota; kingdom Metazoa; phylum Chordata; class Aves; order Passeriformes; family Thamnophilidae; genus Myrmophylax; species Myrmophylax atrothorax. Next base: position 14,466,346 of record JAOXXN010000212.1, on the reverse strand, counting down.
GTGTTCTCTGTTAATAAAACCTTCTAAGATTTTTTTTTCTGACCTTCTGACTTTTGTCCTTCTTTTTTTGACCTGAATCTCGGGTGCTCCCTTCTTTGTAGGAGTGGGATGTGGCACTGTGACAAAGGAGTACCACAGAGTGTCACAGAGACACAGTGTGAGGGTTATTCCAGAAGAGGTAACAGCTTGCACCCCCTGTTCTAATGCTGCTTTTCCTTCCTTACTCTTCCAAAAGACACATCTCCCAATCCAAGCCTATGCATTGCCTGTTTCCCCACAATTTTTCCCACACCTGCATTTCAGTTCTCAGGAGTTTTGCACAAGTTAAACAAGCTTGATTGTCTCACAGAAGCTGAGTGCTGACTTGGATTTTAACCCTGTAAAGATGATGAGGTCTGTGTCCAGCAGAACACAGAGAGAGCTACAGACAACTCATTCCTGGAAATCCTCCACAACAGCTACATCTGTGACACTGGAGTGTGGGAACATGGGAACACAGCTCTGGGAAGAATGGGTGCTAGGATATCCACCTGTAGACACAACCAAGGTCATCCTGCCCCGCTGATGACCTGACAGGAGGTCGGAGCCAGATGAGGCTTGGACTCTGCTCCCAGGGAACAAGGGACAGGATGAGAGGAAACAGCCTCACATTGTGCCAGGGGAGGTTCAGGTTGGACATCAGGAAAAATTTCTTCACTGAAAGTGGTCAAACCCTGGCACAGGCTGCCCAGGGCAGTGGTGGAGTCCCCATCCCTGGAACAGTTCAAAAATTGAGCAGATGTGGCACTTTGCATTATGGTTTAGTGGGCCTGGAGGTATTTGGTCAAAGGTTGGACTTGGTGATCTTGGAGGTCTTTTCTGACCTTAAGGTCAACTTAGGTCATAATTAATGATTCTGTGATTCCATGATTCTACCTGAGTCGAAGGGCAGAAATGGGCATAGGGAAGTGTAGAGTCACTGGATCAGGCCCTTGGTATTCCAGAGCCTTGTAAGTATTCAGTCCCAACCCTCCTGATGGCTTTCTGATTATATGAATATAAACAACATCCACAAACTTGTGCTCATTAATGAACAAGATCTTAGAAAGGGGCCGTTCAATGCACAGAGCAATTAACACAGCAGTTGATTGAGGTAGTTTGAGCATAAGTTCCATGAAGAATTCAATATTGCTTCACAGAGAGGCTTGGCAGAAGCAGGAAATGATGACTGGGACCTGTTGGCACCAGGCATGCAGGGACCTGGAGAGGCTGGTGCTGCTCCATCCCTGGGGCTCCCCCAGTGACACATTCAGTCATTGCTGTGCAAATATTGGGGTGGTCCCCTGCTTGCAGTGGGTTCCTGCAGGTTCAGAGTACCTCATAACTTGTCCCCCCAACCCACACATGTCAGGTACCCATGAGGTGTCACATGTGGGGACGCAGTTACTGTTCGGAGCGACGTAACCCATGAAATTGGGGACATGTATGTCTTGTGTCCCCAGAAAACAGTGGTAAACCACTCCCAGGCCCTGTTCTGTAGCTACTTGGATGTGCAGCCACCTACGAACCAAAAGGAAGGCTCTCCATATACTCCCTGTACTGGGAAAAAGAAAGGGATTCAGCCCAAGCCAGGGAATAGAGGCAATGACTGACCTCCACGAGGCTGAGCAGAGGCACTGCCAGACCTCCCCACCCTCATGTACTCCAGGGTCTCACCCTGTATTAAAGCAGCCAAGCATGGGATTAACTGGCAGGAAAAGGGGGGAATCATCAATGCCTGGGGGTCAGGATGTACAAGGGGAATGTGGCTGCCACCAGAGAGAGTCATTAAATCATTGAATGTTTTGGGTTGGAAAGGACCTGAAAGTCCATCTCATTCCACCCCGTGCCATGGTCAGGGACACCTTCCACTGGGCCAGATTGCTCCAAGCCCAGTCCAAGCTGGCCTTGACCCTTGATGCAAACTGCTGCTGACATCACAAAAGAGCCTGAATGTGGGGAAGCTTTGGAGCCCAGGGAATTCCTCCAGACCCCACGTGCCTGAGCTGGGCTGCTCTGCTCCTGTGTCCCAGCTTAGCCAGCAACAGGGCTGGGCAAGTACCTCACACTCTGTACACAGACATTCAACTTCTCCCTCAGACCTGCAGCCTCTCTCTCCATTCTGGGCACTCAGACCTATCATCTCACTGGCCAGCTGCTCTGACCTGATGTTTGCTGGTCTGACCTGAAGTTTTGTACACACAGAGCAGAGATGACACTCACAGAGGTGCAGGGCTTGGCCAGAAAAACCTGCTCACCAGCAACTTGTTTACAAGCAATCTCCCTTTCCCCCCCTTCACTCTATTTTTCCACACTTGTTGCTTCTAGATCTACTTTATTCCCTCCCTCCAAGGGTTGTTGTGTAATAGAAAAATATTTTTCACTGACAGAGCTGTCAGGCAGCAGCACAGGCGGGCCAGGCCACAGGTGGAGTCACCACCCTGTAAGTGTTCAAAAAGGAGTGGATATGGCACTTCACAATATGGTTTAGTGGGCCTGATGGGTTTTGGTCAAAGATTGGACTTGATGATCTTGCAGGTATTTTCTAACCTTAATGATTCTATGACTCTTTCTCCAAGTCTGGGCTTCCCTCTGAACATCCCATAACTTTTGCACATTCCTGCAAGTCTTTTCAACTATTTGATACCAACATTTTCTTTCCAATGTGATACATGGTAACCTTATTCCCCCTTTCTCATCAGATCCACAGTTCTGGTTGAACATGGCCAAGGTGATGTTTGAGTCATTGAGGCCCATCAGCCTCCAGATCTCTGTTCTTTGATATTGCATTTATCTACTGAGTGTTTCAGCTTGTCTGCTTAGTTTGTGACTCCTCCTATCTCTCCCTTTGCTGATTTGCTTTGTGCTGACTGGGATCTTGCATCAGAGCCTAGCTGGGGCCTTCCAGAAGGCTGGAGAGGGACTTGGGACAACAGCCTGGAGGGATTCGACAATGGGGAACAGCCTTAAGTTGAAGGAGGGTAGATTTAGATGGGATATTGGGAAAGAATTGTTGGCTGTGAGGGTGGGCAGGCCCTGGCACAGGTTGGGCAGAGGAGCTGTGGCTGCCCCATCCCTGGAAGTGTCCAAGGCCAGGATGGATGGGGCTTGGAGCCACCTGGGCTGGTGGAAGGTGTCCCTGCCCATGGCAGGGGGTGGGTCTGGATGGTCTTTAATGTCCTGTTCAACCCCAGCCATTCTGTGACTATGTGATTCTATATGTCTCCATTAGTGCCAGGGAATCTTTTGCTTCCCGCAGCATCTCAGCACCAGTCACATCTTTGGAAATGTCACAGGGCTGCTCTACATGTGTGGCATGAGCCTGCTCCAGTGACCACAGCCACTACAGCCTTGTTGGGCAAGACGGACGCAGCAGATCCACGGACCTCAGTTTCCCCTTCCCCAGGTTGGAGGTGACTTTCAGCCCCTGCCCTCTGCTGAGTGCTTTGGATCCCAGAGAGGCAATGTGCTCTCACAAGCCCTAAGCTTTGCTGCTATGATTGCTGGGCAGGAGACATGACTCATTCTCTCAGGAAAATTCTTCTTTCATTCAGAGCCTGGAGTGTTTCCCAAAAGTAATTAACTAGGAGAAGCTGCTAATTAAAAGATCTGGTGCCTACAGAAGAGTTTGGCAGAGCTGGGTGACATCTAGCCAATTTTGAGGTGCTAAGATACAATACTTGAGCTCTCAGCTGCCACCAAAGCCCTCCTGGTACTGCTGCCCAGCAAGGTCTCAGCTGCACAGGCAGTGCAGGAAGGAGCACTGGGAACAGCATCTGCAGGATTTGGTCTCTCCTGCCCTGCCTGTAAAGGGGTTGGTGTCTGGCTGTTGTCTTGCACATTCCAAGATTTTTCTTGGTCCAGATTTGCCATCTGATCTGAGGTTGCACCATGACAGCTCTTGGTTCTGATAGGCTGGTCACCCATTCCTTGCCCTCAGCCTGTACCTGAGGCTTTGTTTCCAAACTTCTGAGCAGAGGCAGGAAGAATGTAGTTATGCAGAAGAACATCTTCCTCAGAACAGACTGTTCTGCCTGGACAGCAGGATCACTCAGCTCTGGGAGAGACAGGAAAAGTGCAGCCCTGAGTTGTGCCGTGGCCAAGGAGTGCCTGGCAGTGACCAGTTCTGCTCTGGTCCTTGTGAACCAGGCTGTTAGCAGGCAGCTGGGGCCTGGAGCAGATGTGAAGCTGCTCTGTTCGTTACAGCTCCTCCACGCTGTGGTTGCCTGTTGCTTCCCAGGCTTTCAGCTTCACTTCTACTTTTGCAGTAAAATTTTTCAAAAGGGGTTTAATGTCTTCCACCTCCCTGCCCTGGGTGGGTTTGGCATGGACGGACTCAGCAGCCAACCTGTCAGCTTCAAGCAGACCTTGTCTTTGCACCATTGTGCTTTCTCCAGGAGCGAGTTGATTGGATCTGACCCAACAAACATAAAGGAAACAGTATTTTCTCTCTGAAATGATGCTGCAACCTCAGCTGCTCTGCAGGAAAGCAGAGATTATGTCTGACAAAGAGCCTGTGGACACAACGGAGGTCCCACAAGAGTGACCCATTCAGTTCCTGTGCTGCAGGAAGATCCCTCAGGTGAGCTCTGCTGGTCAGAGATAACCCAACCAGGAGAGAGTGAGGGAGGACCCCAAGGCACAAGAATCTTCGAGATCACCCAGAATTACATTATGCTGCTCTGTTGTGAGCAGTCGGTGTGGCTTTTAGCAATCAATAAAGTGTTAATTTGCATTGTCTTTAGTGTGACTGCAAGTGGTCTAATTGTCACCCACCTGCTAAACTAAACTAACCTAACTAAACCCCTAACTAAAGCTCCAGAAGAACCTGGGAGAGAGAGCTGGGTTTCTTTGGTCTGCTTCTCTTTTCTAACACTGAGTAGTTTTACAACTCATGAAGTGAGAATGCTGTGCTGGTGAGGTGGAGAAAGGCTGGTGTTGGAATGGTGGGCAGGGGTGGCAGTGGAGGGGATCTGCAAACACCCCAGGACAGCCAGTAATGGCCCTGAGCACAGAGCCAAACAAAATCCATCTGTATTCCACCAGCCACTGTGTCTTGCCCCAGCACTTTGTGTGCAATTACCTCTCCATGCCTGGAAGCAGTTTGGGGATCTTGGCAGGACAGAGCATTTCTGGGGAGCTGAAGGGGCCTGTCAGTGATCATTGTGGGCCCCTTGCAATTCAGGATATTCTGTGATCTGATCTGATCCTACCTGTGTGCTGGGTGGTAGCTGCAGCAGGGAGGTGTTGGAGCCCTGGTTCACACACACATGGTCATAGCTTGGGCAGTGGAGCAATTTGCCATATGACTTTGAGGCTACACCTTGAATCCTGGAGTCAGTTTTGGGCCCCTCACAACACTGAGGGGCTGGAGCATGTTCAGGACAGGGAATGGAGCTGGGGAATGGGCTGGAGCAGCAGGAGCAGCTGAGGGAGCTGGGGAGGCTCAGCCT
>JAOXXN010000212.1:14430217-14447591 GCA_026770055.1 Myrmophylax atrothorax | reverse complement strand
GAGCGGGACAATCCCCTCCCTGGCCCGGCCATGCTGGGCCTGATGCCCCCCAGGGCAGGGATGTCCCTCCTGGCTCCTGGGCACTGCTGGCTCATGGCCAACTGGCCACTGACCAGGACCCCCAGGGCCCTTTCCTGGCAATGCTTTCCAGCCTCTCATTTCCCAGTTTGTACAAACATCCAGGGCTGTGGTTTGAATCCAACTCGTGGCCCTGCACAGACACCCCAACAATCCCACCCTGCCCCTCAGAGCGTTGTCCAAATGCTTCTTGAGCTCTGGGAGCCTTGGGGCTGTGCTCACTGCTCTGACCACCTTGACAGGAGTTAACCTGTTCTGGGTTGCAGATGCTCACACTGAGTTGGGTAAGCTCTTCCCTCTGCTTTGGTGACTGGCAGTCTGTTCATCTAAGTTTGCCATGTTTTCTTAGCAATACTTTATGAATTCATAAACAGCTGCTTGAAAGATTTACTGAATACTTGGATTCAGACCAGCCAGCTCTTGGGTGAGGGGGGTGAGTTATGTTTTGGTTTAAAATTCAGAAGGGTGCATATGACGCACAAAATGTCACCAAGACTTCTTTCCTAGAACCATGGAGTCATTAAGGTTGGAAAAGGCCTCCTAGATCATCAAGTCCAACCTTGGACTGAATCCAACCATGCCCAATAAACCATGTCCCCAAGTGCCACTTCTGCTCATTCTTTGAGCATTTCCAGGGGTGCTGACTCCACTGCTGCCCTGGGTTTCTTAGCCAAGTTCCAATACTCATTCCTCTTTCCAGAAACAACTGAGAACTGGCCAGAGGAATCATAAACTCTTGTTAAAACAGGTGACTTTGGCAATTCCTTGCCCAGCTGAGTCCTGAGCCTGGAGTCCCTCCTAGGCAGCACAGCCTGGAAGGGAAGGGATTTTATGTCCCAAGGACTCTGAGAAGGGACTGTCTGTGGGGACAGGAAGAGCAGTAAAACATGGGTGACTCTGCCATGCTGGGAACGGGATGTGCCCAGGACTTGGGGTGCTACCAGCTCCTGTGTCCTGCCCAGGGCAGTTTGCCAGGTGTGACTTGTGCAGGCTAGTGCAGCAATGCTATCTCCTTGGCTCCTTTCTCCCAGCCTGCTTGTCCTCTGCATGGGAAATGTCCCTTCAAATAGCCAAGAAGCCTTGTTGACTCGCTGCCCAAAACTTCAGTGCAAGAGGCTCCATCTTTCCACTGTACCATCTCCAATAGATCATTACTGTCTGGGCACTGGAGATCCCAGGTAAATAAAGTGCTAATTATTAATTTATTGGTCAGCATAAAATTCTCTCAGGTCATAAAGAGAAGGCCACTCCCCCTCAAAGGTGAATACAGCAGTAAGCAGAAAGATGGACTGATAGAGCTAATATATAATTGACGAGTTTACTGAAGAGACCAAAGTCACCTCTCAGTCTTTTCTGTTCTGGGCCCTGTTTGTGACTTTGTAGATCCAGCAGCTTCCTGTGGAACCAAAAATTTATTGCAGGGAGAACTTTGATAGCAAAAGATCAAGTGTTATAATCAAAATTTGTTTTGTCTTGGAAAGCCCATGCGAAAAACCAGCAACAACAACCTCCCCCCCCATACATAGGTAGAAATAAAGCTAAGAAATGCATCACTCGGAGCCAGAAAATTAAAGCTAAAAGCTGTCATTGCTTTGCATCTTAATCAGGATGCCCTGGCTAAGGTTTCCTTTTCCATTAGTGCATTATTTAGCAGCTAAAACGTAACAGAGGCTGTGAGCTGACAGGTCTCACAGACACCAGAGCAGCCACAGCGGGCACAGAGCTGTGCTTGCACCTGCAGAGCTCACTCCAGGTTCAATGGATTACCAAGAAACAGGGGCAAGGAATGGGCAGTGGGTAAAGAGGTTGAACATGTGAATGGAGTGGGAAGGGAGAGTCCAGACCCACAAGGGTATTTTAGCTGTGTAAGGTCTTGGCTATGGATGGTACATCAACCACATGTCTGTCTGTCCTTCTTGTGTCTGAAACTCCTCCGATAGAAGAATCACAGAATCACAGAACCATAGAATGTTCTGAGTTGGAAGGGACCTACAAGGATCATCCAGCTCCTGGCCTTGCACAGAACACTGCAACAATCCCACCCTGTCCCTCAGAGGGTTGTCCAAACACTCCTAAAGCTCTGGCAGCCTTGGGGCTGTGCCCACTGCCCTGGGGAGCCTGGTCAGTGCCCACCACTCTCTGGGGGAAGAGCCTTTTTCTGATATCCAACCTAATCCTGCCCTGACAAAGCTCCAGCTGTTCCCTTGGGTCCTGTCACTGGTCACCAAAGAGAAGAGCTCAGTGTATGCCTCTCCTCTTCCCCAAGAAATTCCTCCTGCAGACATCTGAACTCTTCGGGATGCTGCCCTTCCCCTGGGAGCTGAAGTCTTCTGGAGAGTGATCCCAGAACAAAGTGCCACCTGCCAAAGAGGAGAACACGCAACAGGGCTTGACATGTCCTACCTCTGCTCACACGGAAGCACCACAAACAGCCCCCAGTGCTAACCATGGTCCTGTAGGGGCTGGGCAGGAAGAGTGGGCCCTTATTTTTAGGTGCCTGGCACCTTCACAACCAATCCCAGAGCTTTGATGCCACTACAGAGTCTCAATTTGCTGGTAAACTGAGTCACCAGTGCCAAAACAGATTTGCACTCTGGATCTCTGTGGAAAAGACATCACTGGGCTCGATACCTAGGCAGGTGGAAGGCTCCAGGAACTCTTTCTGTGCCTGTTTATCCCCTGAAGCCTCTGTTCCCTGTGCTCCTGGCTCCGGGGCTGCCTGGGCTCTCCCAGCACTGTCAGGCAAAGGGAACAGCCTTGGCTGCAGTTGTGGGTATTGACATGCACCTATATTCATGGCTCCATAAAGCTATTTTATGGTGATATAATGATCCTAAATATGGGACATATTGGCAACCGAGACTTAGCAATTCTAAGTGGTCTATCCTTGGTGAAATAAATGTCTCCCAGTTATCAATAGAGGAGCTTGATGGAGTCAAGTAAACACCACTTTTCAATATCTCTCCCTGCTGCAGCTTCACAAGGTATCAATATATCTATTGGAGTCCTTTGTGAGCAAGACATAAATCTGTGTGTTTGTTTCCTGGGAACAAATGCTTTATTATTAGCAAATTGTAAAGCAGGGTCTAAGCACTTTACTAACAAGTGCACGATCTGCAATTCTAATGGCAGTTCATCTCCCATCTCACACACGCACTCACAGACGCCCCTCCAGTAAACACCTCCGTGGGAGTGATTAGCATCTCCTGATGACTGATAGCCAAGCTTTCTCCTCCCGCTCCCGCTGCCAGTTCAGCTGCTGAAAATAAGCTCTGCAATTGCTCCTGGCCTGGTAGGCGAGCAGGGGGAAGAGCTGGGCAATGCTCTCCACACAGAGTAGCAGCAGAGCATTTTGACATCTTGCCAGAATTCCTGAAAAAGAAAGGGGGAAAATCCATTTTCATTGGGTTTTTTTTCAGCTTGTTGTTGTCAAAAGTGAATGGGGAGCTGTGTTTGTCAGGAGCCAGGCAAGCAGCTCATCACCCACGTGGTGCTGAGAACAGACTCGGAGGTGTCCTGGAGGTGCCTGCAGGGCTCCCCAAACCCATGGGTTCTCAGAGCCCACTTGCATTACCTGCAGTGTGGACACCCAGATAGGACTGCCTGGGAAACCTCGCTGAGTGATGCTGGGGGGGTACATGGGAGACACCATGAGTTATCAGCAGCAGTTTGGGGAACTACCCTCCGCCTCATTCCCCTTCCCTCACACTCTCAGCTCTGAGCCCTGTCTCAACAGGGACCAACTGCAGGCACCAGGAAAACTCACTCAGTCTTTCCTACCTGCCTGGAAAGTGGAACAGGCCCAGGAGACTGCCACAAGATCCTGACAGTGGATGTTAAGGAAGGTTCGCTCCTGGCTTTCAGTTTCTGAGGCATCACCATCCTGGTCTGGGGGTCAACCATGCTGTGAGCTTGGCAATGGCACATCAGATAACCCATGGAATCTAAAGGGGAAAAATTGCTGTTGAGACCGTGAGTTGAAGGGCTGGTGGGACAACATTCAGCCTGACTCAAGAAGACTTTCTTGCCCTCCTGGAGTTCATCTCCCCTTTCCAGTGACGTGCGGGCTGCAGAGCTGTCATTCCAGGGACACTTCAGAAGTGTGGTTTGCAGAGCTCTGACATTCCCAGCAGCTCCTTGGGAGTGCTGCAGAAAGGCACCTACCACCCACTCCTCTGAGAGAACAGCAAACACAGCCAGATATTTGCAAGCTGCAGTCATAATGCTTTGAAACAGCCTTTCAAGTCAATTTTGGGAAAGCTGCTGGTAATCTTCCTCTCTGAAACTATTTTATATATTTCCGAGCACTTCATCACACATACACAGGAAGATGCCCTTCAGAGATGGCTTCTCTATTGCTTTAGTGTGACACTAAGTTGTCTGTGCGACCACAGACCCTCTGGAGCCTGAGGAATGGAGCAGTCCTGAGGATTTTCCAGATATCAAGTGCCCTTCTGTACTCAAGCAGTGGTGCAAGAACTTCCCAGCCTGCAGTTTTCCTGGGCACACACCTGACAGCCCTTCTCCACAAGGCATCTGTTGGACCAGATCAGAAATGTTTGCCATGTAAACAGCTGTGGAAGATGGAGCAGTGTTCACACAAAGTCTTCTCCTGCTGCTTTGGTGGGAACTCAGGCAGGAAACGCAGGTGAGGCAACCAGCAAGACACACAGACCTGGGGGACGTGCTTACTCCCATAGCCAGGGGCTGCCAGGAGCTGGTCTCCTCCACAGCTCCCCTGTTCCTGTCCTGCTCCCCAAGTGTCCTGCTCACCATCAGAGATGCAGCTTGGACATGGACAGTCTCAGCACTAGGGCTGCACACCACATCACAGGGAAGGCCTCTCCAGCCCTGCCCATCAACCCCAAGATACACAGGACAACAGCACATTTTAACCCGCCTACCAACAAGCCCAAAGCTCCAGTGCTGAGCAAAAATGTCGGGTTGGACGTGAGGGGAAATTTCTTCACTGAAAGGGTTGTCAGGCATTGGAAGGGGCTGCCCAGGGAGCTGGTGGAATCCCCACCCCTGGACGTGTCCAAGGAATGACTGGACGTGGCACTCAGTGCTCTGGGCAGGGTGACAAGGTGGTGATGGGTCACAGGTTGGACTTGATGGGCTGGGAAGTCTTTTCCAACCTCAGTGATCCTGTGATTCTGTGAATACAGCCAAGGTGGTCATTTCTAGCTGACTCTGGGCAAAGCCCCCAGCCTTACAGGTATCTCTCACAGACAAAAGAGCCAAAATTGCAGTTCCTGAAGGATGGAATTGCTCAGGGCTACCTTACCTGGCACTGCCACTGTCTCAGCCGTGTGACGGCTTTATGTCATATCCCCATCACCTCATGGCTCAACACACAGACAGAGTCCATGCCAGGCACTGGCAGCACCATGCCAAGCTACTGACAGTTCTGCCCTTGGAGGAGCAGAGAGCGAAGTGTCCCCTCATCGTGCCATCCCCGAGCTCGGCAGCACTAATGCAGTTCCTGCTGTGGCCGCACAGATGGCGTTCGGATCTGCCGCCGCGGACCCGCGAGCTCAGCCCCGGTGTGAGCGTGGCTTTGCCAGGCCAGCTATACATCTGTGCATACAGATATAGGTTTGAAAATGTTATGTTTTGGTAGCGATCGGCCATGGCTGACTTGAATGATTTCCCTCTGTTTCATACTCAGCTCTGTTGCACTTACAATCCACTCCACCACTGTCACCCAGCAGCATCTTCTCCTGCTCTAAAATCCCCGTTTCCCTTCAAATCCCTAATGGGGTGACTGAGACTTGCGCCTCTGCACCCTGCTAGAGATAAGGGCAGCAGTGCCTCTCTCCCTTGTGCTGCTCCCACACTGTGCCTGCCCTGCTGCTCTCCTGCTTCCCCTGGGGCAGCATGGTCGGCTTCACAACACCCTGCCAGCCTTGGCTTCCCCTGCCAGCTCCCCCGAGGTCTGGCCTGCTGTTTCCTTGAAACTTGTCCTGTACTTTACTTTGAATGCAGCAGGGAGTCAGAATTACGCCCACTGTTCTCTTCTATTCTTGGCCCTCTGCTTCCCTCACCTCCCAACCAAAATCTGTTCGCCTTCTGAAAATGGCTTTTCTTCTCTGACAGCGAGAAAGCCTCTCTCCCACGGGGGTTGTGGTGCTGTTGCTGTCACACCCCAGCACCAAAGAGCCTGGGGCAAGCTCTGTCCCTTCCCCTCCCTGACCCTTCTCTGCAGCCACACTCAGATGGCAAGTGGATGCTCTGCCCTGTGGCAGCAGTTTTGTGGCTCCTCCAATCCCTACGTGTTGCATTTGCCGTTTGCTTTGTGCCAGCATTGCTAAATTTACTGGATTGTTGCTGGGAATTATTGGTGTGGCTGTATTTGTCTCTGTTAGTGCCTGTGATTGCTGGGTGAGGCAGAACACACTGTTTGTCCCCTTTCCAAACGTCTCTGTCGAACCAACAAGAACAGATTATTCATCTGCTGCAGGAGGCTAATTGCAAACAGTCGTAAACCAGAATATCATTTCATTGCAAAGGAATGGACAGCACTGGCTCTGCACCATATGGCACCGTGGTTCACACACGGCCTGCCCTGGCCACCTGGGCACAGCCCTTGTGCCAGCACCCTCTGCTTGCTTAAGGGGTGCCCATCCAATAGGACATATTCCTCAGCAAGGCAGCAGCAGAGCCCCATTATTTCCAGTCCAAGGAGCACCTGCAATGCCAGAAGATCCTCAAGCTCACATTAAGGCACATCTGTAACACCCAAGAGATTCTGAGCCTGTAGCATGAGGAATTGTGAGGTGCTCCCCAGTGCGTTGAGGTATCTGGAATAAAAATAAGCCCAAACCTGCATCCTTGTGTTGCCCATTTTACAGTCCTTAGCCAAGGGGTGGCACAACCATCAGCACCCAGGAGTCAGGGCAAGCAGGAGCATCATGGAGGGCACTGTGCAGACCCTGCAGTCGAGAAACATGAGAGCATTTTGCTGGATATGAGATTCTCACAGAATCCTCCGGCATTCATTGTTGGACTTCAGCTCCTTTGATGGATACATGGAGACATTAACCATGGACAAGCAGCCTGAGTGTCCCTGAGTGCCTTCACCTTGTCAGGAACTGGTCAGCATTGCCTCAAGGAGCCCTGGTTCTACAGGAGATGGGAACAAGGACATTGGATTCCCAATTCCCACTGCTGCTGCCAGGGCTGGAAATCAAGCAGCTGGTTTTCAGAGAGCCAAATTTTCAATGAAAAGAGCTGATTTCCATGGGCCACTGAGCCTTCCCACAGAGATGCATTATGTTTTCCTCCAGCCTTCTGTCTTTTCCTGAAAACTACTTTCTTTAGGAAACTACGTGGGCACTTCATTTTTCCTGGGGACACACTATGCAAGAACAGGCTCTTAGTCATCCCTTCAGCCTCTTCACTGAACTGTGGAAGGAGGGACAAGTAAGTGGTCACCAGATCAGTGGGGTTCAGGTGGTGGGCTAATAACAGGAGGTCATCCAGTCTCATACACTGCCAAGACCACCACCTCCCTCTCACTGCCCATGGCAGTGGTGTTTGCCCAAACACTCACTTACATGACTTTCTTTTGCCACTTCCCACTTTGGGAAAGTGAATCAGATGCCCAAATGTTCACCTGCCTTTTTGTCAGCAGAGCAAAGCCATTTGTAAAGCCTTCCTTAGGATCTGGTTGAAGTGTTGCCACCATTTTCTTTGGGTTATTTCTTAAAGCTGAAGTACTTTTTGTAAAGCCTTAATAGTTCCAGCACACATCCCTCTGAAAATCCATTGTGGTCCAGAACAGCAGTAATGCCACAGTAATTCTGTGCTGGGTGATTAGTGTCAGCTGGGCTGTAAGACCAGCAGCTCCAGAAGGCCAAACACTGGCATTTGTTGAGATCATGGTAGTTTGGGACAATAATTGCCAAACTGGATCAAAGACAAATCCACCAGATTTGAGCTCACTGTTTGAGTATTACTGTGCTCCCCTGAATACAGAGCAAGTTTCAGGACAGAAAAAAAAAAGGTTTGAAAAAGTCCAGGTTGCCACAGGTTCTCTCCAGGTCATGTTTAATCTAAAATCTCCTTAGAGTGTGAGCAATACTTTGTTTCTCAAGCCTTCTGCCCAATTTGGAACGATCAGGGATGGAAAATTCTGCTCTGAACTTTGCACTTCCACATATTTACTCAATGTCCTCCATGTTATGTTTTCAGGAAAAGATACATTAGAATTGTGTTTACTTGTTTAATTAAAGAAGACAATATTGCCTCACACCTCTCTGTGAAACACCTCAATGTGCTCTACCTCAGCCTGCTGCTTTCCATGGTAAGGTGGGAAGACTTGGGATTGCACTGCAGTTTTCTAAAAACTAAAGAGCCAGGCTGTGGAATCTGGAGATCCATGGGGCACCCATGGTCAAAATGACAAAGCTGCTTAACCTGTCCTGTCCCAGCTGAAGGTCCTGCCTAGGAGCACCCATGAGCAGCTCAAGCCACTTCAAAGGGAGCAGTCTTTGCAGATAACTGAACAAATAATCACTGCTATAACCCAGCTTCCCATCTTGCACCTTCCTCCAGCTCCATATGTTTCTCTTTTCCATGTACAGTCTTTCTGCTCTTTGGCCAGTTTCTCAAGCATCAAGCCTTGCCAAGTTCCAAACTCATCCCAGACTGGGCATGGGTGTGGCACACTGAGTCCCTCACACCCCTCAGACACAGCTGCTCGTGGTCCCCATTGCCAGGACAGTCTGCCTGGGGTCAGTGCTGTTTGTCTGGGCAGATGTGCCCCCAGGAAACCTCAGGCTACTCTGAGGGAACTCATTCATCTTAAGGGCCAATTTCTTCTCCTAAGACTGTTTGGAGGGTTTCCATAGCATGGCTGGGCACAGTTCCTGGTCCATCACCAGCTGTGCTACAGCATCCAGCACACGTGCCCTTATTCAGGAATTCCATTCCATGGTGGGGCACATCTATATGTGCCACATGTTTTGGTCCAGCTTGAAGTTATTACTTGCCTCCAGCCTGCCTTGCATTCCTGTCCCTCAGCTGTGTGCTCTCCTTTCCCCGCCACTCCCTGTTCCAGCTCCTTTAGTTTCCTCTCCAGGGTGGTTCCCTTCCCCTCTCTCTCTGATGATGGCAACACAAAGAGGGAAGAGTCCAATTTTTGGCCTTGCATAGTCTTACCATCACTGTCTTTGGACAGCCCATGGAGCTGGTTCATGTTTGGTAGCAAATCTCCATCAGTTGGGAGGGATAAGCATTGGCCAAGCATTGACAGGACACCCCAGTGTGCCTCACCATCACTGTGCCTGTCCCAGCACAGCACTGCATAAGGTGTAGGAGCATCCCTGGAAATCTCTGCAGGCCCTGGAGGTTTTCAAGTTAAGACATGAGCTGGGAGAGTAATCTGAAATGAATAATTTATTTTGGTGAATTTTCCTTCCCTCTGTTTACAGATTGTCTAGGAACAGATTGCAGCTTTCGCACCTCAATTCATTATTGGAAACTATTTGCAGATAGTTCCCGGTCTGCAACTCATTTGCTAACTCTGTTGGGAGCACTGCAGATCTGAAATCAGAGCTGTTTTGACTGGTCATGTGGTTCTGCCCTGCTCTCCTTCCTCCACGACATACATGTGACGTTCAGAATCAGGCTGTAGGGGCAGATGCTCCCAGTGACAAATCAGATGTTCATTTTCTACCAGTGCTCTCCAGTAGCCTTTCTGTCCCTACATCTGCCCCTGCCAGGACATCCACCAGCATTAGAGGAGTAGGAGTCATCCTTAAAAACAAATGAGGAACTGGACGACAAACAAACACACAGCAAACCAAGCAGGAGAGGCCATGTCTCAGTAACTCAAGGCAGAGGAACACTGTGCAGCAACATCCACCCTAGACTGGGATCATCACAGTGGAGACACTGTTGCCTTGGAGAAAAACAAAGAGCTGGCCCCTACAAAGGACACATGGGCTACAGCCCCAATGATCAGTGTGCTGCACCTGGGGACAGCAGAGCTCTTGAAGTTCAGAGCTGGGAGCAGGACCTGGAAGGTGACCCCAACAGGATCATACTCCTGTGACTGGGATGGAGCACCCATTCTTCAAACTGCTGCTCTCAGGGCTCCTCCCACTCCTGGGGCACTGTGTACAACACACATCCTGGTGGTCCATGGAGTATGTGCAAAATCTGGCCACCAGGTCTTACTGAAGGGGCACTGGGAGGGCTTTTCATCCCAAATACCTGCTTGCTTTGGATGCTTTGTTCTTCTGGAGGTTTGGCCTTCACACAGGTGTGGGTGAGAGCTGCCAGTGCAGAAATGGAGAGGCCATGAGTCTGTTGGGCTCCAGGTCACTGAGTTGGCCTGTGAGATGCAGCTGTGCCAGTTCAGCCCAGCCCTCGTTCATTCCGCAGTCAACATACATGGAGCGCACAGGGATCAGCTCCGTGGAGGAACAGGTTTTCCTTGGTCCATGTTTGCACTTTGGCTGCTCTTCTCCACACTCCCCTTGGCTCCCTCTGCACAGGCTAATGAGAATCTCCTACCCTGGAATGGTCCATGGACACATGAATCCTGCCTAGTTCAACAATTGCAAGGAAAAAACCCCATCATTCCCAGAAATTCAGGGGCCCAATCTGTCCCTTGAGCCAAGGCTACACTATTGAGATGCAGATACTTTCTCAGCAGAGCCTACAAGTACCCAGATCCACCACAGAGGATCTGGCCAGAAAAATCACTAAAAAAGACACTTAAAACTTTGTGTTTCTGTTTCTTCAAAGCCCATTTATCATCTTTGATTGAGCATTGCATCCAGCTTGGGGGTCTCCAGCACAGGAAGGACATAGACCTGTTGGAGTGACCCCAGAGGATGCCACGCAGATACTCCAGGGCTGGAGCCCCTCTGCTCTGGAGCCAGGCTGGGAGAGCTGGGGGTGGTCACCTGGAGAAGAGAAGGCTCCAGGGAGACCTGAGAGCCCCTTCCAGAGCCTAAAGGGGCTCCAAAAGAGCTGGAGAGAGACTTGGGACAAGGGCCTGTAATGACAGGACAAGGGGAATGGCTCCTCACTGCCAGAGGACAGGCATATATGGGATATTGGGAAGAAATTCCTCCCTGTGAGGGTGGGCAGGCCCTGGCACAGGTTTTCCAGGGAAGCTGTGGCTGCCCCATCCCTGGAAGTGTCCACGGCCAGGTTGGAAAGGGCTTGGAGCAACCTGGGCTAGTGGAAGGTGTCCCTGCCCATGGCAGGGGTTGAAATGAGATGAGCTTTGAGGTCCCTTCCAACCCAAACCATTCTGGGATTGCTCCCAATTGTTCAGGGTCAGTGCAGAGTGAGCTCAGGGCAACTCCAAGCCATGTGCCAGTTCTCATCCAGATAAGTCTCCCTAAGGCTTGAACTGAGCAGCTTTCTGCAAGAGACTCCTGAATGAATCTGTGGCCCTTCCTGCACAGCCTCAGGATGCTCTAAAGATTCTTGGTGCATCCCAATCTCACCAGCAGCGCCAGGACCAGGTGGGAACATTTTACAGAGGGGATTGATGTGTCAGGCTGAAGCCAGTGCCGAGATGATTTACAGGAACAGCTCGTCCAAGCCACCCTGTTGCTCAGGGAGGAGAGTCCTGAAATCAGAGTGAAATCACGAAGCAGCAGCTCTGAGGCTCATAACTCACTTTCCCGAGAGAGGTAACATCCCTAGGGAATTGCTGCCTGTGCAGGGGGTGGATGCACTGACACAGGGGGAGCTTTTCTTGCTCTGCTTTTCCCACTCAGGCTCCACAAGGCTCTGGTGCAGTTTTTTATGTCAATAGGAGCCAAACAGCCCATAGAATAACACAATTATTCAGTGCCTTTTCCTGAACTAACGAGATGTGGTAATGAGCTGAGACAGCTGACAGGGATGGAGTGCAGGGCCTGCCATGGGAGGGGGTGGGTGGTTCGAGGCAGGCAAAGCTCACACCAAAGCCCAGGACTCAATCACATCTCTCTGGCACGTCATGTCTCACTGCAAAGCAGTCTAGGAGTGCCCTACCATGCTTCAGTCTTCTGGTCCCTGCAGTTGTGCAGCCATCTGAGGTGTTCTGGTACCCAGGGCACATCCTACTGCAGGGAAGAACTCAGACCTGACATGTAACCTGGGACTTACAATATCCTGAGCTAGAAGGGACCCACAAGGATCATCCAGTCCAACTCCTGACCCTGCATAGATGCCCCAACAATCCCACCCTGTCCCTCAGAGTGTTGTCCAAATGCTCCTGGAGCTCTGGCAGCCTTGGGGCTGTGCCCACTGCCCTGAGGAGCCTGTTTAGTGCCTGACCACTCTCTGGGGGAAGAACTTTTTCGTAATATGCAGCCTAAACCTGCCCTGACACAGCTTCATGTTGACTGCTAATATATATATACATACAAAATATGTATTTTATACCTATATATATACACACATATACACATATATACATATATATGTGTGTATATATAATATATATATATTTAGTGAGCAGGTAAGATGATCCAATCTTGCATTCATTGTACTCTGGTCTCATGGAACAGTCACTCTGCCAGCACACAACTTCTCTGCCCACTGGTGTGCATCAGTTCAAGTCTGGAAAATGGAGCAGTAACTACGCTGGATGTCTGGGTAAAACACGTCAGCACAGATCTCACTCCTGTGTCCAAACCTGGCCAAGGAGCTTTGCTGATTTAGAGCAAAGCTGTCTCCATATCTGTGTCTCCATATCTGCCCAGTCCACAGGGTTTCAGCTGCTGGAAATATCCAGGAGAGTGCCAGCATCTATGTGCCCTTCATACAATCCAACAGGTAGAAGGTATAACACATAAACTGTGTCATAAACTGGTGGTGGGTCTGGGGGGCCCTTTCAGTTTTGTATTTGAGAGCCTGCCCCATGGTCTGCCTATGTCTGTCCTCAGAGCAGGTGGGCACTACTCTAAGACAGGATCTTCTTGGGCCTCTGAAGGATGATTTGTCCATGGCTCCAGAGGGATTGTTATCCTATGGAGAAGGCCATTGTCCTGCTGATGGTCCCTGCTGCACTGTGCACCATGTGTTTGTGTTTGCTCCTGTCTCCTGCAAGCACAGGCAGTCCAGAACTTGGCAGAGACACAACATGAAGTCCCAGACATGTTTGGCTTGTAAAGGACCTTAAAGATCATATGGTTCCAACCCCCTTTCCACTAGGGAGAGCATGCAATCCAGTCTCTCAGTGCCCTTCTTCTGTCTCCCCTTGCTCCAAGAGATGTTTTCAGATGCTCACAGCCACATCAGACACAGGACAGATGCAGCCACAAGGCTGTGGGGAAGAAAGGTAAAAAACCTTTGCTGGATTCAGCACAAGATACACTTTATTTAATATTGGAATTCAACTCCACTAGGTTCTATTAAAAAAAAAAAAAAGAGGTGGGTGTGAGCACAGCAAAGGGCAATGACTCCCAATTTTATGTACCTTCTCTATTTCCCCACATCCACTGCCCTCTTCCACCTTCTCCTCAGTGCCCACAGACCCAGGAAGGTGCTCCAAACATGTCAGGGCCCCTCTGCTCATAAACCTGGGTTAAAGAGAGCAGGTGAAGGGCTGACACTTTGCAAACAACACTAACAATCCAAAGGAAGAGAATTGATCCAAGTGTGATTAAGCATTAGGTAGAGATGAACATATAATTAGCCAGTCAAAGCAAGGTGTCTTTTCATCTCAGGGAATGTTGGCTCCTTTCCAAGTCCAAACGAGCTGAACAGAATTACTCCCACTGCAACTGTGAGCACTTCAACTCCCCCAGGAGATCTCCTGCTTGGGAGACTCCTCCTTCACCCAGTTCTTGGTGGACAACACCTTGACATGCTGAGAAATGGGAAGCACAAATGTTCGACATGAGGCACAGAGGGAGAGCCAAGTCTCCTGTACCTTTGGACATGAGCTTGGCAAGAGAGCTGACCCATCAGATTGTGGAGCACTGCTGTGCATGCTAAGGTCACATCCATCATGTTGCTTCATGGTAACCTCTATGTAACAACTGTTGGGGCTCAAAGCAGCCCAAATTGGTGCAGGAATCTGCAAGCAAAGTCAGTCCCAGCCCTCTACAGATGTGCTCTCTCCATTTCAATATTAACCTTTCAGAAATGTCAGCCAAACAGTCACACGCAGACGCTGCTTTCCTGGTAGAACCTGCAATTTTTGGCCTTATGACTAGAGCTTCAGTTAACTCCTTCAATGCTACTATACACCTTCCAGCCCTCGCCCAGGAAATTCCAGCTCCAGGGTCCTTTTATCTGCAGTGATTCTGATGCTCTGCACGTAGGTGACCCCTCTCTCCTGATGCACCACTTGGGATGGCAAAGTCAGAGGGCACTGCTGAAACACGAGTGCTTGAAGGTGTGTTTAAAAGTGCAGAGCAGCATATTCCTAACCTGTGGTAGCTGGGCTCTCACTGCAGAAACAGCAGGGTGGGGAGGATCATCCTCCCTCCCAGAAGACGTCCATAACTCAACAACAAGGTGTGTTGCCAGAAGATTGCAGGGGAACATCCCTTGTCTCTTCCCAGACCTCACCTATCCCTTACCTCTGGCACTCTCAGAAAACCCTTCTGTTCCTCCAGAGCACACCTGCCACAGACTGCCCCAAGCACCCAAGAGAGAGCTGTGCCCCTCGGAGGGTCCTACCCCATGTGGGCACAGTGCTCCCTCAGCAGCACATTCACTAGTGCCGTCCTGGGCAGTGTGTACAGGGCTCATGGAGAACACACGGTGGGCAGGATACTGCTCTCCCTTATGCAGAGCAAGTAGAGGGAAGGGGCCACACAAGGTAAAAGGGATGGAGAAAGCAAGTGGATGCCTAAACTGGGATGCAAGTAGGCCTGTGGGCTGGAGGTGTGGGAAAGAAGAGGACTAGGGAATAATCTCTGCAACTGTGCATTCTGGAGGGGCAGAAAGATAGTGGTCGGAGGGCCAGGGAGTCCCCTGCCCTCCTCAGGTGTCATCTCCCTTCTCCAGGGGACTGGAGGAGACAGGTTCCAGGCTTTAGGCTACACATAACTTCACATTTGGACAGTTAGAGTGTCTGAGTAGTGACACTTCTTCTGGATGACTTCCAGGTGGGATTTCAAAGGTCTAGTGGAAGGTGTCTCTGTCTCCATAGCAGATGATCTTTAAGGTCCTTTCTAACCCAAATCATCCTGCGGTTCTGTGATTCTGGTACCATTGGACAGCTGAGACTGTTTCATAAACAAAGCCCACACTTGGTAAGTCACCTCCATCTGGCTCAAATGTCCAGTTAGCTCTTGCTTTGGTTGCATTTCCTTTTTCCATGGATGACTGTAAAGCATCCCACAGACCTCTGGGTGAGATGAGATGGGAGAAACATTTCCTGGCTCACACTGGAGCAGTGCCTACACAGAAAGTTATAAACTGGCTAGACCTTGGAGAGGTGTGGTTATGACACCAACTCAGAGTGCAAGCTGCAGGAGGTGATCAATATTAGGGTGACAAACAGTAAGTGAGGAATGAATGTTCAATAGCATTTATATAAGTGGGTGTATGTAGGTAAGGATATATACACACATTGCACATAGAATCATGGAATGGTTTGGGTTGGAAAGAACCTTAAAGCCCATCTCATTCTACCTCCTGCCATGGGCAGGGACACCTTTCAGTAGCCCAGGTTTCTCCAAGCTCCATCCAATGTGGCCTTGGACATTTCCAGGGATGGGACAGCCACAGCTTCTCTGGGCAACCCTCACAGGGAAGAATTTCTTCCCAGTATACCATCTAACCCTGACCTCTGCCAGTGGGAAGCCATTTCCCCTCATGTCACTGCAGTTCCTGATGAAAAGTCCATCCCTGGCCTTCTTGTGGGTGCTTCAGATACTCTAAGGTTGCTGTGAGGTCTCCACACAACCTTCTTACTTCCAAGTTGTACAGCCCCAACTCTCCCAGCCTTTCTCCATAGGGGAGGTGCTCCAGTCCCCTTACCAACTTTATGGCCTCCTCCGGACTTGCTCCACCAGGTCCATGCCCTTCTTACATTGGGGGCACCAGAACTGTATGCAGTATTTCAAGTGGGGTTTCACACAGATACAGGTATAGACACATATTATACATACATCTGGTGACAGTTGAAGCCTCAACTAGCACAGACACAGCCACAATGTCTCTATATTGATGTTCAGCTTTCTCTGGCACCATCCTTCCCTCCTCCTTTTTCCCCATTGAGCAAATGAGTTCACTTAATAAAAATCCACGTTTCTGCTTCCCAGGACATCTGCAGATGGGAGCCGCCTGTGCAGTGCACACTCATCTGTTCCAGGACAGGGAAGCAGCCGGAGCAGGATGGGAAAGTGGCTTCACCTGCTTCAGCCACAGTGTGACCCTCATGCTCCTTGGGTAAACTGAGGTAAGCTGCTGTCTTTGCTCCACACAGGAGAGTGATCCCACAGGGAGAGAAATGGGATATGGCGAAAGGGCTCGGACACAGGGAGGGAAGAACTCTCGGACTGTAGCCATGGGCCCCTTTGCCATCCCTCCTGCGGGGAGGCAGCAGCTCCGCACCCGCAGAAGCACAATGTGCTGAGGAAAAGGGAACACCGCGGGTTCGGGAGTCTGTCGCCGCCTTCCCGGTACACAGATCTAGAGCAGCGGAAAAAACACCCGCCGAGGGCTCCAGTGCCTCCCGGAGGGGCTCTGAGCCGTGGCCCCCGGGGACCCCGAGCCCGGGTGGTGCGGGCGCGGCTGCGGCGGAAGGTGGGGCGGGGGAAGCGGGACCGGTGCCCGCCGCTGCCTGGGCGTCCCTCTCAGCCGCTTCCTTTAGGTGGCACCTCTCCTCCAGGAATCAGCCTCCCGGCCCCGCGCAGCCCTGCCCGGGCCGCGGCCGCGCACCGCGGGGGCTCCGCCGCGGAGCTGCCGCCGTCGGAGCGGCCCCTCCTCCCCCCCGCCAGCCCGTGCCCGGCTCCCCCGTCCTCCCGCTCACTCCTCCAGCCAGTAAATCCGATCTAGGCTGATTCCTCTCACGTCAAACCACATGATCCCATAAAACATTCATCGCCTCTCCATCCCCGCTCGCTCGCTGCTCGCTCCCGGGATACAGCGCAGCCGGCTCCGCTCCCCGCCGCGGGATCCGCCGCAGCCCCGGCCCCGTGCGTGCGGCGGGCGGGCGGAGAGGAGAGGAGAGGAGAGCGGAGAGGAGAGGAGAGCGGAGAGGAGAGGAGAGCAGAGAAGATTAGTGCATTGGGAGAGAGGTTCCAGAGGGGCCGTGTGTGAGGAGCAGGAGGGGTTGTCAGGGCTGGAGGCTCACCTTGCTGGCGGCACAGAAGGCAGG
>JAOXXN010000212.1:14388389-14409240 GCA_026770055.1 Myrmophylax atrothorax | reverse complement strand
CCAGGGCAGTGTTGGAGTCCCCATCCCTGGAAGTGTTCAAAAAGTGTATGGATGTGGCACCTGGGGACATGGGTTGGTGGTGCTGGGATGGACTCGATGATCTCTGAGGTTTTTCCCAACCCGAATAATTCTGTCATTTCCTGTGGGCTGTGCCAGATTCAGCTGTGGCTTTGGGGAGGCAGAACATACCTGAAGAGCCCTGAGAACACTTCTAGTTTTGTAGCCCTGGAGCAGAGTATTCTTTGCAAGTTTCTGCAGAGTTATTACAAGTTCCACTTCGGGTCTGTCTTGGTGGAGGACAATATGCTTTGGGGTCAGCAGGGCAGGAACTGTCAGTGAACAGGCCAAGGTGTGCAGCTGGGCTCTGCTCCAGGACCCTGTGGGAGCAGCCAGAATGGGCAGCTCCAGGTTGCTAGACCCTGAAATACCACAGCAAAGTGGAGCTGCATTCACCAGCAGGCCTAAAAATAGCAAGGTGGGATGTCCATGTGGTGGGTTTCAATGGAAAATAGATTCATTTCCCAGGTCCCAGAGGGATTTTTGGAAGCAGTAGAGAGTAAATAAGGGTTTTAAAAGTGATGACAAATACCTTGGAGGTGCCCTTCCAAGCAGTCTGAAGTGTTGGAAATTACACTGCCATCTCCAGTAGCTCTGAGAAGAGAATGGTGCCCTGTGGATCACTGGATTCTGTGTGCTGCTGTTTGCTTGGGTGCTAATTAGAAGAGTGTTGAAGCTCTGCTATGTATTCTGCAACTCTCTAAATTGAGATAAGAGCTATTACAAATACATCACAGGGTGTATTAAAATCTCCCTAACTGATAACCAATGAACAGAGTAGTCCCTGGCTTTGGGCACCGCAGAGAAATGCAGGGCAGGGATGGATACCAAGTCATGGAGCGAGGAGATGGGGTCAGAAGGGTGCTGCCCACTCTGCTCACCCCCCAGGAGCAAGGCAGTGCAGCAAAGGGAGGTAGTGACAGGATCCACGTGGGAAAATGCTGTCCTCACACTTGCTAAGCAACTGCCAGAGCCCTTGGATTTGCCAGATCACAGAATCACAGCACATGCTGAGCAGGAAGGGACCCACAAGGATCAGCAAGTCCAACCCCTGGCCCTGCACAGGACCATCCCCAAGAGTCACACCCTGTGCCCCAGAGCATCGTCCAAACACTCCTGGAGCTCTGGCAGCCTTGGGGCTGTGCCCACTGCCCTGGGGAGCCTGCTCAGTGCCCACCACCCTCTGGGGGAACCTTTCCCTGAGATCCAACCTCACCCTGCCCTGACACAACTTCAGGCAATTCCCATATTTGCCTGTGGCTGCTTGGGGACTGAAAAAGCACCACAGGCTTTGTCTCAGCAACAGGATGGAAAGATGGGAGCAGTGCAGGGATGGGTTTCCCTGTCCTGTGCAACTTGAAAGCCTATGGACAGTGGTGGGTGCCACCCAAGGGACACTGGGTCAAGCCCCTGGGGTGAGAAGAGGGCCCTGTACCAGACATACCCAGAAGAGACAGCCCATCCCAAGGCCCTGCAGGCACTGGAAGGTGCTGGATTATTTAGACAAAGAAGAATGGCCCCAGGTGAAGGTGTGGATTGGAGTGTTATGAGCTCCCAGCAATGGTGTGCATGGAGTGTGCCCTCCCCAGGTCAGGGGCAGAGCTCAGCACTGGCAGGAGCACTCACTGAGGTGTGGCCTTGGCTGTCCATAGGATTTTCCTGTGCCTGTTCATAGGAAGCTGTGATAACTAGGTCAGCTTTTCAATGCCTAAGAGGAGAATCTCATCTCAAAGAAGTGAGTAAAGTTTATTCTTGGTAAACCATTTTAAGGAGCATTTTTGACCTGTGTTGATAGGTAGGGATGGCCAAGTCCTTATTTGTTCTTCCCTGTGAGGATGGGAAGGCTCTGGCACAGGTTTCCCAGGGAAACTGTGGCTGCCCCATCCCTGGAAGTGTCCAAGGCCAAGTTGGATAGGGCTTGGAGCAACCTGGGCTAGTGGAAGGTGTCCCTGCCCATGGCAGGGGGATGGGATGAGATGGGCTTTAAGGTCCCTTCCCAGCCATGACATGATTCTGTTTCTCTCCTCGTTGGCTAACTGGGATCTGAACTGGTCCAAAGACTGGATGAGGGCCTTCACCACTGGAGCAACTTTGGGCTTTATGCTCCTTGACCACAAGTACCTCCCTGGTCTGGGTCACCCCTTACTGATGAAGTTTTCCTGAAACTAGCACTGATATACAGTTGCCACAACATTCACATTTTCTAAATAAAAAATAATTTCTTAGAAGGGGAAATCTTATTGCCTAAAAAGAAAGGACAGCTGGGGTTTGAGCTGCAGGTGTGGTTAATACACAGATGGGGGAAGGAGGTGGGTTCCTGAGTGGGAAACTCAAGTCCCCAGTTGTGGTGGGTTTATGTCCCTGTAAAGCCATGCAGAGATTTACCCTAATGCAGCTGGAACAGTTCAAGGAAATCCCATGGCTTGTTCTTTCAGGGAACTTGGGTCCTGAGAACATGGTCTTTATCATCCACTTGTGTAGGTACAGAAAAATGAAAGGTCAGCAATTCAGACCTATATGGACCTTGGGAGAAGTGAAGCAGCTTCCAGCTAAGAATAAACAAGGCCACAGCTGCTGCTGAGTGGTAGGGAGGAAATAACTCCCCAGAAGTTTCTCATGAGAACTCTCCTAGTTTCCCACTGGACTCTGGAGATGCACCAGAAAACAGATGATCTCACCAAAACACTGAACTTGTGAGATATGGATTATAACCAGTTAGAATTTGTAGTTTGATGGTGTGAGGTTCAATTTAGCCAACAGAACGTAGCCTTAACCCTTTATAAACCATGTGCAGTGTGTAATAAATGTCTTTCACCACAAACCTTGAAGGCTTGTTGTGTGAAGTCCTTTTCCTCCGCCTAAATATTGTTTACTTTACACTTGCAATCTGGGACCTGACAAGGGAGGTCCCAAGACAGACCTACCCCTCTGCTCCTTCTCTTCCTCTTGTCCTTCTAGGGAAAGGTGTGGGGGCTGACCTCTTCTCATAGGTAACAGTGACAAGATGAGAAGAAACAGCCTCAAGTTGCTCCAGGGAAGGTTTATGTTGGATTTTAGGGAAAATTTCTTCACTGAAAGGGTTGCCCAGCCCTGGCACAGGCTGCCCAGGGCAGTGGTGGAGTCCCCATCCCTGCAGGGATTTAATGGACATGTAGATGTGGCACATGGGGACATGGGTCACTGGAGGCCTTGGCAGTGCTGGGGGTTGGTTGAACTTGATGATCATAGTGGGCTTTCCAGCATTAATGATTCTGTGATTCTTCCAGAAGGTCTGGGCTTTCCTGGTCACCAGTGTTTTTGGGATATCAGGGTCTCTGGCTAAGAGAGATGTAGCATTCCTGCTGGGTGGGACTGGAGAAGGCAGTGAAAGGAGGTGGCCTGAGTTTACTCAAGCTGTCCAAATTCCTGTGTTGGTACTGGTGGTGCAGTTCCTTCAGGAGCACAGAAGCAGTCGTTTCCCTTGCTTGGTGAATTCAGAAGTCAGAATGTCCCTGAGAAGATTTATCACGTGTCTGATCTGATAACGGGATGTCTGAGCTCGCTGGGCCTTGTCCAGGCTGCCTGTGGTGGTCCCAGTTTGTGTGGGCTGATGGGGCCACGTGTGTGACAGGCATTGGATGCTGGGCTTGTGAATCAGCAGGGCTAAAGGAGAACTTGCCAGGCACAGAGACAAAATCTAAATAATACTCAGATAGCATCTTACAGCCCTCATAGGCTCCAGACGAGTGGTTTCTATAACAGCTCTATTGTCCACCTGCTCTGGGACAGAAACGCTGGTCTGTCTTCTGCTGGCAGTGCCAACAGGCTGTGCAGCCCCCCAGAAACCCACCGTGTCCTTCAGTGTCCTCTCCTGGCACCTGCACCCTCTCCTGACCATTCCTGGGGGAGCACTTGTTGTGCTGCCAGGCCCCCAGTGCTGTGGCACTGTGCAAGGAGGCTCTGCTGGCTGGGAGTTTGTTCCTTAAGGACAGAGCTTGGGACCTTGGAGGCTGAAAATGCCAAAATAAATACAATTGTTGTGTTTTTATAAAAATACTCTGTCTGGTTTCAGGCTCCACTGCATAGATGGATGTCCAGATGTTTAAAGGAGCAGGAGCTGTGGGGTGAAGGCACTCACAGGGACCTCCCCAGCTGCGGCAAGTGCCACTGTCCCTTATCCCCAGGCAGGGGATCCTATGGGGTCTCCCCAGCCCACCTCCTCGAGGACCTATCCTAATGTTTTCTATCCAGCATTAACTATCATAGAATCATGGAATTATCTGTGTTGGAAAGGACCTTTAAAGGTCATGTAGTCCAACCCCTCTGCCATGGGCAGGGACACCTTCCACCAGCCCAGGTTGCTCCAAGCCCTGTCCAACCTGGCCTTGAACACTTCAAGGAATGGGGCAGCCACAGCTTCTCTGGGAAACCTGAGATGTCACCTGTTTGTTGGATTTTGTTACCTGTGATAACTGCCTTTCCAGGGAGGGCACATGCCCAGTTCCTGTGACCCCAGACTGGGGCACCCACTCGGCCTCGGTGCACCCACGGGATCACCAAGGGGCTGGTGGGGGGCCAGGGGCATTTGCTGGCAAATCTCTCCCAGGTTACTGACCTGGTTAAAGCTGCAGCACAAAAGGTGGGTGGCCCTCCATGCACCCTCAGAGGTTGGCCCAGCCACCAGAGCCTCCTGCACAAGCTGACATGGCTTCTTGGACGTGCATCCATCCCTGCCTGTGGCAGAGGGGTTGGAATGAGATGGTCTTTAAGGTCCATTCTGTGACTCTGTGATCAAGAGAACGGACTGCAGGGACAAAGGGGTGTCTGTCCCTGTTCCTGTGTTCCTCATGCTGCTTTGCTTGGCTCTGCAGCTCCTCACCTGCCCTGTGAGCTGTGATTTGTGATCTGTGTGTGAGGGCTGCAGGTCCCCTGCTGTCTGAGCAGAGGCAGGGCTGCCTGGATAAACCCACAAACACTGATGATTTACCTTTCTGGCCCAACTAAGATCATGTTCCTCAGCATTACCACAGCTCTTTCTTGCATCTCCAGAGACCAGGGACTTTGGTGGTGGCAAAGCCACACAGGAGACAATCCTGGGTCCTGGGGGGAGTGGGGTAACCTGTGTGCAGCTGAGGAGATGGTGAGGACTGTTAGTTTGGGGGTCCTTGCCAGCACCTTGTCCCTGGGAGGAGAGAGGTGTTGTGCCTGACCAGCAGTGAATCACGGAATCATGGAATGATTAGGGTTGGAAGGGACCTTAAAAATCATCTTGTTCCACCTCCTGACATGGACACCTTCTACTAGACCAGGTTGCTCTAAACCCTGTCCAGCCTGTCCTTGGACACTTCCAGGGGCAGCCACAGCTTCTCTGGGCAGCCTGAGAGTCTATCATAGATGGACTAATTCTTCTGGCATTCACCTGAGGAAGAAGAACTCCTGGTTCACCCATGCACAGGCACTTTTGCAGGGAACAGAGCATCCTGCACAGCATCCTGTGGTGCAGGTATGGGCACATTTATGGCTTCCCTGCGACAGCCCAGATGTGCACAGCAGGATTGATGGGGCTCCTGTATCTGGTGATCTGTTGTGGTTGCACAAATCAGGAGCTGGAACACAGAGAGAGACTTTTTTGAAGGGAATTTAGAGATATGACAAGGGGGAATGGCCTTAAGTGGGAGGAAGGCAGGGATAGATGGGAAATTGGGAAGGAATTTTTCCCTCTGAAGATGGTGAGGCCCTGGCACAGGCTGCGAAGAGCAGCTGCCACTGCCCCATCCCTGGAAGTGTTCAAGGCCAGGTTGGATGGGGCTTGGAGCAACCCGGGCTGGTGGGAGGTGTCCCTGCCCATGGCAGGAGATTGGAGCAAGATGAGCTTTAAGGTCCCTTCCAACCGAAACCATTCTGTGATTCTATGATGCTCTGATTGTAGGGAGAGCTGCAGTGGCAGCAGAGCTGCCTCTGCTCTGGGCCACAGGCATTTATTCCCAAATTCCTTCAGGAACAAACAGGAACTGCTTGTCCACATGTGGAACTGCAGCTGTAAAGGGAAGCAGCAGATTTCAAGTGGCACTGCCTGTTTTACCATTCCAGGAAGAAGTGTGTCTTATTGTAATTGCCTTGCTTATTTGGAAAAAAAAACCCACTGTAGTTACTAGAAATTCAATATAGAAATTACTGGTTACTACCCTCTGTAGACTAATTTTGAGGGTAGAAGAAGAATGAGGAATTTAATGCACACTATAATGAATGTCAATCTTCTCTCAATGAATAGGAATCACAGTTTGCTGTACATTGTTGGAAAATGAAAAGCATCCAAAGTTTCATTCACTTTCTTCCTTTTTTCCTTTTTCTTTTCCTTTTTTTTTTTCTCTTTGAGAGAGATAATACTGTGCACAGCAGATGGGTACATTCATTCGTGAACGCTGAGGATTTTTATCTCTCGCTGTACAAGTCAAGGTTTTCCTTCAGCTGAGCTTTGTAAGATTTCCTATACAAGCCAAACATAATGTTGCTACAGAGCTGGATCCTTCAGAGCAAAGTGAGGTGGGGTTTTTCACTCTCTCTTGGAGAAAACCACCCCAAGAATTCAAAGCAGAGATGACCCAGCTTGTGCTTGTTATATGTCTGCTATTTTCAGCCCTGGCTTTGGTTGCTGGATTGGCAGAGGAGTGTGTGTGTGAGACTCTTGTGCAATTAGGTCCCTTGAAGGGACACAAAGCCTCATCCTATCGCTGCACATGAAAGAGATACCTCCACCAGCTTCCTGATGTGCTTCCCTTGCCAGCAGGGATCCCCCACTGCGAGCCCAAGGGCGAGTTGGCAGCAAGAGCTCTAAATTTGGAAAGGCTGATGTAGTTATCATGGGGCAGCCTCATCCTGGCTGAGGGGGTGTGCAGGAACCCGTGTTTCATAGAAGAGAGAGGGGGAACTCAGCACCACCCAGCATCATGGGCCTCAGGACCTGCATCTGAGGGAGGCTGTGTGGTGCAGGATCTCTGGAGGAACAGTGTGTCCTAATTTCACAAGGGGGAGAATGTCTGTGGAGCAGCAGAGCCTGTGCCAGGAGCCCCTCCTGGTCCTTGTCCCACTCATGTTGCAGCTCTGTCTCTGTGGGAGAATCACCCTTGGTGGGTTGCAAGGACTGAGCTCCTCCTGTCTGTGGTCTCAGTTCAGGCAGGCTGGACACTGTGCCATTCTCTGTGGCTCTGTTCATGTCTGAGCTGGCATGGAAACAGTTTTAGGACCCCTCACCACAGCCCCTGTGATTGGAGGCAGCAGTGGGGTGTTGTGGCTGGCAGCAGAGGGCCCAGGGGTGCCTGCTCTGGAGTGTCCATCTGCTGCACTCAGCAGTGGGGGAAGGAGACTTTGGGCTGTATGTGGAGGCTTTGGGCTGTATGTGGAGGCTTTGGGCTGTATGTGGAGACTTTGGGGTGTATGTGGAGACATTGGGGTGTATGTGGAGGCTTTGGGGTGTATGTGGAGACATTGGGGTGTATGTGGAGGCTTTGGGGTGTATGTGGAGGCTTTGGCTGTATGTGGAGGCTTTGGGGTGTATGTGGAGGCTTTGGGGTGAATGTGGAGACTTTGGGGTGTATGTGGAGGCTTTGGGGTGTATGTGGAGGCTTTGGGGTGAATGTGGAGGCTTTGAGGTGTATGTGGAGGCTTTGGGCTGTATGTGAGGGCTGAGGGTACTGCTCAGAAGGCCTCCCCTCCTGCAGGTACCAGCACCCAGGGCTCAGGTGTGAAAGGGATGAGTGGGTACCACAGGGGTAAGGGGAATTTTGAGGAGAAACTGAGAGACAGAGCTGAGGGCTTGGCCACACCAACCCAGGAGTGAATCCCAGGAAACTTCCCTGGGAAGGGATGTGTGAACAGAGGCTGATTGGCATCTCTGTGAGTCTGGATACAGAGCTCAGAGAAGGAGTGGGCTTGCAGGAGTGCTGGGAGCCCTGTGGCTATGCTCTGGGAGCTGGGCAGGGAAGGCAGCTCTCCCCCAGGCAGAGGAGCTCTGAGTGGCTCTGGAGAGGTGCCTTGCTCGTGTGGTCCTGGGATCCGAAGGTATTTTCCCTCTGCTTTCTCTCGTGTGCAAGTGCAGTCTCCAGCTGAGCGGATGCTGGTTCTGTGCCAGAGGAGTTTAGAGTTCCACTGGTTTAAAATATTTATTAATGTGAAGATGTCGTTAGCACTTAAGCTGAGGCAATACAGGCGAAGTCTTTTTGTTGGAATGGAAGTTAGTGATGCTGAAAAGCCATTAAGCTGTAAATATAAACTATATTAAGTGCTCAGTAGCAACCTTAAATATTCCTTTGTTGGTTGCTTTACTTCTGCCAGGCTGAGCGTCTGCTGAGGGGATTATTCACGGCGGTGGCTCCGCGGCGGGGCCAGCTCTGCCCAGGAGCTCTCAGAGGGCTGGGAGTGGATTTGCAGGCAAGATTTTCGGAGCAGCACAGCTCAGGGCTTGCAGTTCAGGGCCTGATTATTCCACAGTCAGTGGGATATTCACAGGGACTGAGAGCGGAGCAAGAAGGCTGAGTGTTCAACCCCTGTGCAACCTGGCCTTGGACACTTCCAGGGATGGGGCAGCCACGGCTTCTCTGCCCAACCTGTGCCAGGGCCTCACCACCCTGGCAGGGGAGGATTTCTTCCCATTGTCCCATCTAACCCTGCCCTCTGTCAGTAGGAAGCCACTCCCCTTGCCTTGTCCCTCCATCTCTTGGCCAAAATCCAACTGCTGGACAAGGTGATTCCCAGCAGAAGGGACGCTGTTGATTCCTGGATGATTGCTATGCATGGACACAGCTCCCAACCTGATGCATTCAGCCCCTGCTGAGGAGCTCCCACCCATCCAAATGGGCTCCTTGCCTAGGATGGGATCAGTCCTGATCCTCCCATCCTCACGGATCAGACACAAGAGGTGGGATTTGCTCAGAAAGGGCTGCCAGAGCTCCAGGGGAGTGTCAGAGAGGCTCGTGAGCACGGCTCACCCTGACCCCAAGCCTTCCCTCCAACCCTCCATGCAGCTGCTCCTGGAGACAGGGCTGAGGGGAGGGATGGGATGGAGCTCGCCGTGCTCTGTGCTCTGCTGGGCATGGCTGTGCCCCTCAGGGCCTGCTCAGCACTGGGCACAGCCGGACAGAACAAGTCCTTGAACCCTCCTGTCTGGTGTCCTGCTCTGTACCAGCCCATCTCTGCTGCCCAGACTGTTCCAAACATTGGTGGTTTGGGTCCAGAGGAGAACAAGGAGATGCTCCAGGGCTGGAGCCCCTCTGCTCTGGAGCCAGGCTGGAGAGCTGGGGGGGTCACCTGGAGAAGAAAAGGCTCCAGGGACACCTGAGAGCCCCTTCCAGGGCCTAAAGGGGCTCCAGAAGAGCTGGAGAGGGACTTTGGAAAAGGGCCTGGAGGGAAGGACAAAGGGGAATGACTTCCCATTGCCAGAGGGTTAGATGGGATATGGGAAAGAAATTCTTCCCTGTGAGGGTGGGCAGGCCTTGGCACAGGTTGGGCAGAGGGCAGAGAAGCTGTGGCTGCCCCATCCCTGGGAGTGTCCCAGACCAGGTTGGACAAGGGCTTGGAGCAACCTGAGCTAGTGGAAGGTGTCTCTCATCATGACAGGGGGTGGTACTGGATGGGCTTTAAGGTCCCTTCCAACCCAAACCATTCTATGATTCTGTGATTCCATGATTTCTGCCTGAGCAAGACTTCAGTGTTTCCTTGGACCTGTGAGTCTCAGTGTGCTGGATCCCGGGAGCTGACTTTAGGTGGATCATCAGAACCAGCTGTGCTGTCTGGGCAGCCTGGCAGAACCTGCCTGTGTCTGCTGTTTGGACATGTCCTTTGGTGCTCCAGCCTAACACTGGCACTTGATTTAGTAAACTCCCTGAGCCTGGGAGAGCTCATATTTCAATCTTTAAAACCAAACTGAATAAAGATTGCAGAAATAAGAAGCCCCTGCTCTGGCTGCTGAGAGTATGAAGTGATATGGATTTTTTTAGGCAATTAAATTGCACGTAATAGAGTAACTAGATTGTACAGATTTAAAGAGCACCTGGAATATGCAGGCATATTCTGAAATTTCTAATCTCATTTTTCAGCTCTAGACCATTAATCTGTCATATTTAAGGCCTTTATTTCTTTTCTATCCACACTGCTTCAGAATTGGGATATTGCTGGTAAATGCAGCCCTTCCATGCTCACCTCCATCTCCTGTTCTGTCAGGTGCTGCTCCCTGAGCACCTTTTCCTTGTGCTCAGTATCACTTTTTTTCTGAGTAGAATGGAGCATAGCTTGTCACCTGGGAGGCAGAACTGGGACAGCTGCTTGGGAATGGGAGCACCATCAGCAGAGACAGCCCAGACCTTCCTGGGGAGAGGAGGTGCAGCCTCATGATACCATAACCCATGGAGGGGCTGTGCTGGGTGGGCAATGGGAGGGATCAGCAGGTGAGGGTGGGTCGCTGTGGTCGTGGCCCTAAGGCTGCCAGAGCTCATGGGGCAATTGGACAACACTCTGAGGCACAGGGTGGGACTGTTGGGGTGTCCTGAACAGGGCCAGGAGTTGGGCTTGGTGATCCCTGTGTGTCCCTTCCAGCTCAGGATATTCTGTGATTCTGTGACTGTAGAATCCACATCGCAGAAACCTCTGACAAACCCCTTTGCTCACATCCTGCCATCTCTGCTGCCCTGTGGCTGTGCCACTGCTGTGTGTGCCATCACACACCCTCCCATGCCCTCTGAGCCCCTTGCACACCCTGCTGCCCTCAGGGTGTCCGAAGGAAGATTATCCCCTTCCCTGGCTGGGCTGTGCTCTGTGCATGGCCCACTTCCTCCACTGGGAACTGATCCCTGGGGGGCAGATGCCCCTTGCCAGCACCATCCCAGCTGGGGTGGTGCTGGGGAGCCCTGTTATCCCCAGCCTCCTGCTGACCAGCCCAACCCAGAATGGTTTATTCTTCCCATTCCCTGCCAGCTCTGGCTGCTGGCTTGTTCCCAGGACAAGCTGGAGCATGTAATCCCCTCTCCTTTGGGCAGCTAATCGTGGTGTGCTGGCCCCTTCCCTGCCACTCATCTCTGTGCTTACCCCTAAGCTGCTTTCCCAGTCAGGTGGACAGCAGTGAGATCCCTCCTGAGAGGGAGGATGCCCTGTGCCTGTGCCCGTGAGCCTGAGCTGACAGCAGGAACCAGAACTGTTGCCCATTCCTGATGCTTTAAAGACTGAGGTGCACCAGTGGGATCTGGGCACTGAGCCTGGGCAGAATCAGGGGGAACCCCTTATGGGCTCATAGGAGGAAATCAAGCCCTGGCACAGCTGCCCAGGGCAGAGGTGGAATCCCCATCCCTGCAGGGATTTAAAAGCCATGTGGATGTGGCACTTGAGGACATGGGTTAGTGGTGGCCTTGGCAGTGCTGGGGGAATAGTTGGAATCAATGATCTTAGAGGGCTTTTCCAACCTCGGTGATTCTGTGATTCC
The DNA here is from genome assembly GCA_026770055.1 of Myrmophylax atrothorax. Classification (NCBI taxonomy): domain Eukaryota; kingdom Metazoa; phylum Chordata; class Aves; order Passeriformes; family Thamnophilidae; genus Myrmophylax; species Myrmophylax atrothorax. The sequence continues at coordinate 14,397,737 of JAOXXN010000212.1, read as the reverse complement.
CTGTTTTTAGCCCTCCCCTGTGTGGCAGCACAACCTGTGCCTGTCTCACCTTCATGGGAGCCCTTCCCTGGTGGGGGTCTCAGCTGTGTGACTGCACTGCTCCTGCAGGCTCAGCAGCTCCATGGCAGCGATGAGGTGGCTCTGAGGGGCTGATACCCTATGGAATTGTGCCTTTGCAAGTTTGCCTCTTGGGCCAAGGAGTTAACAGGAAGAGTTTTCCCTGCATCCATCACAAGACCATCACCCCCAGCTCTCTCCACATGGACCCTTGTGACCTCACCTGGGTTGCAGATGCCCAGGCCTGTTGGAAACTGGTGTACTTTTGTGTACACTTGGAGGAAATCCATGGGCTCTCTGTTCAGCTGTAGACTTTGTTCTGGCAAAGTGAAAGGCTGAAGTCATGACTATAACACTGAAGACTGTTCAGTGGTAAAACAAATATGAATTACAGCCCTTGTTTGTTCCTAAACCACACTCCTTGTTCTTCTTGTGCCTTTGGTTGCTGGATCATTTGGCAATCCCACCCTTTGCCACTGAGCCACAGCAGCTGCCCTAGAAGGCATTGCCATCACAGAGCTGTGGAACAACTCATGCCAGCCATGGGAGCTGGCTCTGGACCCCTTTCCCTGGATTAATCCATCTGCTTTCAATAGGGGTTGTGTCTGTAGGAGCACTGGACACAATGGGACCTGACTTTGGTCTGGGATTCCATCTGCTTGTAAAATCATGGAATCACAGATTGGTTTGGGTTGGGAGAGAACTTAAAGATCATCTCATCCCATCCCTCTGCCATGGGCAGGGACACCTCCCACCAGCTCAGGTTGCTCTAAGCCCTGTCCAGCCTGGCCTTGAGCACTTCCAGGGATGGGGCAGCCACAGCTTCTCTTCCCAACCCGTGCCAGGGCCTCCCCACCCTCACAGGGAACAATTCCTTCCCCATATTCCATCTATCCCTGCCCTCTGGCAGTGGGAAGTCTTTCCCCTTGTCCTGTCCCTCCATCCCTTGTCCCCAGTCCCTCTCCAGCTCTCCTGGAGCCCCTTTAGGCACTGGAAGGGCCTCTCAGGTCTCCCTGGAGCCTTCCTTTCTCCAGGTGAGCCCCCCCAGCCTGGCTCCAGAGCAGAGGGGCTCCAGCCCTTGGACCATCTCCACGACTTCCTCTGGACTCTTCAGCAGCTCCACATCCTTCCTGTGCTGGGCCCCCAGGGCTGAAGGCAGCTCTGCAGGTGGGGTTTCACCTGAGGGAGCAAAATTGCCCCCTCTTCACCTGCCCACTCTACATGCCAATGTTATTTATCAAAGGGCCCCTCTCAATGGCTGAGGGATTTGAAACTCTTCTCAGCTGCATCTGAAGCAGGTCACAGGTTGCACTGATCACATGATTTCCTTGCCAGGCATTCCTGGGGATGTCTGTGAATTTTGGGATGTCTGTGAATTAAGGAATCTTCAAAATGCTTTATCTCCTTTTTACCTCTCTGCTGGGGCAGGAGAAAGGTGGCAGCTTGGAGGTTTGGCTGCTTCCCTGTTTCCAAGGTGTTCTGGTGGCTCTGAGGAAACAAGGATGGGGGGCAGCAGATCCAGGGAGCCATGTCACACATCCCACTCTCTGTGGTGCATCCACAGAGGCCTCTGTGGCCTCAGGGGCTTCCAAACCCTCTCTGATGCAGCTGAAACAGCTTCAGCCTCTGGGAGCTCATCTGAATTCCAACCAGAGGGAAAAGACACTCAGCACTGACCTGGTTTTGTTTGCCTGTGTGCACAGTCCAGGCTGCTTCAAGTTACTGGCCCTGATTAGGAAAAACACATTATTTTTACATGGAATTGTTTGGGAATAAATAGAGGTCTGGGGTGTTAATTTGCTCTTTGTTTTTGGTAAAAGAACCAAGGGGGTTTGGAGCCTGGTTGCACAGGTTTGTGTTGGTTCGTTTGCAAAACAAAGTTGGAGGAATCGACTTTGCAGAGCAAAATGAGTTAGAATAGAAGAAAAGATGTGACTGCTCTCTCTGGGGTGCTTTAAAAGTCTGCACACCTCTGAGATGCTTTAGAAATTCAGAGCTGACCCTGCTCACTTTGTTTAAAAAAAATAAAATATAAATAAAATACTGCTGCACATATCACCACCCCTCCCCCCCCTTCCCCATCATGGCTTTCTTTGTGAGGAACATCTGACAGACTCTGAAATGCTCTGGCTGCTGAATAAATTATAACCCCCATCCTCGGGCAGAGCACATGGTTCAGGCTGCACATCCAAAAGCAAATTAAATACTCTTCAGTGTAATGTCAAATGGAGCCGTTTGCTTCATTTTGAAGATTGTATATTCCAAGTATTTATCTTTTTCTCAGGCTGCTCAGGAGGGGGAAGCTCTGCCTGAGAGCCTGAGTGGGGAGAGGGCTGGAGGGAGGTATGGGTGGGACATGGTGTGTGATGCTCCTGAGTGCTCCTGCCTTGGGCTGCCAATCTTTGGGGAGGGCTCAGGAGCCTTTTGAAAGCAAGGAGAGCCCTGTGCTTGGGCTATGGGAGGGCTGCCCTGTGCTCCCCTTGCACAGCAGGGCTGAGCTGCTGTGGCTGTGGCTTCTGGGCTCCAAGAGCAGCCTGGAAATGGAGCAGCAAAGAGCTGGGCAGGTCTCGCCAGAGTGGTCCTCGAGGAACCTCACTGGAGGGCGTTTTGCAGCCCAGCCCTGTCTCAGTGACAGAAGGCCCCTGAGACGCAGAACTCAGCGATCCCTGTCCCTGTTCAGCTGCTCAGGCCTCCCAAATCCTTATGGGGAGATGATGCTCCAAGGCTGTCAGTCTGCTGAGGACAGAGCAGCTGCAGCACCAGCACCTCTGGCTGCATGTGAGCTCCTTCTGGGGGGCCAGGAGTGTGAAAATCATGGAGAAAAGTGTGTCCAGAGCTGCTCTAACTGATCTCAGTCTCCACAGGTGACAGGAGAGGCAATAACTGAGCGTTTATACTTTAGGTTATGTAAGGATATAATAGCCCTTTATGCTGTAAAGCAATTCCAACTGCACTTCATCACCCCTTCTGCTGCCTCCTGCCTCCTGTCTGCTCACTGGAGATGTGATGTGCCAGTTCCAGCTGTGTCTGTCCCCAGCCTGAGTTATCAGCTTGATGTCAGCAAAGGCTTTAACTTTATTTGAAACATAAAGAACAGAATCCCCTGTATCTTTTCCATGAGCAGAGTCCAGTCAGAAATATTACAGATTGATCAGTATTTTATCTGTGAAGGAGGATGTCTCCTTAACATCATTAAGTGGTGACCTTTAAAACTCATATTCTCCTGCCAGCCCAATCGGGCAATGGATGAAGCGGAGACAGATGATGGTGGTGGTGAATGAAATAAATTGTTTGCTGAGATCAGTGTGTGTGTGTTTTCAGTGGTGTGGAGGTCCCTGGGCCACTCTGCACTGTCTCTTTTTTACAGCAGAATAAATTCTGTTTGGTGCCCAAGATGAATTTTCAGAGTCATATGTCATGTTTTACAAGGGGCTGACAGCTCAGATTGGGGCAGAGTAATGGTGCCCTGCCCTCACTCACCTCAATGGCTTTATTAGATTCCTCATCCAGAGGCAGATGAGCAGGCTGGGTTCTGGGGGGTGCTTTGTGTTGGGAAGCTGATTTATTTAGTTTCAGCTTTAAATTTGGGTGTGTGGTAATGCTGTGCCCAGATGAGGCTGTGAGAGGGCCAGGCTGGGTGGCAGCACCAGGGCCAGGAGCAAGGCTGGGGCATGCAGGATGCTCCAGTTCTACATCTGGGCCCTGTCCTCTTCACCCCTGGTACCTCTTGGGAATGTGAAGGTGTCAATCCCACACAGATGTGGACAGACTTGCCTTGAGACCTCTGAGCTTTTGGCAGCCCTTGGCAGTGTGGGGATGGGGATGTGCTCCATCAGGCCCTGCATGTCTCCTGTGTTTGAAGCTCATGCTGGTGCTGTGAAAACAAGATCTTGTCAGGGCAGAAAGCTGCAGTGTGGCTGGCAAGGGCTGCCCCATGACATCATCTTCTAGGTCCTGCAGCCTGGTCTAGTGGAAGGTGTCCCTGTCCATGGCAGGGGCTTGGAACTGGCTGAGCTTTAAGGTCTCTTCCAACTCAAACCATTCCATGATCTTCCATGGCTACCAGGTTATGGCCAAGCTCCACAGTCCTGCCAGACGTCAGCCAGCCAGGTGCCACAGCCACCCCACCCCCTGGTCCTGCAGGGGGGTGGCACTTGGGCATTGCAGGTGCTCTGGGTTCAAGCTGTCTATAACCTGTGGGTTGTTGCTCTTGCCCTGTTGGCTTTGACAGAGCCTGGGAGCCCTCATGCAGCTGAACTCTTCATCTCCACTGGGGTGGCACCTTCAGACCTATTGCCCCGCCCCAGACCCTGTGTCTGTGCCCCTCTGCTGCCCCCAGCCTGGAGGGTCCATCCTCCCAGGGTGGGCAAATCAACCCTGTGCTTGGAGGGCTCTGTTGGCTGTGTCCCCACAGCATGGGGCTTGTGGTGGTCAAGGTGGGCTCTGCAGAGTGGGGGAGGCTCTTAGACTGCTGCCCACAGTCTGATCACAGGGCTGGAGCCCCTCTGCTGTGGAACTTGGGGCTGCCCCATCCCTGGAAGTGCTCAAGGCTAGGTGGGACAGGGCTTGGAGCAACCTGGGCTAGTGGAAGGTGTCCCTGCCCATGGCAGGCAAGTTGAAACCTTTAACGTCCCCTCCAACCCAAACAATTCCATGATTCTGTGACTGCTATTTCTGATATTTCTGATGTGACTGCTATTTCCACGATTCTATCCCTGCTGCCTGGGGCAGCAGAAATGCCCCAGGAGAAGTGAGAGAAAATTGGAAGGAATAAGGTGAAAGCTGAAGGGCTGTAACTCTCTGAAAGGTTTTGGCTGCCCCAGGTCTGTTGGGAACTGGTGGATCCTGTTCCTGTGGGCTCAGGGTTGGTACTCCTGTCATCAGCCTGGAGCTGGATCCAGAACAGTAAATCTCAGTTTAGTCTCTATTTCCATTTCTGTTACCTTCAGCCCTGGGGCCCCCAGCACAGCCTGGAGCACCTGTGCAAGCAGCTGGGATCCTGTTTGGGAGGTGGGGAGCACGGGCAGGGAGGGGTGTGAGAGGGGGCAGAGTGAGCTCAGGCGGCCTTGGGACAGGGAGGGCCAGCCCTGGGCTGGATTCTGAGCACGGATATGAGGCCACAGTGACCCACTTAGATCCGGAGGGAGGAGGAGGAGAAGGCTCTGTGCTGGCCCAGCGTTGTCTCTGCTCCTGCCAAGACACAGTGCAGAGTCATTCCAGGGTAGTGCTTTTAGAGAGGAGCAGGGAAGTGCTGCATTTTTTTATGGCCCCTCTTCATTGACCTCTGAGGGGAGTGGTGAGGACTCAGGGCTCATTCCCAGACTCTTTGTCTTTTGATGGTGAGACTGTCCCTACTCCAAACCAGGGGCACAGGGACAGTGGCAAAGGGGAGCTGCAGCTGAAGGGTGACAGGTCCTGAGGACACCAGGAGTAGCACAGACACCAGCTTTGGTCCCCTCTGAGGACAGAAACTGGGGGTTTCCCCAAGCCCTGAGCAAATACAGCTGTTGGCACAACTCCTCTGCACTCCTGAGCTGAAATGTTTTCCCCCTGTCCCAGGGCTGAGTTCCCAGTGAAAGTGAGGACACAATACCTGTGTCTTCAGGAAGGATCTGCCTGACTTTGGGATGTCTTTGCAGAGCTCAGACAGCCCTTAAAGCAGAAGGTTACCCTAATTTATAGTCCCTGGATTTATGGGAGGGATATATCAAGGCAGAGTGTAATAGCTTTCATGTGGCCCATCAGCAGAGGGAGGACCATCCTGGAGTCTCTGGGAGCAGGGACAGCTGCAGGATCCTTCACCAGTGTAGCTGCTTTAACCCCTTCACTTCAGGAGCAGAGAAGAGGCAGTCCTGCCACTCCCTCACACTGCCTTACAGTGCTGAACCTGTGCTGGGAGGAAACTGCAGGTGGTATCCAAAGCCCCCTGGCTTCTGGAAGTGATGGGGAATTTTAGAAGTGGAGATTTCCCAAAGCTCAACCAATGCAGCCTGTGGGGCTGGAGACTCCATGCCCTGCCTGCAGGACCTTCCTGCAGATGCCCTGTGCCTTTCACACCCTTTCTCCAAGCTCATGCCCCCCACCATGGGCATATTTGCCGTTCCTGTCCTTCCCTGTGTCCGTACCCAGACCTGGTACTGCTGTTGCTGGGCTCTCTCTGCCCCTTGGCCCAGCCCTGGGAACCTGCCCCAAGGTGTCCCTTCAACCAGGGTCATCTCTTGGTGCTCCTGCCTCAGTGTCCCTTGTTCATCTGACAAGCAGAAAGCTGGAAGGACAGATTAGCTCCTGTTCCACTTTGCACAACTCTTCTGAGCAGCCACGAGCCCTTGGGAAGTAGAGGCCAGAGCTGTGCGGGCTGATCTCTGTCCTCCACCCCGTCCCATGGTGCTGTGCCCTATGGCTCCTACCCAGAGTGATTCCCCAGGTGATGCCCTGGCTGGGGAGGTGCCCCAGGCAGGAGGGAGCTGAGCTGGGCTGGCTGGAACCACTGCAGCTCTGTTTGCTTTACCTGATGTGACACAGGGTCCTGGGAGCATCCAGCATGCAGAGATATGGATAGCTGAAGTTCCTCTGGGAGCTGGGGATCCCAGCAGCTGCTCCCTGCAGCAGCAGCAGCCCAGCCAGAGCTGCTGCAAGAGCCTGAAGCAGCACAGAGCTCAGGAAGGCTCTGCTGGGTTCAGTGCCTGACGATGCTGGGGCTGGAGAGCTGTGTGCACTGGGCTGTGCTGAAACAGAGGGTATTCCCTGCAGGGGAACTCCCTTTCTGGCTCATTCCTGAGGCTGCAGGCAGGGCCTGGTGGGTGCTGAGGCACTGGGAGTAGTGGGGAGAGGGAAGGAGTAGGAGGTGTAAGCAGGTCCCAGTCACTGGGTGCTGCACCCTCCACCCCAGCCCCATGCAGGATAGAGACCGTGAGCATTCCTCACACGTCCCAAAAAGCATAAATGGCTGGAGCATCTGAGCTCCCTGAGCCTTTGCTATCACTGAAATCCTGGAAATCCTGAAATCAGCAGGAATCAGTTGGATTTCATGGACCCAGCAGGGCAGGCTGAGCCCTTTGCCATCCAGCTGCCTCCACCAGCTGGAGCTGCACTTTTAGAGCTGATTTGCTGTGAGTGTAGGAGGATCACAGTTGCAAAACTATTCTTGGGGCCCAGGATCTCAAGTCCTTCCTCCTCCTCCTCTTCCTCCTTCTCCTCCTCTGCAGTCCTTGTGTGGAAATGGCTGTGTCCACTCGAGAAGCTGGCACTGCTGCTTGAAGATGTTCTGCTTCTTTCGCAAAGCTTCAGCAGTTACAAAAACTCCTCTTTAAAAATTCATGCTGTTCTGTATCATGTTAAATATTTATTCTTAAGGAACAATGAGTTCTCCCCCTCCCCCATTCTGCTATGATACCTATTTTGCATATGAGCTGATTAATTATTAAGCATCTACATTTTATTTTGACTAACAGAAGATGTGCTCTAGTCAGTTGGATGCCTCTTGTGTTCTGCTGAGCTGTGAATTCACCATGCCTCTCCAGACAGAGAGATCCTCTCTGGTTGTATCTTGGAGCTTTCCCATACTGGGAATCCAAGCTGGCCATTGCCAGTCCTGGACTACCTTCATATCCATATTGCTGCAGAGACTGTGCTCACCTGGCCATGAAGAAATGCAGCATCCCCCCCTTCCCTATACACCCAGCAAGAAATCAGGATGGATTCTTCAGCCTCAGCTGTGTTTTCTCCCTGCTTTGTCACTTTGGTGACTTCAGGCAAAAACAATGGTCTTTTTCTGGTGGAGGCATTTCCCCAAGGCTGGGGCAGGAAAAAGCTGGGCAACGAGAATGGCCCAGGGCAATAGTGAGTGCCTGGATGCCAACATTCACCCTGGTGAAACAGGAAATGGGGATACAACTTGGCTGTCCTGGGCCAAAGGCAGCTGAATGGCTCCATGGCAAACATCGGTGATGGCATGCGGTCTGAGGACGTGCCCTCCAGTGAAGCTTTGAGTTCCTCTGGCCCCCTCTGGGGAAGCCACTGCTGAAGTTGAGAGCCCATAAAGGGTTCCCTGGGGCAGAGGGGAAACCTGAAAACAGTCCCTGGAAACAGGGACCTGGCCTGGTGATGCAGAAGACTCAGACCCTTCGCTCCATGGGACACTCCCTCTTTTGGAAGTGCTCAGTAGGTCCAGCTTGGTAACTGGAGCTTCTGTCTGCAGGAGTTTTGTGGGAGAGGGCAGCTGCAGCTTGGTGGGACTCAGTGAGGCCACCACAGCTCCTCTGCACAGCAATTTCTTCCCAGTGACCCATCTGACCCTTCCCTTTGGTAGTGGGAAGCCATTCCCCCTTGTCCTGTCACTTTGGAGGGTTGTCTGCAGCTTAGTGGTTCTGGGCACAAAGCCGCTGGACCTCAGCACACCTGTGCAGGTGCTGGGTGTGCACCTCCCAACAGGTATGGGCCCCTTCCCTGTGCACCAGCTGCAGTGGACAAGGGAGAACTGGAGAAAACAGCTCTCAGCACCCTGGGAGCCAGTCCTGCTTCAGGGACACCCTGTGGCAACGCTGCCCTGGCACTGCCAAACTCAGGAACAAGGGCTGAGGAGAGAGCTGATCCCAGGGCAGACTCTACTCTGGGATTATCAGGAATTAATCCTTCTAAGAAAACTGGATTACTATTCAGGAGAGATGCTGAAAATCCAGCATTTGTATTCTGTGGGAGATTCCATGTTAGCCCCTCTTCTCCCCACCCCAGATTTCCCAAGGAAGAATAAAAATAACTCCTGAATTTTCCCATGGAAATATAATCTCAGCTGCTTTGCAAACACAGGAGCATCTTGCTTTCTGTGCTTCCCAAGCACAGTAATAGTCTTTGCACCAATAAAAATGCAGCTCCAGGATCCATTTTGGAGCTGATGTTCGGGAGCCAAGGAAAATGAAGCAAATTTTATTGAGATGTTTGGTTGGGGACCTCTGTCAAAACAGGAGTGATCCCTCAGTGTGTGCCCTGCAGTGCTGCAGTTTCTAAATGCCCTGCGAAAAGCACCTCCACTGCCTCTACCCTTGGGACTGGGATCACAAAATGAAGCCACTCTGCAAGGCAGAGGTTTCTGAAAGCCTTTGGTTTGGACTGGGATGTAATCTCGGTCTCGGGCCGGGTGTTCCCAGCGCGGTTCGTGAGCGCTGTCCCGGGAGGCTGTGCCCGCGGGCGGTGGGTGCGGGCGGTGCTGGGTGCGGGTGGTGGGTGCGGGAGGTGGGTGCGGGTGGTGGGGGGTGCAGCTGGTGCGTCCGCGCGGTGATGGGTGCGGGGGGTGGG